>CM040127.1:280289872-280844264 GCA_022559845.1 Amorphophallus konjac
AAAAGTACAGCTACACGGAACATACCCCGGCTCTGACCTCTGGCACTACCTCTAGGCACCCGCACCTCGCTGCACTCTAGACGCGCTCCCCGAGGGTGGCGCCTCACCTGAAACACGGTGAAAACACGTAGGGAATGAGTCTCGGAACAAGACTCAGTAGGGATCACTCGAACCCTACCTCGTAAAATGGGAAACCACTACGCTAGCGGTAGGAGAGTACCTCAGAAAGGAAAGCCCTGTACTCTACAAAACAAAGGTCCCACGGCACGTAAACCAACACACGTGCCATGGTAAGACAACCGAAGCTCAACGGTCGACACGGCAAACCCGAAGGTCAAAGTCACGAGACTGATAGTCTGACAGTCCGTACTCGACAGGAGTACCTCCCACAAGAAGCACAGCCGGTAGCGTCCCCTGACGACTTACACCGCACCGCAGGTGAACTGCCTGACGTGGTAGCTCCTATCAAAGGCACGAACACCGAACAAGAACCACAAATAAGTGACTAGCTGGGGTCACGCCCGTCGACGTGGGTCCAACTGCCCCCAACCACGTGTACACACACAGACCATGCATCCTAGGTCTGGCCCTCTGACCGGTTTTCCCCTGTAGCCGGACTCTGGCTAACGACGAGGGGCCTGACGGAAACCAGTCAAAAACCGTCCTCAGGATAGCCTCTCCACCACAACCTGGTGGGACCACACGTGTGTAAGCAGGCTACGACTAGTTTATGGTCACTGAAGGAGTAGACTCTTAAGCCAACGAAAAAACAACGTCCGTATCCGACGACGTACAGGGACCAGCCCACGTACCGGCCCCGTCGCACGGCGACCACAGTCGGACTAAAAATGGGGTTGTAGCCCTCTCGGGGCAACCAGAAGCCTGACGGTCCACTCCGAGACCATCACAAGGCTGTAACGGTCTAGGTGAGACCGTCACACTCACCCGGCGGTCTAATGCAAGCCGTTACTTTGCCCGAGGAACGCAGGGAGTAACGCGCCTGGCCCAGTGCATTACGCAAATGTAACGCGCCCGCCCTGGCGCGTTACACGCGCCTCACGCTCCCTGCGTGAAAGCATGATGTAACGCGCTTGCCCCAGCGCGTTACACGAATGTAACGCGCCTGGCCCAGCACGTTACGCGCCCCTCACACGTGGGATGACCCAGGAAGTAACGCGCTCGCCCCAACACGTCACGCGGATGTAACGTGCCCGCCCTGGCGCGTTACACATGCTGACCCCCAACTGTAAAAAAAAACAACGGTCGGAAAGCTCCTAACGGCCCAGCCTAGGCGCGTCACTTACAAGTGGCGGTCTATCGTGGGACCGTCATAGTCCCTGACCCCCAAAGGCTAACAAAGGGCATGTGACGGCCCCCTCTAGGTGCGTCACATCGTGTAACGGTCCCTAGAAGGACCGTCACACGCACCCGGCGGTGAAAACGACAGGAAAGCCCAAAAACTTCAACCACGCCCCCATGCCTCCACCGGAGAGGGAGAAATCAAAGGGGAAGACCCCTGGGGACCCCTAGCATGATTCTAGACTATCAAAACGTGAAATCATGCATCAAATCCATAGATCGAGCGAGCTCTCCCCAAATCATGGAAAAACCCCAACATGCTCAATTAGACCGCTCTCGGCCTCTCCTCGGCCTATAAATCACGGAAATGAACGGCGGGGAGCTAGGGAACGTCACCCTACCTCAATGGAGCGAATGCTCCGCCGGATCGTCCGTGAATCACGAAAAATGCTTTAGAAAACCCCGCCTCTTCACGCTTCCCACCCTCACCGCACTCCCACGAAATCACCTCGCCGTCACCCACGTCCTCGCGCCATCGCCCCGCCGCCGTCTGCAGTCGGAAGGGAGCTCGCCGCACTCAAACGGGAAGAAGAGAGGGGGAGAGGGAGCCGCGGTAGGGAGAAACGGAGGAGGAAGAAGAAGAAGAAAAAGAAGGTGGGGGAAGAGAGAGAAATAGGGGGGGTATTTATAGAAAATCTGGAAAATCCGGAAAATACCAAAAAATAGAAAATTACATTTCTGAAATCCTTGGGACGCACTAATCGCAACGGTACCACTCGTGCCCAGGTGAACGACCTGGTTCACCCGCAGCGAGGTTCCGAAGGAATTGCCGAAACACACACAGGAAATCAGAAAACACACGCGGAAAAGCCACAGATAGCTTCCGGGCCTCCGAAACAACTCCAGATCACGCTGATCCGAACACGAAAGATGTCTGAAATGAAATTTCAGACACAACGGAGCCAGACACTCCGAAAACAAGATCTGGGACCCACGAAGAGGGATCCGAAAGGTCCGGGATATTATAACGTCTCTCTTGAGACTTGGCCAATAAAATTGACCCTCAACTAGAGCAATGGTTTTGTGAACCCCAAAATGACCAGCTAGTCCTCCTGCATGTAATTCCCAAACCAAGAAATCACGGAGTGAGGTCCGAGGAATGCAAAGCCTTGGTCCCTTGAAGATGAACCCATCCTCTAAGATAAATCCCTCATGTTCCTTGCTAGAATGGGCGGTCAAGGTGGTATAGGTATGCCCAAAGTCGGGGCAGCTAGGGTACTCATCCTTGAGCCTCTCAAATCCGATCACCTCCACTTGGATAGTAGACATCAATGAGACCCTCCTGTTGACACCCATTTTATGCCGATAAGCTGACTCGTTTCTCTTACTCCCATTAGTTGATGACTCGAGTTGTTCATCATTCATCGGGCCATTTTTGTGGCATGTCGTGGGCTCATTTTATGGGTCGCCTCCCTCCTTGGTGCAATTCGTGGTGATTCGGGGCTTAATGGGCCTTGGCTTTGGTCAATTGAACGTATTTTGCGAGAACCAAGTGCCTAAGGACATGAACGGCTTCACATCAGCCGTTCAGAAGGTGGGCGGTTGAAGACGGGCCGTTCATGTATTTTGGCTAATTTCTGAGGATTTTCTGAATATTCACCGACAGGCTTTTGTGCGGTGTTATTAGGACCGTTCAATCTCATGGACGGGCCTATTCCAACTGCCTATATCTCAGAGTCCTACGCGCACCCATTTTCTCAGAGAATTATCCAAATGATTCGAATTATCACCGACAGGGTTAAACTGTCGTGTTTGTGCCGCCCTAAACTAAAACGGTCTCAATACAACCGTTCATATGTTCAGAGTCCAACGGCGAACATTTCGGCCAGTTCGAGAGATAGTTGGAATAATTTTCTGATTATTCGAGTTTCCACCGACAGGATGGACGGCCCGAATAAGACCGCCCATCCATTGAGCGGTCTATCGTAAGACCGTTCAAGTCGTCGGCTGTTGATTTTCAACCGATTTTATCCCATTTATCTCATGGTTTTATCCTCAACTTATTTTGATGATTTCTCCGCGGATAATCAACCATTTTCGATGCCGTTTCGTGTGGATGGAAGATTATGATATTATCTACGAATTATCTTTTGTGAGTTCGACCCGAGAATATCTAAAAACCCCAACTTCGAGGCTGGCTTTCTAGGCTCTATAAATAGACCATAGTGGCCGGACGTCAAAAAGGGGGGGAGATTTTGGTCGACGACGAAGCCCTGCCGCATTTTTGAGCGACCTAGCACCAAGGAGGGAGGCTCTCCACGTCCGCACGAGCCTCCGGTCAAGGGAGTAGCCCAGTCTTCGTAGTCTTTTGTTCCGTAGCTTTGTCGTTTTCCTTCATTGCATGCATTGTTTCTCACCCGCGTGCCCCCTCCTTCTCATTATCATGCACACAACCATCCCGTTTTTTGTCACCCTAGGGGTTTAAAACCCCCCAGGTATTCCCCTTTTCATTTGTTTATGCTTAATTCTTCTCGTTTGAATGCATACTACATTATTTAGGTCTAATCTAGGTGTCTCTTCTGTGTCTCTACATTGTTTCGTAGGTCAGCATCTAATCAGCACGAGGCCCATCTCCTCTGGCCGGCCGGAGAGGGTGGAGGTCGAGCCCTTCTCAACTTGCTGAGTGAAGGTACTGAGCGGCTATCCTCCGGCCGTTCAACGGTACGCGCGGTGCATCAACGACCGTTCTTCCTGGAGCGCGGTCCGTCTAGCGCCGTCCATCTCACTGCAGCAGTTCCTCCCGCGTCCCTCGCAGCTTCCTAGGGCGGTCTATCGTAAGACCGCTCAACATAGGGCGGTCTAAGGGAGCCGTTCATTCCTCAGCGCTGCACTAAGGCGAGTGTCTCCCCATTTTCCAAGGTACGGTGTGCCTGTCGCGTACGGCATCTTGGTGGCGATCACGGTACTTTGCTTCATTCCCTATCTTCTCTTCTTCTCTCACTTGTCTCATGCCCTTGACGCACTTTGACCCTTAGTGAAAGGGAGAGAGGAGAGAGAAATATATATCTACACCCCTTTTGTGGCGATCACGGTGGGACCCCTAATGCCCATCGTGCTTTTGAGTTGCTGACCCTTCTTAGTCATTGTCAAGGTTTCCTTCTTGGAGTGATTTACAGGTTGGATGCGGTTCCTGTCCTCTGGCGGACACGCGGTTCGTCCAGGGCCGTCTACCAATACGCACGGTTGATACTCCACCGCTCATATACTCTGCCATCAGGTTTATCTACCCCGGCCTTTCCTGTTGCAGACGGCTCCCTGGACGCCGTCCATCCGTTTGAGCGGCTTTCACACAGCCGTCCCTCACTCAGGCACAGGTACGCTATACTTTTTGGGTGGCAGATACGCGGCTGTGAGGCGGCGGTTCAAGTACGTGAGCGGTTGACTGTCGATCGTCTGTCTGGTATTTCCCTTGCTTTCCTCCATCAACTACGGTTGGATATTAACCGCCTGTGTACTTAGAGCGGTCAGAGGAGGACCGCACATCTCCTGTTGCAGTGCATTTATTTCAACTTGCTTAGTTTTTTCGGCTGATATATATATTACTCCTGGTGTTGTTCATTGGCTCCCCCCTGCCATCTTATTATCATTGCATCACCATGCTTTTACTACTCATGTGTATACTCGCTCATTGATTGATAGTTGCTAGGCTAGTTTGTGCATGCACTCCGGTGCGCATAGGAGCATCGACATCTTCCCATATTAGTTGCATTCCTACCGAGGTAGGGTTTCCTCTCGTCTCCATATTCCTTGGAGCCGACTAGGGACCTTGCTGAGGACCTCCGTAAGCCCCCGTGAGCCGTGGATTCCCACACGGACGCCGGGCAGGTTGTACCGTATCCACCCCAGTCTAGGGTTGCATTCGCGAGTGAGAGGTCCCGATCGGGTCACACAGTTCCTCGTTTCTCATCCCAATCAGGCACCTAGTGGTCAAGAGAATTGATATTTTCATTAATCCACTAAGGTTCAAACCCAAAGATATAAGGAACTGACGAGCATCATTTTAAGAACTTGATTGCATTACTGAGTGATTCTGCTCTCATCTCGCTCCATTATATGCTTATTACTTGATTGGTAGATTTGATTGATTTAGTGTTGCTTGTTCTAGTAGCAAGTATCTTGGTGTATGTGGGGCTGCCTTCTGCCCCCACGATCATCTCCTAGGGTTGACTGTTATTTCCATTCCTACTCCAACCCCTTGTTCGATTCTTCTTCTTCCATGTCGTCGTATGACTTCTCTCAGGCCCACGAGGATTCCCTTCCTCGTGGTCTCCTTGAGGACCCACCTAGGGTCACCCACTTGCAAGGGGGAGAGGGGACGGCCCCTTCACTCCCGACCTCTCTGGGCGAGGGTCCCTGACCCTCTTTTTCAAACCCGCCCAATCAGAATTCAGCCAGTATGATCCTTGATATGATGGCCCAGTTGGACCCCACCCAACTCCATCTCATCAGACAAGCTTTGCAAGGGGGCGATGCCCCGGCCTCAGTTCCGGCTCATGCCACGGCCAGTGTCACCACTTCATCTCCTGTGGTCGGGACCACCTCTGTGGCTCCCATTGACCTTACTCCGGTCCGCCCTTAGAACCTTCGCTATCCCAATATAGAAATGGGCCAGGCGTCCACATCGGTCCATCAGCAACTTGATAAAGGAAATCCCCGATCCCCTCTGTTCCTTATCTTGAGCCGTACCCTACAATTTCTCCATCGCCTCAGGCCCTCATGGCCCCGGCGGACTTCGCTAGGTCACAGTCAGGGGCGGCCCAGGTGGCTCATACGGATATGGGCCCTTCCTCATCCCATTATCCCTCTTACGGGCCACCTCCTTCGTCAGTTTATCCTTTGGTCGCCTATCCAGGTGCCGCTCCTCTTGCTCCTCCCCCTCCTTCTCGGGAATGGGAAATTCTTGACAAGTGGGCTGCTATGCAGCAACAAATTGATCTCCTCCACAAGCGGGTCGGCCCGCAATCTCTAGCCGATGTCCCTATCCCTAACTTCAGGGACCTACGTCTTCCTTCCCAGTCGGAGCTCCCCGTGTACCGCAAATACGATGGGAACGGCAACCCATTCATCCATGTCCGGGAGTTCTTGTACGAGTCTGTGCAGTTCCAGCAGGATGATCGTTTGATGGCCTATTTGTTCCGTCGGTCTCTGGAGGGGGTCGCGTTGGAATGGTTCTACACCTTGCCTATGGAGGAGGTTGAGAATTTCAAGACCGTCAAGGAGAGGTTTATACAGAGGTTTCAGGATCGGGTCGGACCCGAGTACTCTTTCACTGACCTGGTGGCGGAGAGGATGAAGCCGGAGGAAGACTTCGCAACCTATGCAGACCGCTGGAGACAGATGGCCTCACGGGTGCCCGGCAGATTCCGGAAGAGGAAAAAGTGAAGTTGTTGATATCCAATGCTACGCCAACTTTTAGAAACATTCTGGCAATGAATGACATTTCAAACATGCACCAACTATATAGCAGAGCTAGGTTTATTCAGACCCAATTTAAAGACTCCCCATCCATTCTTTATTCGAGGCCCAGAAACCCAAAGCCACCAAGAAAACCCAGGGCCCCATCACTGAGGGGGTACAAATTAACGAGCAAGTCCAGGCCGTGCAGTTCCCCCAACAAGCCGCTCCACCCCGCTTCCCACCGCCTCAGCGTAACCCCCAGTTCACCGCTCCGCCGGTTCCCCAGCCTGCCTTCCAAGTCCCGCAATACCCTCAACAGGCACCTCCGCCACCTTAACAGCCTCAGCGGCCCCCGCAATAAAATAGTGTTCCTCCACCCCCCACCTACGGCTCTGCTCGACCAGCTCCAAAAAGGGCTCATTACCCCCCTCTTCCGGAGACCTTGCCAGATATTTTCTCTGCTCTAATGTATACCGGTGACCTCCAGCTGCCTCCTGAACGCCCGAACTAGAATCCGGCTGCCGACCAATCCCGATATTGTATATTCCATCGGCAACCCGGGCACACGATAGAGCGATGCTATCAGTTCAGAGACCTGGTGTATGATTTGCATAAGGGCCAGAGGATTGATTGGGCCCAGATGCGCCAACTAATTGAGGATATCAAGCAGAGACAGAGACAGGCCAGGCCGCAATAGGCGGCGCCCCAGCAGCAGCAGCAGCAACAGCCCCAGCAGCAACTGCAACCTCAACCGCAGCAGCAAGACCTTGGGATCCATCAAAATCCCATGCCAGTGCATCAGCCCTCTCCTCCGCAGCAATAGCAACCGCCGGCACCGGCTCCAGCACAAGTGAATTTGGTCCAGCGCCTAGCCCCCAACGCTGGATGGACGTTTGATGATGAGACCCCCGCCCATCTCTTGACCTTACACCACCACTACTCTCCCACACCTACCATCCCCTCCATCCTTAGATCTGCCGCTACACCGCCCGTCACTTCCTCCGTGTCGCCTCTTAGGCCCGCTACATTCCCCTCTACTCCGTCCGTCCTTTCACCACCACCCGCCACGCCTCCCATCAATTCCCCTAAGCTTAATCCTTCACCCATTTCCCCTCCACCAGGGCCCATTAAACCCACTTCAGTCATCCTCACCCCCACCTCCACGCCATTCACCTGCCCCACCAGGCCAAGCGGGGGTCCAGTCCAGGCCGCGCAAGCATCGTAATGCGCCCTTCGGAGCGGGCGTCCTTTCCAGAGAATTTTTCCTTCCCCAGGTGCATCTGCACCAAACCCTACAGTTTCCTCCCCTACAGTTGAACCAGAAGAGATGGACCCGGTGCCGGGCACAAGATACAATTATTACAGCACTTAGACCGGCTGCCGGCTAAAATCTCAGTGTTAGAACTAATCAAGAGGTCGCCGCTCCACCAAGACGCCCTGAAGATCTTCCTACAGAAAGTTATGGTGAACGAGATGTGGCAGTGGATAGCCTGCCCGCGGTCTTGGCCACGATCACAAAGGGGCCCTCTATAGCATTTGCTGAGTCAGAGCTAGCTCCTCCTGAGGCACGGTAGATGCCGTTATGTATTACCATCTCTCTAAACAAAACGGCCGTGGAATCCGCCCTTGTGGCACAGGGGCATCGATAAATGTCTGCCCATTGAGTACCCTTCGTGCTTGTAACATATCAGAGGACATGCTCAAGCCGACACCAACCACGATAGCCGCATATGATAACTCCAGACGTGCTTGTCACGGGGTGGTAACTGTACAGGCCGAGCTAGGGCCCTTAGTGATTGATGTAGAATTTTATGTGTTGGACATATACCCAATGTTCAAAGCCATTCTGGGTCATCCATGGTTGAATAGTTTGAACGCCGTCCCCTCGACCGCCCACCAGTGCCTGAAGTTCCCGTTCCAAGGGCGAGTGGTCAAGGTGAAAAGTGTTTCCACAGTTCAAAACGTTGACGCCATAGCAGCCAAGATTCTGCCCACACTGTGGCCGAGTAACAGACCTGTTCTATCTGTCATGGACTTAAACTATTCGTGGGCGTAGGCGTCACGCAAGCCCACCGCTGCACCAATCAATGTGAAGGTCAAGCCCAAAATGAGAGACTCCAAAGGGTGGCACCTAATTCTAAAATTGGGCTATCAGCCAGGCCGAGGACTCGGCGCACAATTGCAGGGCCGAACTAACCCCGTTCCCAAGGGAAGGAAGATGGGCCGCCGGGGCCTTGGCTACCATGAATCCTCCATGTTGATGCTTGGGGACTCTGGGCCATTGACCTGGGATTACCGGCAACATTTTGTGAAGGGTCCGTTGCAGCCCGGCACCTTGAAGACCTCGCCATCCAGCCTTGAAGAAAAGATAGATGAAGCTTGTGCTGTTGTCGATCCGCCACCACCACCGCAAGAGCTAGCCGGTGACTTGGAAGACTTTGCTAATTGCTTTACGAGGATGTTTTGTGAAAAAGAGGGTGACCCAAAGAAGAAGGAGACGCAACTGGTAAAGTGCCCTCCGATGCCATTGGCCCGCCAGGGGCCCCGGACGACGGGGAGCTCCGCCACTACTTATTCTATGTCCCCATCCCGTCTCGCTTCCTGGTTTCAACGGTGGGATTCTGTTCCCCGTTCCCCTCCACTCCTGGTCGACCCATACTTTGCAGAGAGACCTGAAATTCTATTCGTTCCATGTGCTTGCGGGCGCTGCCCGCCCATTGACCTATCAACTCTATTCACTCCTCCTCCTCCAGGAGCTCAGCTCCATGAAATGTGGTTTAAGTCTTCTGACCCTTTCTTTGACTGCATCTTCCCAGAATTGTTCCCCATGCAGCTTCCTCCTCCTCCGCCTTCTTCCTCCTGTTGTGTGATCACCTCCGGCCTCCAAAAAAAAATGCCAATTTCAAAACGGAGGTCTCCATGGAAGATTACGCTATGTTCTGCCCAGATCCCCAGGGGTGCGAGACCCCTGTTTCTTTTCCGGTAGATTTCTTCTCCCCTAGATTAGATGTACAGTGTACAGAGTCTTCTAGGATGGTCGAGTCAGTCAGGGTAGAGTCTAGTTCGAGTTTTGTCAGCCCGTCCACGTCTGCGGCACCTACCGTAACGCGTCCTCCCAAAACCATCCCCGATAGGTTTCTACAAGATTTGGCTGGGAGATGTCATGCTCTGTTGAAGTGTCCAGAATTTGTGGAGACCGCAATTATTCTGGAAGATGATGAGGGAATTGATGAGGTATGGAGCAAGGATGGACTAGGAGTATATGAAATTGTGAATGAGAAAGACCCAGCTGATGATGAGGAAGATGAAATGGATGACACTGCCGACCTATATGCCCAAGGCTTGAAGAAGTTCGACGAGCTTTCGTAGCAGTGGATGAATCCACTAAAGAAATTAACCTCGGAACAGTAGAGGACCCCAAGCCCATACTTATTTTCGCCAATCTCCCTCCTCAAGTCGAAAAGGAACTTGTCGAAGTCTTGAGGGAGTACAGCGATTCTTTCATCTGGTCCTACGAGGACATGCCAGGTCTTGACCCCGCCTTAGTTGAACACAGGCTGATTCTCAAACCAGGGGCAACGCCCGTTAAACAGAAGGCAAGGAGATTTCACCCGCAGATGGCCTTGAGGATTAAGGAAGAAGTCGATAAATTGCATAAGGCCAGGTTCATTAGAGTGGTGATGTACCCACAATGGGTGGCAAACATAGTCCCGGTGATGAAGAAGGACGGTAAAATTTGAATCTGTATTGACTTCAGGGACTTAAACAAGGCATGTCCGAAAGATGATTTTCCACTTCCTCACATCAACGTCTTGGTCGATAATACAGCTGGGTACGAAGCCCTCTCCTTCATGGATGGCTACTCGGGGTATAACCAAATCCTTTTGGCTCCGGAGGATCAAGAAAAGATCTCGTTCACCACACCTTGGGGCACATACTGCTACGTCGTTATGCCATTTGGGTTGAAAAATGCAGGTGCCACCTACCAAAGAGCGATGATGGCTATCTTCCACGATATGATGCACGTTTATTTAGAAGCTTATGTGGATGATATTTTAGTCAAATCGAGGTCACAAGAAGAGCACCCCACCATTCTAGCCAAGGTATTGCAAAGGGCTAGGGAATACAAGTTAAAGATGAATCCAAAGAAATGTGTGTTCGGAGTTGCATCAGGAAAATTGCTCGGGTTTATAGTTAGTAAACGGGGGATTCAGATCGATCCAAACAAGGCAAAGGCCGTCATGGAAATGCCACCGCCGAAGAACGTCACTGAGCTTCGAGGTTTGATCGGGCGTTTGCAATTTATCAGGAGATTCATATCTCAGCATTCGCAAAGATGCCACCCGTTTTATGAATTGTTAAAGGCAGGCACGAAATTTGAATGGAATGAACAATGTCAAAAGGCCTATGAGGAACTCAAGGTGTACCTTTCTAATTCCCCGGTTCTACAACCACCCGTCCCCGGGAAACCCCTGATTCTGTACATTTCTGTAATTGAGGACTCCCTAGGAGCTATTTTGGCACATGTAGACGATGAAGGAAGAGAAAGGGCGGCGTACTATCTCTCAAGGTTATTTAATCCCGCTGAATCCAAGTACACTGCTATGGAGAATACCTGTGCAGCACTAGTGTGGGTAGCGCAGAAGCTTAAACACTATTTTCTTGCCCATGAGGTTAGGCTCATCTCTAGAATGGACCCCATTCGTTATCTGTTGGAAAAGCCGGTCCTTTCTAATCGGCTAGCTCGCCGGCAAAGTTTTCTCTCCCAGTTCGACATCACCTTCATCGTGCAGAAAGCAATCAAGGGATATGCCATTGCCGAGCACCTGGCTCATTCTCCTATCCCTCGCACTGATTCCATTCAGGACGAATTCCCCGATGAGCACCTGGCGGTGATCACTCATCTTCCTTTCTGGTCTCTTCATTTCGACGGTGCCCTTAATTCCCAGGGCAGCGGAGTCGGCGCCGTTCTCCTTACTCCAGAAGGGGTAACCATCCCCGTGGCATATCAACTCTCATTCCCCGCCACCAACAATATAGCCGAGTATGAGGCTCTCCTTGCTGGTCTGAAGCACGCCTACATCTTGGGCGCGCGATACCTAAACATCATAGGAGACTCCCAGCTGGTGCTGCGTCAAGTTTTGTCAACCTACCGCACCCGCGATCCTAAGCTCAAACCCTACCAGGATCTGGTCATGCTCTTGGCCAGGCAATTCAGGAAACTCGTCTATATTCACACTCCTCGCTCCTAGAATATCTTGGCTGACGCCCTTGCGTCGCTCGCCTCTTCTCTATCACTCCCCCTAAGTCGCGCCACTGAGACCATTGTGGTCCAAAGGCTAGATGTTCCTTCCCTGCAGGATCCCTGGTTCAACAATCTTAGGATGTCCGTAGAGAAGAAAATAGAAAGGGAGGAATTAAAAGAGGTTTCATTGACTGAGCTCGAGGAGATCATTGAAGAGGAAGAATTGCCGTGGTTTTATGAGATCGAGCAATACTGCAAGGATGGTACATTTTCGGAAACAGCCAATGCTGAGCAGCGAAGAGCCATTAGAAGAGTCGCCGCCAGATACACGATCATCGCCGGTGAATTGTATAGGCGGGCTCTGAATGGAGTTCTAATGAGGTGCCTAGATGACGAAGAAGCTTGGAAAGTCATGGAAGCAGCCCACTCCAGCGAGTGTGGAGGGCATGTAAACGGACAGGCCTTGGCAAAGAAGATTCTTAGGCAGGGCTATTACTGGCCAACCCTAGAAGAAGATTGCTCCACCTATGTCCGTAGGTGCCTTCAGTGCCATATCCATGCCGACAAAATCACGCCCCGGCCTCTTCTCTTCATCCTGTTACGGCCCCTTGCCATTTTCTATGTGGGCCTTTGACATCATCGGACCCCTCGGTGATCTGAACTCTGCTGTTAAATAGAAATCCTTCATTCTGACGGCTACGGAGTACTTTACCAAGTGGGCCGAAGCTGAAGCTTATGCAGAAATCAAAGCCACCACAGTGTGCCGCTTCATCATGAAGAACATTATCTCACGGTTCGGAGTGCCAAGCAGCATCGTCACCGACAACGGGCCTCAATTCACTCACAAGAACTCCAGGACCTCTGTAAGAAATTCAATATAGTTTTGCATCATTCATCACCATACTACCCCCAAGGTAATGGCCAGGCTGAGGCCACGAATAAGACTCTTCTCAAAATTATCAATAAAACATGCGAATCACATAAATTTGCTGATTGGGCCGACAAATTGATAGAAGCTCTATGGGCTTACCGCACCTCCGTCCGCACTCCCACAGGGCAGACTCCCTTTGCCCTCACCTATGGAATGGAAGCGGTGCTCCCGTATGAAATTCTAATCCCTTCCCTAAGGGTGCAGCTGGATAAGGAACTTAATCTTGACGAACGTCGAGAGGCGTTGCTAGTCCAACTGGAACTCTTAGACGAGAAGAGGTTGAATGCGGCCAATCATGTCTCAGTGTATCAAAAGCGTGTCTCACGATATTTTCAAAAGAAGGTCATTGAGAGTAAATTTCAAGTGGGTAATATGGTTTTGAAACTGCAAATTCATCAAGTCAGCAGGCCCCAGGTCTAAGCTGCAACCTAACTAGGAAGGGCCCTTCGTAATCAAAGAAGCTTATCCAGGTAATGCGTATCGTCTAATTAACTCGGAGGGGGAGGAATTGCCAAACCCGTGGAATGGGCTGTATTTAAAGCGTTTTCATCCATAAAAATAAAACCAGTGAACGGCTCGATAGCAGGGCATACCCCACCAAATTGCGAAAGGAGGACCCAGGTCCAGCATCTCACACACTACACGACCCCGTGGTGCGGTATTCTCTCATGCTACCCGACACCGTTTCTCCTTTGGCCATGCTCGGGGAAGGTGGAAATCCTTGTATTTCCTCTCTCGCGGTTGAAGATAGGGGCAAGTGGTGAATAAGGGGGCGAGAACTGACCCAGATTCCCTGTTAAAAGAGGTCTCAAATAGGGGCAATCCGTTAAGACCTCACTCTGCAAAAGAAAAAAGAAAAAAAAAGAAAAAAGGAGAAAAGAACAGGGGCAAAATCAAAAGATAAAGCTGAAAGTACAAAGCCCAAAGGATGCAACTAGGCATGGCAAGAGTGGCAGTACAGTTTCCCCGCGGGACGTTATGAGCCCGGTCGCATGCGTGCCTAGAGCGGGTGAAGGTTCGATAACGGATACAAAGTCCCGGCGCAACAGACCAGATTCCTTGAAAAGAGGGTGTCCCGGGAAAGAACTCAAGCCCTAAAAACCCTACACCTATCGTCGGCTTCTCTACTCAATCTTTTTTACTTTCCCAAGGAATGAATCCCACCCCGGGTATGGCCTCAGCAGAAGCACCGTCGAGCAAAGTTGACTCCGATCACGGCGGTCCCCCCTTCTCGCACATGCTGGGCCTTGGATTCCGTAGCAAGACGAGAAGGTCCCTGTTATTGAGACCCGAGCTGGTTTCAAAACCCAAAAAATCAAATATTTCAAAACCCAAAAAAATCAAATATTCCAAAACCCAAAAAAAAATCAAATATTCCAAACCCAAAAAAAATCAAATATTTCAAAACCCCCAAAAAAATCATCAAATATTTCAAAACCCAAAAAGATCAAATATTTCGAAACCAAAAAATAAATAAATAATTCAAAACTCCAAAACCCAAAAAGATCGAAATCCAAAATCCAACAAAATCTTACATGTTTCCCTCTTGCATTCATCTGCATTTCTCGCACTTTGATACTTGCCTATTGAATAAGGCTCACCCCCCTTGACCAAAAGTCAAGAAAGGGTCATCTCCTAACTTGCTGTAGGCAAGGAGCTGAGCCTAAAATAGATTTAATCTGTTTCGTGTTTGCATGTGTGCAGGGGCAGGTTGGAAGGGCAGTTGGCTCGAGACCACATGAATATTCAATCCTCGCGTTGGCCTATGCGATTACATCACATCATAATCGTATTACTAAGCTCAAAACTCAATCTCATCAAATCTTATTCATGTTGTTGGATTTGGATACGGACTGAATAGATCTAGAGGGGGGGTGAATAGATCTTTCCCCCTTTTTGATAATTTACTAACTATCGACCAGATGAGCTACTGGTAATTAATGAATTATAGAACTAATGCGGATAGTGAAGATGCAAGCATACGTAGGAAATCAAACACACCCAAGCACACCACAAGAGAGGATTTTTAAGGTGGTTCAGTCTCTTCCTGAGACTTACATCCACCCCCTGCTTAACTCAAGCAAGGCTTCACTATGAGAATCTCTGATCTCAATCAAAACACAGCTGACACACAGCTTGTACCTGCTGACACACAGCTTGACTCTGCTGCCTCACAGCTTGACAATAATTGTAATCAGAAATGAAAAGATGATAAGAACAGGTGATGAAAGACAGGACTGAATATTGGCGTGTGTAGAAGAATAGGTGTTCAGCCTGGGACTTGATCACGCTTATGAAGAAGCCTAGACTCCCTGTTGATCTTCCAGTCAGTTGCCTTCGATTGTTCTGCTGCTGGAGATCGCACAGTCTTGAGCTAAGTCTTCCTTCTGCAGCAACGAGATTGCCTTTAACCTTTCTGCAGATTTTTGATTGGTGGAGAGCTCCTTTTTCCTCTTCTGTGTATATCTTCCTTGGCTTCTATTCGTGCTCTCTCACTGCTTGCTTGTTCGTGATTTGTTGCCTTATATACAGCTCTTTTTATTTTCAAGAATAAAGTTCTTCCCGCTCAATTTTCAGATCGAGCGCCAATCTACTAGAAAACAGGGATCGGTTTAAATCCAATCGTTAGAACGAGTTTGACCACTTCTAAGCAAGATTGTTTCCTTGATTCCCGTGTGGAATCTTATCTCCTGAGCAGCCCAACAACCTGCAACAACCATCTGTAGGTTTTAAGGAACCAAAACAGAATTCGGTTAGAGTTCGGTTTTGGACGATATATAAACCCGTGGTCGACCATGACCCTGTCGCTGGTCGACAATGGGCAGTCCCCAGACGGCCGGTTCTTCTGGCTGAAACTCACGTCGCCCGTTGGTCGACCACAGCCTGGTCGCTGGTCGACAGGGGGCAGTTTCCAGATGGCCAGCAGTTCTGTCTATTGTTTCTGTCTTTTCTGTGGTCGACCAGAGGTGGGGCTTTGGTCGACAGCCAAGGTGCTTCCAGAAGACAGATGATCTGATGCTTTTCTGGTTGAGTTCGTTGGTCGACCATAACCACTTCCCTGGTCGACAAGCGGCCTTTGACACTTCTTCTGATTTGTTGATTCCACTTGGATTTCAGTGGACCTGAAATTACTTAACTTATCAGAAGTAAATTGAACTATCAGATTTATATTGAGTTGATCAGAAACATTGTTTGTCATCATCAAATAGTCATGAGTCCAATACTTTGAAGGAACAATCAAACCACTTGTATTTGTTATGAAACAAGATAGAACTTGATTAATCAAACATATCCTATTGTCATCATCAAAACCAAGGGATGCACAACATTCTCCCCCTTTTTGATGATGACAACCATGAGTCATTGTGACAAACAACAGATTATAAAATTCATTTGATATTGCATGCAAGGCTATCATAGCACAGATTTCATTCAGACAATTCGTTTGATGTGTCTTTCAAAAACAAAAGCACTAATTACATGAGAGACTCAAAAAAAAATAAAGACACTGAGGACACGTAGACAAAGTAAACTTGACATCTAGACACACATCTAGACACACATCTAGGCACACAATGACACATAAGCACAATGACACATAAGCTTCTCTCTCCCCCTTTGTCAACAGCAAAAAGTGGATCATTTAAACAATCCTCTGAGGAGGATGAGGAGGTCTCTGGCTTCACGTTCTCTTCCATGCGATCCATCTTGTCAACAATGTGGGCATAGGAGAGCCTGAGCTTCTGGATCTCTGAGATAGTATCCTTGTGATACTTCTCATTCTGTTGGGTTGTGATCTCGATACGGATTCCCATCTGATCGGACACTTCACCGAGGGTCCTTACTAGTCTGTTGAACCGAGAACTAGCCTGGTCAGAGTGTTCCTTCTGCTTGATGAACCTGGCCTCCATCTGTTGTTCCAGCCGTTGGACTTTCTGCTCCAAGCGTCCAGTGGCAGCATTGACATTCTCTTGAAATGATTGGAGTTGGGTGGTGAGAGAAGATAACTGAGATGCCATCTGGAGGAGCACGCCATGAGAGTCAGGGTGGGAGGTAAATGCTGGTGGTGGAGCAGAAGTAGAGGGAGTGGAGGTAGGTGGTACTTGTGTGGGTTGAGCAGAATGTGATGGAGCTTGGGTAGTTCGAGCAGATGGGGATTGAGCTGGAGGGGCAGCAGTGCCTGGCTGCCAGAGCACTAGTGAAAGGGACGATGGTGGATGGGCAGCAGTGGTGGTAGTAGGTGTAGCTTGAGGCACCATTGGTGACGGTGTGACAGCAGGGCTAACCTGTATAGGTGAATGAGGTGGAGAAGATGGTGGCACTGGATCCTTTGCTTTGCCCTTGGAAGGGAGAGTGCGCTGAACGTGGTCTCCGACCTTCTTAAATCCCAAGAATGTGGTCACGAAGTGAAAATTGTAGACGTGCCATTTGGGAATGACAATGCTTGGGCTGTGAGGAGAAGGTATTTTGGCTGCTTTCAGAATGGAAGTGATATGGGCAGCAAAAGGAAGAGAATTCAGGGGATAATGTAGGATGCTTCGGAGAGAATTCAAAAGGAGTGTGGTTAGGCGAATAGGCTGGCGAGTGATGAGGCCATGGAGTATAAACAGATGGAGGTGACTCACTTGATCTCTGGCGCCTCCTCGAGGTTGTATGATGGTGGTGATGATGTGGTGAAGCAAACGATGAAGAGGAGGGAAGGTATTAGCATTGAGGTACTTGGGAAGGACCTCAGGGGCTGGCTTGCCAGTGACCACTGCATGTGCTTCTCGGAGGTCGAAGTCCTCATGGTTGAAAACAGCTCCAATTCTGGGAGTCTTCAGCGTCATGTGGAGAAGCTTGACGTCGAGTCTGATGACTTTCCCTTGAACTACGGTGTAGAGCTGACAGTCCACAACTTGCAGGTTGTGGTAGAATTCTTGCACAAGCTGGGGCGAGTACGAATTGTGCACTGAAACGAACGTAGTCCACTCTTGAGCTTCAAAAATTGGCAGTAGATCTGGGAACATCTCCATCAGCTTGTCATCGGAGAAATCGACGATCCTTGGTTGCAGAACTGTCCGTGGCTTGAGAGCTCCAGAAACGGGATGCACTGCGGGTTCCTCTGAAGCTGCTGATTGTCTGCCTGGACCAGGTGCATCAGCCGTGGTCGACCTGTGAGGGGCCGATGGCGAACCCTGCGCGGCCCGCGACTTGGATCGCTTGGACGGCATCGAAGCTGCGGCAGGGGCCTGATCTCTTCTACGCTTAGAGGAAAGTAGAGCGCGCTTGGGAGACATTGTGAAGGGAAGCGAGATAGAGGCGAGAGAGAGGCGAGAAAAGAAATCTGGAGAAGATGAAGTTGGGAGAGGGCTAGAGCTGTGGATGGAAAATTTCAGGGACCCAGCCGAGACAATTTATAGGGTAGGGCATTAGGGCTGGCCCTTAATTTTTAGGGCAGTGAACCATCGCGATGCAAAGAACGAGCGGTCACGATTAATCAGCATAACTCATATTTTGGGAAGATGAAGTGTACCCCCTTTCTTTAATAAGACATTTAAGTAACCTTTCCTCCCTTTCTCAAAGACCACCTTGTGACAAATTCGAGTGGGTCTTGTGGTTCAAAGAATTTGAAAGTATTGCCCCAATAAATTGACTCCCCATATCCACTTTCTTACTCACGGCTCCTTAAACTTATAATATGGTTCATGAGATAATTGTACTAGCTGAACAAGCTGAACAGTGTTTTATGCTTTATTTGCATATAGTGCATTAGGTCAACCATTTTTGCTGCCTTTTCGTTTTGAAATATTTAAGAGCTGTGGTCAGGTTTATCACATGCTTTTCCACACGAGGAGACACGCTTTTTACACGCCAGAAACCCCGGCTACTTAGCATGCCTAACCATTCCACTTTTAACTGGGACACACTTTTTATCCGTGAGGATATACGTTTATCAGACGCCAATATCCCCAGTTACTCAGGATGCCCAATTAATAATTTTGAGAGTGGCAGAGGTAGATTGAGTCTTCATGACATACATGTCTCCCACTTAATTTTTCAGCCAATTTTGCTTTGTGATAGAGAACAGTAGTTTCTCAGAGCTCAGTCCATTGCTCTACCAAGAAGGCAGAATTATGGCGTATTCCATATACATTCATGCTATAGCTGCGTTTATTTTCACTGTCCAACACAGACACAGATAGAGAAACAGTCTCATTACTAAAAACATAAGTTCTCAATAGTCTTGAGTCAGAGTCATAGTTATGGTTTGAATTTATTGCAGTAGTACAGGTCAAAATCTCATTACTACACTTAACCTTTACTCTCATTGATGACTTTGGTGATTTTCTTGTAAGATATGGTTAGGTTGTTCAATGATTTATTAAGGAATGAGTTTACACTTTTTACTCCCCCTCAATTTGTGAGTCCTTGCTGAAGATAGAAAATAATAAGTTGACCACAAAGAGATATTGAGACACAAGGAATGGGAAGTGAATGAGGATGAGTGAGTAAAGCAAAACTGAGCTCAGAGTCCAAAAAGTTCAGAAGATTTCCCACCAAAGCCAGCAGCCTGACTAGATCTAATTTCCCTTTTTCAGGTCCTTTGTCGACCATGGAGTGGCCTGTGGTCGACCTCTGTGTTGTCACAGAACCTGCCTGTTGAGAAGACTGCGTTCTGACAAACCTGTTGTCGACCATTGGATCGCCTGTGGTCGACAGCTGCGAATTCCCAGAGCTAACTATTTCCTGTCCTGATGCCTTGGTCGACCAGCGCCTTGTCTGTGGTTGACCATGGGAAGTAATCCGTAGATAAACCAGAGTTCCTCAGAGCTTGTTGAAATAGCACCCGACACTATAACCTCCAAAATCAGGACTTATCTAGTACTTAAGACCTAGTTGACACAACGAAGAACAGAAGAGACAAAGACTGTACAGTGAACCCAAGAATATTATTATTTCAAGAATTTTCAGAGGAAATTCTACAAATTCCTAACTCCCTTCTTAGAGTTGAAAATCTGTCATTGTTAAGGGGTTTTGTGAAAATGTCTGCCAGTTGTTTTTCAGTTTCTACAAAATGAAGCATGAAATTTCCTTTGGAGACCTCATCTCTTAGAAAGTGATGACGGATCTCAATGTGTTTTGTCCTAGAGTGTTGAATGGGGTTTTTAGACAAATTAATAGCACTAGTGTTGTCACAGAAAATAGGTGCACATCCAAGATCTACATTGTAGTCTTGAAGTTGATGTTTTATCCACAAAACCTGTGTACCACAGCTCCCTACTGCGACATACTCAGCCTCAGCAGTGGAGAGTGCCACAGAATGCTGTTTTTTAGAAGCCCATGATATTAAACATCCACCTAATATTTGACAATAACCACTAGTACTCTTCCTATCAATTTTGCAACCAGCATAATCAGCATCTGAATATGAAATTAAATCTAGTTTGCAATAAGTAGGATACCATAAACCCAATTCTTGGGTACCGGCAAGGTAACGAAAGATACGCTTGACAGCCCCTAAATGTGAATCTCTAGGGCTAGATTGATATCTAGCACACATGCATACACTGAACTGAATGTCTGGCCTAGAGGCAGTTAAATATAGTAGGGATCCGATCATACCTCTGTATTTCTTGGCATCTACCATGTTACCTTTTACATCAGCCTCCAATGTTGCATTTGTCCCCATGGGTGACTCTATTGGTTTGCAGCTCTCCATGCCAAACTTTTTCAGCATCTCCTTTATGTACTTGGATTGATTTATGAAGTAGCCTTCTCTACATTGTAGAATCTGCAATCCAAGAAAGAACTGTAAATCACCCATTAAACTCATTTCAAACTCATTGGTCATTAGATTTGCAAATTCAGTACATAATGAAGCTTCAGTGGATCCAAACACAATATCATCCACATAGATTTGCACAATTAGTATATTCTTACCTTGGGTCTTGGAGAATAATGTTTGATCAATTTTACCTCTTGTGTAGCCCTCTTTGGTGAGGAATGAACTCAGTCTGTCGTACCATGCCCTAGGAGCCTGCTTTAAACCATACAAAGCCTTATGCAGTTTAAAGACATGATTAGGAAAATCATCATTTTCAAAACCAGGGGGTTGTTCCACAAAGACTTCTTCCTTTACAAAGCCATTTAGAAAGGCACTTTTTACATCCATTTGCTGCAATTTAATTCCATGGGACGCCGCAAATGCTAACAATATTCTAATGGCTTCTAACCTTGCAACTGGAGCATATGATTCTTCAAAATCAACTCCAAATTCTTGGTTATACCCCTTAGCCACCAACCGAGCCTTGTTCCTCATAACAACTCCTTCTTCATTAAGCTTATTTTTATAAACCCATTTGGTTCCAATAACAGGATGAGATGAAGGTCTGGGAACAAGTTTCCAAACCTGATTTCTTTCAAATTGATTTAATTCTTCATGCATGGCATTTATCCAAGATTCATCTCTTAAAGCTTCCTCTACATTTTTAGGCTCAACTTGAGATACCAGGGCTAGCTGATCTAATTCATCAACTGTTTTAAGCTGAGATCTAGTTTTCCTCGATTCATTAATTCCTCCAATGATGTTATCTAGAGGATGATCTCTGAGAAATCTCAGATTTTCAGAATTGTTACCTGGGATGATCTCTCCTTCGGGTTGATCATTGGAATCACCTTGCTTTGGTTCTGCTTCAGTCTCCATTGGTTCCTCTTTGCCTTCCAGAAATTCCCCATCTTCATCTTTGCCTACCTGTCCAGTTTTGTCAAAGTCATTATTTTCATCAAATGTGATATGTGGGGATTCTTCAACTAGCTGATCTTTGGTGTTGTAGACTCTATAGGCTCTTGATCGGTCAGAGTATCCCAAGAAGATTCCTGGGTCACTCTTTGGTTCAAATTTGTCCAATGATCTCTTGTCATTGTTATGAATAAAACACCTTACACCGAAGATCCTAAAATGAGCTAGAGATGGCTTCTTACCTTTGAACACCTCATATGGAGTTTTCGCACTAGATGGTCTTACCATTGCCCTGTTTACAATATAACATGCTGTATTGACCGCCTCAGCCCAAAATCTTCTTGGAAGATTGGCTTCAACTAACAGGGTTCTGGCCATTTCAACAAGTGTGCGATTCCTTCTTTCCACCACTCCATTTTGCTCTGGCGTCCTTGGTGAGGAGAACCTGTGATTTATTCCTTTGTTCCTGCAGAATTCATCAAACTCTGAATTTTCAAATTCTCCCCCATGATCAGATATTATTGAACACACTTTGGACTTACCATCCTGCTTCATTCTTCTGTAAAAATCCTGAAATTCATGAAAGGCATCGTTTTTATGTGATAAAAACATTACCCATGTGAATCTAGAGAAATCATCAACTAGTACATAACCGTACCTCTTACCACTAAGACTAGCAGTTCTTGTTGGGCCAAAAAGGTCCATGTGCACAAGTTCTAGTGGTCTAGAAGATTGACTTTCAGTTCTACCTTTGAATGATTTTCTTGTTTGCTTACCTTGGGTACATGATTCACATACTTTGACATTTTGAGCAAACGAAATTTCAGGTAAACCAGAAACCATTTTATTCTTAACCAATTTGTGCAGCACCCTGTAGCTAACATGTCCTAGCCTTCGGTGCCACAACCAAGTCAGGTCCTCCTTCTTGGCGGTGAGGCACAAGTTGGAGTGGGCTGGATCATCCAAGTCTATCATGTAGACATTATTTACTCTCTTGCCCATAAACTTAACTTTAGCCGAATTTGGTTCAAGAATTTTACAGATCTTAGAATCAAAGACTACTTGATGGCCTTTGTCGCATAGCTGACTGATGCTTAGAAGATTATATTCCAGGCCATCCACTAGCAGTACATCTTCAATGCAATTTGTAGATGTCTTACCTACCTTACCTTTCCCAATGATCTTGCCTTTGTTATTTCCTCCAAATGTCACATGTCCTCCATCTTTTGAGTTTAGCTCGGAGAATTTTGCCTTATCCCCTGTCATATGTCTTGAGCAGCCACTATCTAAGTACCACTTGTTGTGTATAGCTGCCAGACACACCTGCATCACAAGTTACACAGAAACTTTTGGACCCCAATGGTACCCGGGTCCAAGATAGCTTGTGAAATTATGAAATTGCTGCAGTAATCCTTTGGGAACCCAGATTCTGTTAGAGCAGTGTAAATTTTTATTTCTGAACTTGTTCAGATTGGGTTGCTTTTGTTCTAAAGCTTCTTTAATCTGAGTCCACCTTTGTGTATTCAAGTTTTCATTTTGTTTTACCCGAAAAAACCTGTGATTTCTGTTTGCTTGTCTGGCCATGGTCGACTTTTGGTATGTCTGTGGTCGACCATCGCGTCTCCAGAACTCAGCGTCTGTTCTGGCAGCACCTCTGGTCGACATCTGGTGTACCTGTGGTCGACCACTGCTTCTCCAGTAACCAGCGCCTGTTCTGGCAGATCCTCTGGTCGACAGATGAAGGGTCTGTTGTCGACCAGCCTGTCTCCAGACATCTTGTTTTCCAGATTTATGTCTTTTAACTTGGTTTAGTCCTTGGTTTGTTTGGTGATTTCTGTGAATTTGGGTTTCTTGTTTATTATTTTGAATCTTATATTGATTGACTGTTTTCTCTTTAAAATTTCTCTCTTCCTTGGTGACATTGTTCCTTTTGGAGGAGCATTCAGCTACATCCTCTTGTTTATCTTGGTATAGATTAATCAGGGGCCTTTTTCCTTTTGAGTCAGCAATCCCAGTTACGGTTTTTATTTGGAATTCCTTTTTAGCCGTAGGATTGTATCCTAACCCTTCTTTTTGAAAGTTTACTTTTATTCCCAAGACAGCATTTAAGTTTTCTTGACCTTGAGTCATTTTTTCCAAGGTCTCCTGTTTGTTTTTCAGGTCACTCTTAATTCTTTCTATTTCTCTTAGGAGTTGGTTGTTTTCTTCCTTGAGTGAATTGTTTCTTTCTTGACTTAACTTAGTTTCCTGTTCATATTCTTGAGTCTTTAGTTTTAACTCATCAATGTCGTTTTTTAGCATTTCATTCTCTTCGGACATTCTCTTGTGGTTTTCTTCATCTAAGTCCATTTGATTCAGCTTGTTTTTCAGTGACTTGATTTCCATTTCTAGTTCAGTTTTGTTATCCATTGAATTGCTATCTTTATTCAGTTGACTGATCTTCTTCTTCAAATGTTTATTTTCCTTTCTTATTCTTTCATAAGTATCAAGCAATTCTGAATATACTGCTTCCCAATCCGAACTAGAGAAGTCTTGAAATGGGGAACTTACCTCAAGATCACTGTTGTCTCCCTTGGCCATCAGACAGAGCTTTCCTTCTTCTTCCTCGGAAGTTGTTTCCTCTTCACTGCTCTCTTCCTCCTCACTCCAAGTGCTAATCATCGCCTTGGGTTTCTTGCCTTTCCACTTGAAGCTTGATTTCTTAGGAGCTTCTGGACATTCAGCCTTCATATGTCCAGGCTGCCTGCAATTGTAGCAAATGAGTTTGTTAGAAGGAGCCTTATGTTTATCAGATTTAAACTGGGATGACTTCCTTACCATGCCCTTTGGATTTCTGAATCCTTTACCTACCTTCCGCAGGAATTTTTTAAATTTTCTTGTAAGCATGGCTAGCTCACCAGATTCTTCACCTGAGCTAGATGAGTCATCATTGTCAGACACCTCAGAGGTGCTTGTCTTAGTCTTTAGGGCAAGTTGCTTCTTTTTCTTGCCCTCATCTTCCTTTCTCTTCAGATTGACCTCATAGGCCATCAGGGATCCTACTAACTCATCCACTGTCATTGTTGTGAGATCCTTTGAGTCCTCAATGACTGTGGCCTTGGTATGCCACATCGATGTGAGAGACCTTAAAATCTTCCTCACTAATTCCTGCTCTTTGTATGTCTTCCCTAAGCTCTTCAAGCCATTAGTCAGTTGTACTAATCTGGCATACATCTCAGAAATACTTTCATCATTTTTCATCCTAAACATTTCATATTCTGAGACTAGCATATTTGCTTTTGTCTCTCTTACCTCGGAAGTACCTTCGTAGATTACCTTTAGACGATCCCACATTTCTTTGGCTGTTGCGCATTGGGAAACTCTTGAGAATTCTGTGGGGTGTAGTGAGCACTGCATCACGTTCATGGCTCCCCAATTGACAGTTGATTTCCTGACCTGTTCTCTGGTCCAGGTTTCTTCATCTTCCGGTAGCTCAAAAGGTCCATGGCTCACTACCCTCCACATCTCGTGGTCTTGCGCACGTAAGAACACCTGCATACGATTTTTCCAATAAGAATAATCAGTTCCATCAAAATATGGAGGTCTAGTTACAGAGTGCCCCTCAGCTATGAGGCTTTTAGAATTCAGTCCGCCCGGTCTCTCCTGGTTGTTAGACCACATATCTGGAGAACCTGCTCTGATACCACGTGTTGGATACGGACTGAATAGATCTAGAGGGGGGGTGAATAGATCTTTCCCCCTTTTTGATAATTTACTAACTATCGACCAGATGAGCTACTGGTAATTAATGAATTATAGAACTAATGCGGATAGTGAAGATGCAAGCATACGTAGGAAATCAAACACACCACAAGAGAGGATTTTTAAGGTGGTTCAGTCTCTTCCTGAGACTTACATCCACCCCTTGCTTAACTCAAGCAAGGCTTCACTATGAGAATCTCTGATCTCAATCAAAACACAGCTGACACACAGCTTGTACCTGCTGACACACAGCTTGACTCTGCTGCCTCACAGCTTGACAATAATTGTAATCAGAAATGAAAAGATGATAAGAACAGGTGATGAAAGACAGGACTGAATATTGGCGTGTGTAGAAGAATAGGTGTTCAGCCTGGGACTTGATCACGCTTATGAAGAAGCCTAGACTCCCTGTTGATCTTCCAGTCAGTTGCCTTCGATTGTTCTGCTGCTGGAGATCGCACAGTCTTGAGCTAAGTCTTCCTTCTGCAGCAACGAGATTGCCTTTAACCTTTCTGCAGATTTTTGATTGGTGGAGAGCTCCTTTTTCCTCTTCTGTGTATATCTTCCTTGGCTTCTATTTCGTGCTCTCTCACTGCTTGCTTGTTCGTGATTTGTTGCCTTATATACAGCTCTTTTTATTTTCAAGAATAAAGTTCTTCCCGCTCAATTTTCAGATCGAGCGCCAATCTACTAGAAAACAGGGATCGGTTTAAATCCAATCGTTAGAACGAGTTTGACCACTTCTAAGCAAGATTGTTTCCTTGATTCCCGTGTGGAATCTTATCTCCTGAGCAGCCCAACAACCTGCAACAACCATCTGCAGGTTTTAAGGAACCAAAACAGAATTCGGTTAGAGTTCGGTTTTGGACGATATATAAACCTGTGGTCGACCATGACCCTGTCGCTGGTCGACAATGGGCAGTCCCCAGACGGCCGGTTCTTCTGGCTGAAACTCACGTCGCCCGTTGGTCGACCACAGCCTGGTCGCTGGTCGACAGGGGGCAGTTTCCAGATGGCCAGCAGTTCTGTCTGTTGTTTCTGTCTTTTCTGTGGTCGACCAGAGGTGGGGCTTTGGTCGACAGCCAAGGTGCTTCCAGAAGACAGATGATCTGATGCTTTTCTGGTTGAGTTCGTTGGTCGACCATAACCACTTCCCTGGTCGACAAGCGGCCTTTGACACTTCTTCTGATTTGTTGATTCCACTTGGATTTCAGTGGACCTGAAATTACTTAACTTATCAGAAGTAAATTGAACTATCAGATTTATATTGAGTTGATCAGAAACATTGTTTGTCATCATCAAATAGTCATGAGTCCAATACTTTGAAGGAACAATCAAACCACTTGTATTTGTTATGAAACAAGATAGAACTTGATTAATCAAACATATCCTATTGTCATCATCAATACCAAGGGATGCACAACACATGTCATATATCAAGCTGTCCAGATATAAAATCCTATCCCACATCATCATAAAAACAAAAGGAAAATCACTCAGTCCGCCGCTGGGCATCCCCGCGAGGACGTATCTCTCTCAACTCCCTAAGGTAAGCCTGTCGAGTCTCTGGAATCTCCTCAACCTCTGCTGGTAGGGTACGCACCCTACTCACCTCCTACATGATCAACGCACTCCTGACCGCCTGCTCGTCCTCCTCTGTCCCGATCCTCCGTGCATGTAGCATGGGAAGGTGGGGTAGCGTAGGTAGCACCGTCCGGGGTAGTCCAATCTGCAGGTAGCATTTGTGCGGGCTGTACATCGCTAAGGTAGTGTCGCTCACGAGCCTCAAGTCCAAGCCAGCTCTCCTCGGTAGTCTGATGGTGGTGTCATGGAGGAAGTCCGGGCGCATCACAAACCTATCCAGGGGCAGCCTGTTGATGTACGGGCGCCACTCGTCCCTGGTCTTCAGCTCAGGCCGTCCTGCACTCAACCTGTGGAGAAAACCTGAAGGCGCCCCCTATGAAGTAAAGGGGATGGCTCCCAAAGATCCTACTAACTAAAGTAATGTCCTCCCTCAGGGTAAACTTCATCCTAATTCCCATCCAGCACTCCAATAGGATCATTGAACCAAAGAGAGGACCTCCTAAGGCTGCTGAAGTAAGACCCTCGTACAGGTAAGCTAAGACAGCCTGAGAGATGGAAAACCCCTGCCAAAGGCCGCTGATGGTGCTGAGTAAAGGAGTCTCTAGGACATGGTCGGCTGAAGGGAAAAGGATGGCCCCGCATAGGCAGATGGACGCAGCTTTGGCTATGGCTTCAACCCACCCGCACTTATTCCGGCAATGCTCCACTACCCACTGGCTCAGAGGAAGGAGGTGGATGTGGCGAGGGCCTATAAAGGTACGAACATCCCCGCTATCAGGTATGAATCCCCCTAGGATGAGTTTTGGGTCTATAGGGGCAATGGTATGACATATCAAGTCTTCCTCCCCCACCTTGGACCTAGGGAGCCCGAAATATGTCTCTACCTCCTCTAGCAAGATAGTGGCCTCAAAAGATGGGAAGAAGAAAGTGTGGGTCTGAGGGTGCCAAATCTCCATTAGAGCGGAGGTACTATGCCAGTCTAAAGAAAGTTTGGGGTAATTCTGACCTAGTACTAGGAGGGAGTGTAGGTGCCAGGATTTGAGAAGATGAGTCACCCCGAGGGGCAATGCACGGACCATGGGAGCCACCCACTTTAAACTAGAAAAGCGTCTCGGGCCGGGAAGAAGCTGAAAAGAAGGAGAAGGCAAAGGGTGTAAGGAGATATAAGAGGAAGATTGAGAGATGGAACTATGAACATATTCTGATCAAACTTACCTCTCTCATAGGGGTGGTACTGAGATGTCGAGGAATCAAGCTTAGTCGTTGAATCGCTTCTCGCTCCTTTCTAGCCGGTCGCGGTCCTTCGAAGCGAACGCACCCTCCGCAGGACTTCCATCGAAGGCCCTCTTCATGATGAGGTGACGAGAATCAAAGATTTTAGGCTTGGGAGAGGGAGATGAATGAGTTGAGGGTTCAGACCTCCCTACTACTTATAGGGTTCATTAGGGAGCCTAAGCCTCTTAGGATTAGGCCTAGATAAGTCTAGGACGGGTTTAGATAGGGTTGTGATAAGTTCAAAGCGCCTTGCCCTCGGGCTGGGGACTCTCCAGGAGTCCCCTTTCGGGCAAACAGGATGTTGGATTGGACGGTCTTACGATAGACCGTCCATACCATATACGGCCCATCATCAACCGTTCTTTTCTCCAAGGAAGCCCGAGTCCGGTGACTTGTGCGGCCCGACATCCGCCATTCCAGCATTCCTACGGTTTACATGGAACCGTTCGAAACAATTTAAGCGGCCCTTAGAGAACCGCTCTTATCAACGAACGGTCAGGGGAGAACCGTCCATATGCTCTACCCCCCAATTAACCTGCTGCACTCAAGTCTCAATCATTTAGCGCTCTCATCTCACTCAAGTCGGCGTGTGCGTCTCTCATCTCACTCAAGTCGGCGTGTGCGTCACTCATCTCTCTCGGGCTAGGCACACTCCTCAAACTCGTTGCATCCACTCATACATACATTCATCCACAAAACAAACGAAAAAACAAAGGCATGCATATCACTAATCATGTCACATCATGTGCAAAGACGGGCCCAGTACAACCAGTCAAGCAGCTCCCTCTCCCTGGCCCCCGTCGCTGTCTCCACCGCCCTCATGCCTCTTTGGGGGAGGCATCGCTGAGGTCACCTCATCACGCCGCCGCCGGCGCCGCTCCTCCTCCTCGTTCCTCCGATGGCCGGAGGAACCAGTGAAGTAACTCCTCACGGAGCCGTGGGTGCCCTGGCTGCCGCTCGCAGTCGCCCTGCTGCGCTCTCGACTCGCCTCCTTCATACCCTTCACCTTGCCCTCCAGCCGGGCAACCTGTAGACGGGCCTGCTCTGCCTCACTCCTGTAACGCTCGGCCTCTGCCCGGTAACGGTTCGCCTCGGTAGCACGGACCCGTAGTCGCTCAAGCTCGGCACGGAGGAGTGCCGTCTCCACTGTGTCCACCGGTCGGCTCCGCGCAGCCTCCGCCCGCGCGCGAGCTACCTCCTCTCGAGCCGCTGCTCGGCTCTGCTCCAACTCGACCCGAAGGCGGGTCAACTCAGATGTCTGCATCCACACATCACTTGTCAGTCAGTTACATAAGCATATCATTCATAAGCATAATGAGCAAGAGGAAGTTTAGAACCGCGTACCCTCTCTGTAAGGGCCACCTCGGCTGCCTTGGCCCGCTCCACCATCCGAGTAAAGTCAGCATCTCGATCGGCCCGGTCTGCTGGGGTCTGGGCAGAAGAAGAAGAAGGAGCGTCTGGTCCCGCCCTCTGAGCACCCTCGGCGCGCTGCATCCAAATACTCCAGGTCAGTCATAGACATAATCATAATCATATAGAACTACATAATTTAAAGAGTCTAAGGTCTAGAAAACTCACCAGTAGGGCCAGGGCCTGCCGGGCCTCGTCTCTCTCCCGGATGGTGGAGTGCAGGAGTCCCTGCAACTCTGCCACTCGTCCTGCAGGGTCAACCTACATTTAAGATTCATGTGTCAGTACGTCATCCATAAGCATAATAGACAAGGTTTAAGTTTAGAAGTCGTACCGGTCGGTGGGCGCCTCGGAACACCTGGTCCCGGTAGTGCCGAGCGTACGTAGTGTCGTACGCGCTGTCACTCCCTGCCCGGGCAGTCACCACTCGCCCTCGCGTAGTCCAGTCGGCAACCTGCTCGGCGTTCCTTGCTGTCCAATCGTACGCCTCGCGGAGTCCCCGGGTCGTCCTCGTCACCCGTTCCCCCGCCTTCTCAGGCGCAGGGAACTCTACGGCCGGCTGATGGACCCCGATGGTCCTCATCACCAACCTGAAGTACAGTGGCTCCACCACATTCATGCAGTGAAGCCACACGTCCCGGCCAGAGAAGGCCAAGGCCTCGGTCACCCACGGCTGGCCCTCCAGGCTCTCCTCCGTGTAAGGAGTCCACCGTACCTGCAAGGAATAGGAAACTGCATCAGCATCATATCATGAAGAATAACATGTAATTAAAGAGTCTGAGTCTAGAAGCATACCGAGGTGTACGGTAGAGTGTCCAGGTCATCCTGCAGCTCCCGGACCTGCCTCCTCAAGGCCATCATTTCCCAGGGTGCTGTCCACCTCTGTGCGATCGGCAGGAGCCCAGGGCGGGTCTCCTCCCCTCTGCCTAGCCCACGTAGGCGTACGTAGGCCCATACCTGCATCACAAGTCGTGTCAGCATTATAGCAAGCATATAGGGTTGCATGATTAATTAATTAAGTCTAGAGTAGAGAGTAGTACCTGGAGTAAGGGGGAGAAGCCCCCAAGCATCGTCCGACGCGCCGTCGAACTAAGGGTGTCAAAGAGGAAGGCGAGGACCGCCGCTCCCCAAGCATAGTCACCTACATGCTCGAGCTCCTGGAGGAAAGGAAGGAAGCGACAGCTCATCACGTCCGCCCGAGTGGAGAAGAGGAGCCGCCCGAACATCAGCATCAGGAACCGTCTCAGCACTCTGTCTGCCTCAGGTCCCGGCACCGCTGCGACCCTCGGTCTCGCCATCCCCACGAGCCGCTCCAAGTGCTCCTCTGGTCGCTCGCCCACTGTAACACCAGCTCGTCGAAGACCCAGGCTATCCTGGAGAGCAGCCCGGGGAAGGAGGGTCGACTACCTCTCGGGGCGCCGCAGCTGTAGGCCGAGCAGCTCCCGAGCCATCCCTCGGTAGTCAGAAAAAGTAGTCCCGCTGACCGGCGACCCTTGCACACGTAGGCCAGTAAGCCTGGCCACGTCCTCCAATGTAGGGACCATGTGCCCCCACGGGAATAAGAACGTCCGACTCACTGGATCCCAGCGGTCGTGCAGGGCATAGAGCAGAGCTGCGTCAAAGCGACACACCTCGATACTCAGGAAGGGGGCGAACCCCATGGCAGTCAACCGCTCCCTCTGGAAGTCCGGCAGTGCGAGGTACACTGCCCGAACCTGCAGCCAGGAGGTACGGGTCCTACGTTTCCCCTGCATTCATCCATCTCATTTACATTAGTCATTTAGTTTCTCATTTTTGTTTCATATAAATAAAACGCTCAAAGTCCAATTATTGATTTGAAGAACGGTTACTCACGAACCGCTCTATAGATGAGCGGCCTCTCTCAAACCGTTCTGTTTCTCAGGCCCCCCGTTTGAACGGGCTATCCCTAGCCGTTTTCATCATGGACGCGGCCTCTCTCAAACCGTTCTGTTTCTCAGGCCCCCCGTTTGAACGGGCTATCCCTAGCCGTTTTCATCATGGACGGATTACCCTGAACCGTCTAGTTGCCCGTCTTCCTAAGGAATAACGGCCCACCTTTGGCCGTATTGTTTTCATGACGATCCTGTAAGGACCGTATTGTTTCGCTTGGCTACATGATTGGACGGACCCACAGGGTCCGTCTACATTTTGAACGGTGATACCCTCACCGTATTGTGGTTTTAATGCCCTGTTGGCTGTGTGAGTGTGAACGGCGCTCCCTGCACCATGTTTGTTTGAGGCGGTCCTTTGGGGACCGCATTGTTTCGCCGTGCGGTTTCTGTTGAACCGTTTCACGTCGCCGCCTCCGACGACGGTGAACACCTCCCCGGACGGTCTGGGAGACCTCCATGCCCCCCTAAACCGGCCTCTAAGCATCCCTCCCCCTAAAAATCCCCTAAGCTAGCATGCATTAAACGAAATTAAAGGAAATGAGGGCGGGGAGGCCTACCTCGGCATCACGAGGTTCTTCTCCCTCCCCGCCGGCGTGCCTCCTTCCTCGGCTCTGGCGACGGCGTCATCTCCGGCCGCAGCGTCCTCCCTCGGCGACAACGATGGCTAAGTCCTCCATTGTCACCCCGGGCGTGCCTCCTCCTCGGACGGTCACGGTGGTGGCAGGTGGCGACAACGGAGGTGAATCCTCGCCGGTGATGGGTGACCGGGTGGTGTGAGACGAGCTCCTTCGTCATGGGGGGTGCAGTGAGATCGAGAGAGGGAGGGAGTGGAGAAAAGAGAGTGAGAGAGGGAGAATGAGGGCGTTTGAGCCCCTTCGTTCCTTCCACCGTCGGTTACGGTGGAGGGAAACGAGGGGGTTCCCTTTTTTTTTCGAGGTTGCAGAGAAGAACGGTCTATCGTTAGACCGTTCATTGAGTGAACGGTGTGCCTATAACCGTATATATCTCTTGACCGTTAATTTCAAGGCGGTTGGAATTCTATGCCCGAGCGGTTCCTATGGAGCCGTTCATATTATAAACGGTGCCGTATCAGCCGTTCATCACTGGCAACCGGCCCTGTGAGGTTTGTTTGAAGGCCGGGTTAGAACGGCTAATGTAGGGCCGTTTGTAATATTGCATGGTTGAGATACGGCCGTATATCTGGTTGAAGTATTTAGATCATGAATATTGAATATTTTCTTTGGAAATGCATCTCTTAACCACTTTGGCAGCATCATTTCAGCTTGTCTCGCCGTTTCGCCTGCACAGGTAAGTCAGGTATGGCCTTCTATCCCTAAAACCCTTATTGTATTATTATATGGTATTATATTATATTAGTTCGAGAGCCGGCAGGTTTCTTATGTGTCCCAGGATCTGATGTTCCCCTTCAACAAAAACAATGATGATCCAGGCTCATATACCTAACCTTCGGATAAGCCGTTAAGTTGGGATGTCACGAGGAGGACGGTTCTATCCGCACGCTGTGGTTGCGGACGGTATCTTGACTCTGATTTTCCCAGCTTAATAATACCACTCTCGAATATTTTATATTTTAAGCTTTCTTCGCATTCGTTTTAACGATTTCTTTTACTTTTAGCCCAGCATGCATCACGTGCATGCTTTTGAGCTTTCATGCCCCATAGTCTGCTTAAGAAATGTCCCGTCAAGTGATGGTCAGCTGTGTGTCCCAATGCTCGAGTAAGGTGAACTAATTCCATTCCGAATTCGAAGGTTTTCTTTGGTCGGTTCGTTGGGGTCGGTTGATTGAAAGATCCCCGTCTGGAGCTTTAGCATCTTTTTCTTTTGTGGCCCCCTCATTGGACCGCGGGATTGTGTCCCCCATGAGGTTGGTCTTGTCAGTTGATTTCGTTTAGTTTAGTCCCTCCAGATTGGCGTCGCCTTTTGGTCAATTACTCCTGACGCTCGGTCAAGGCTTTCGAAAGATTCTCATCGCTTGTTAGTAGAAACGGGTGTCGTTTTATCTTAACGCCCGCTTTTCCGGTCCACTCCGCTGCATTTCGCTCGTCTCCATGTTCCGTGTCATCTCCGCTTCACCTCCGCTCGCTCCCCTGCAAAGAGGACGTTAAGGAGGGGCATCTGTTGACACCCGTTTTATGCCGATAAGCTGACTCGTTTCTCTTACTCCCATTAGTTGATGACTCGAGTTGTTCATCATTCATCGGGCCATTTTTGTGGCATGTCGTGGGCTCGTTTTATGGGTCGTCTCCCTCCTTGGTGCAATTCGTGGTGATTCGGGGCTTAATGGGCCTTGGCCTTGGTCAATTGAACGTATTTTGCGAGAACCAAGTGCCTAAGGACATGAACGGCTTCACATCAGCCGTTCAGAAGGTGGGCGATTGAAGACGGGCCGTTCATGTATTTTGGCTAATTTCTGAGGATTTTCTGAATATTCACCGATAGGCTTTTGTGCGGTGTTATTAGGACCGTTCAATCTCATGGACGGGCCTATTCCAACCGCCTATATCTCAGAGTCCTACGCGCGCCCATTTTCTCAGAGAATTATCCAAATGATTCGAATTATCACCGACAAGGTTAAACGGTCGTGTTTGTGCCGCCCTAAACTAAAACGGTCTCAATACAACCGTTCATATGTTCAGAGTCCAACGGCGAACATTTCGGCCAGTTCGAGAGATAGTTGGGATAATTTTCTAATTATTCGAGTTTCCACCGACAGGATGGACGGTCCGAATAAGACCGCCCAATCATTGAGCGGTCTATCGTAAGACCGTTCAAGTCGTCGGCTGTTGATTTTCAACCGATTTTATCCCATTTATTTCATGGTTTTATCCTCGACTTATTTTGATGATTTCTCCGCGGATAATCAACCATTTTCGATGCCGTTTCGACTGGATGAGAGATAATTCTATTATCTACGATTTATCTTCAATAATCTCATCCGGAAAATGGCTCTAAACCCTAGTTTCGGGGCTGGCTTTCTAGGCTCTATAAATAGACCCTAAGGGCCGGACGTCGAAAGGGGTGGAAGATTTTGGTCGACGGTGAAGCCCTGCCGCATTTTTGAGCGACCTAGCACCAAGGAAGGAGGCTCTCTATGTCCGCACGAGCCTCCGGTCAAGGGAGTAGCCCAGTCTTTATAGTTCTTTCATTCTGTAGCTTTCGCCGTTTTCTTTCATTGCATGCATTGTTCCCATCCGCGTACCCCCCTCCTTCTCATTATCATGCACACAACCATCCCGTTTTTTGTCACCCTAGGGGTTTAAAACCCCCCAGGTATTCCCCTTTTTCATTTGTTCATGCTTAATTATTCTCGTTTGAATACATACTACATTGTTTAGGGCTAATCTGGGTGTTTCTTCTGTGTCTCCACGTTGTTTCACAGGTCAGCATCTAATCAGCACGAGGCCCATCCCCTCTGGCCGACCGGAGAGGGTGGAGGTCGAGCCCCTTTTCAACTTGTTGAGTGAAGGTCCTGAGCGGCTATCCTCCGGCCGTTCATCGGTACGCGCGGTGCATCAACGACCGTTCTTCCCTAGAGCGCAGTCCGTCTAGCGCCGTCCATCTCACTGCAGCAGTTCCTCCCGCATCCCTCGCAGCTTCCTAGGGCGGTCTATCGTAAGACCGCTCAACATAGGGCGGTTCTAAGGGAGCCGTTCATTCCTCAGCGCTGCACTAAGGCGAGTGTCTCCCCATTTTCCAAGGTACGGCGTGCCTGTCGCGTACGGCATCTTGGTGGCGATCACAGTACTTTGCTTCATTCCCTATTTTCTCTTCCTTCTCTCACTTGTCTCATGCACTTGACGCACTTTTGACCCTTAGTGAAAGGGGAGAGAGGAGAGAAATATATATCTACACCTCCTACTAAGGGCATCTACCACTCGGTTCTCACTTCCCACCGTATGTTTGATAACAAAGGTGTAGGATTGAATGTTCTCAACCCAACGGGCATGTCGGGCATTCAACTTTTGTTGGGAGTTGAGATATTTGAGGGCTTCATAATCGGAAAAGATGACAAATTCTTTGGGCAATAGGTAGTGCCTCCAATGTCGGAGAGACTGAATCACGGCATAGAACTCTTTGTCATAAGTGGAGTACCTTGTTCTAGCATCATATAACTTCTCACTAAAGAAGGCCACTGGGTGTCCCTCTTGGCTAAGGATCCCTCCTATTCCTATCCCATATGCATCCCATGTGACTTCAAAGACTTTCGAGAAATTGGGTAGGCATAGGACCGGGGCTTGGGTCATCTTCCCCTTAAGTTATTGGAAGGCTTTGGAAGCCGACTTGGTCCACACAAAAGTCCCCTTTTTGAGGCAATCGGTGATAGGGGCGGTGATGGTGCTAAATCCCCGAATAAACCTCCTACAGAATGTTGTCAACCCATGGAAACTTTGGACCTCGTGAAGGGTGCGGGGTTCCGGCTAATCTAGAATAGCTTGGACCTTCTCGGGGTCCATGGAGACACCTTTGGTAGACACCACAAATCTTAGGAAGGTGATGGATGTGGTAATGAAGTGGCACTTTCCTAAATTGGCAAATAGGCTCTCTTGTCGGACGACGGTGCAAACTTGCCTAAGGTGGTCAAGGTGGGCCTCTTGGGATTGAGTATAGATGAGTATGTCATCAAAGTAGACCACTAGAAAGATCCCAATGAAAGGCCTAAGGACCTCCATCATAAGACGCATGAAGGTACTTGGAGCATTTGAGAGTCCAAAAGGCATGACTAACCACTCATAAAGACCATCTTTGGTCTTGAAGGCCGTTTTCCACTCATCTCCCGGTCTAATCCTAACTTGGTGATAGCCACTCTTAAGGTCAATCTATGAGAAAATAGTGTCTCCAGCTATCATATCAAGCATGTCATCAAGCCTAGGGATGGGGAACCTATACTTGATGGTGATCTTATTAATGGCCCGACTATCCACACACATTCGCCATGACCCATCCTTTCTAGGAGTGAGAAGGGCTGGTACGTCACATGGACTTTTGCTAATGCGGATGAAGCCCTTCCTAATGAGTTCCTCTATTTACCTCCGAAGTTCGGCATGTTCCGTGGGGTTGAGGCGATAATGAGGAAGGCTTGGAAGAGTGGCCCCCGGAACTAGATCAATTGCGTATTGCACATCACGCATAGGAGGAAGTTGGTCCGGGAGCTCCGTCGGGAACACGTCATGGAATTCTCCTAGGAGTGGTTGGATTTCTATGGGATGGGGGTTGGAGGGGGTGGACTCTCCTAGGCAAATGACCACCGCACATAAAGGTACCCCTTGAGCTATCTCCTCTTCAAGCTCTTTCTTAGTGATGAGATGAAGACCTTTGGTTATCCTCGATGTCATTCCTTGGTTGGGTTTTTGGGTAAGGGGTTGTGTTGGAGGGGTGGAGCTCCCCGTGGCTTGTAGTGAGGTGGTGTGGTGTCCTTGAGGGAGTTGGTCCCTCTTAGGCATGGGACGTGACGGGGAGGGGTTAAGATGGATAGTCTTTCCCTCATGTTCAAAGGTGCAAGTGTTGGTCCTACCCAAGATTGTGGCATCCACATCATAAAGTCAAGGTCTTCCTAGTAAGATGCTACCTACTTCCATGGGAATAACATCACACCATATTTGACCATGGTAGGAAGAGAAGGTGAGGGGCACAAGGCATTGGGTGTTGACCGGGATGGAGTTGTTGTTGATCCATGAGACCCGGTATGGTTTAAGGTGGGGGTGATAGCAAGCCCAAGAAGCTTAACGGTATCGGGGGATACGACATTGACACAACTCCCATTATCTAAGATCACTTTTCTCACATGAATCCCTATCTTGACAAAGGTGTGAAAGATTGAGGTTCGACGTCAATCCTCTTCTTGGAGTTTGGTGAGGGTGCATCTAATCACTCCTAGATGAGAGTTAGTAGATGGAGTGGTGTGATCTAGACCCGACTCAAGGTATTGGGTCTCATACTCTTCTTCCCAATCTAGTGAGGCTTCATGGACCTCAACCACACTCTCAAGTTCGCCTTGGGGTGGGGGAGCTTCTTCCTCAATAAGCAGACTAGACAATCCTTTGGATGGGCATTGCCCTGCAAAATGGCCAAACCCTTGGCACCTATAGCATTGTTGACGCCCACTACCCAGAGCGGTTCCTATATTTGGGCCTTTGAGAATATCTTCCCTCCGTGGAGGTGGACGACTAGGGGTGGGCTTGATTGGAGTGATGGTGCGAGGAGGGTTGTAAGGCCGTAATGGGGCATTCCCACTTGGGCTAGGGGCCTTCATGGGAGTGGCCGGAATGGGTCGTGGTCCCATATTTTTTGGATCGACCGATCGGGGAGTAGCAAACCGAGGGATCCTAGAGAATCTCTCAACATCCCTAGCTATTTGGTAGGCTAGCTCAAGGTTGTCAATGTCCCTCATGAAAAGCTCTCTCTTTATGTGGCTTTGGAGCCCATTTCTAAAGCGGGACAAGGTAACGGCCGGGTCCTCATGAACTCCACACTTCAAAAGATAGGAGTCAAACTTCTCAATGTATTCAACCACGGTCTTCCCTTCTTGGGAGAGGCTTTGCCATTCATGTAAGAGCATTTGGTGGTAGGATTGGGGTATGTATTTATTTCTAAGTTGGTTCTTCATACCCTCCTAAGTGTCAATAGGCTCTTCCCGCCTAATCCTTCTTAATCCCTCTTGGTTTAGCCAATAAGTTTTGGCTAATTTGGTGAGATATATTTTAGCCAACCTTACCCTCCTTTGATCGGACATAGGGTACCATTCGAGATATTGGTCCATGGCGATTTCCCACTCTAAGTAGACACTTGGTTCATATGAACTATCAAAGTTTGGGGCCTCTACCTTAATCATCCTTAGGGTTTAGGGTTTAGGGTCGTCCCGTGGATGCCTTTCATGATTTTGATGGTGGCGAGGCCTCTCGTAGTCATGGTAGGGGTCAATATTCAAGTCCTCCCTATTAATTTCAGCATGTGGAGGGTGGGCTCTTGGTCCATTGTTCCTTGGGTGGAACTCATCCCTATGAGGTTCAACATGTGGAGGGTAGGCTCTTGGTTCATTGTTCCTTAGGTGGAACTCATTCCTATGAAATTCAACATGTGGAGGGTGGATTCTTGGTTCATTGTTCCTTGGGTGGAACTCATCCCTATGAAGTTCAACATGTGGAGGGTGGGCTCTTGGTTCATTGTTCCTTGGGTGGAACTCATGTTCTTCTAGCCGAGCAAGCCGAGTGGAAAAGGACTCAAGTTGGGCAAGAATGTTTGTAAGGGCGGCATCCACTCGATTCATTTGGCCTTGGGGTTACTCCCTAGGGGCATCTTGGTTGAGTTGGGCATTGGGATCCATGGGAGAAACCGAAGACGATGGGTCGGATCGGTAAATGGCGCCACTACGGGTGGACATGCAAGGGGGGGATGAAATGAAGGATGGACACATAATGCAAAAGACCCTAGGACTTAGACTTGATAGAGATAAGTCAATGACTTGCTCTGATACCAATTGATGTTACACAATATAGGACTTACCAAGCAAGCACAATTGGCATTCAAAATGGACCGATAACGACGACTGCTCACCCGATGCTCACCAAGACCCGGGGTAACTTGGCAATGCCAAGGGGAGGATGTGAGGGCTAGGCCCTTGCTGGTAGAGGGCCAGCAAGGCCAAGGATGTTCCCCCAAGGGTATGGCTGCCCAATTCAAGGGAGTCGACATTGTGCCAAGGGCAAGGGTACACTCCTCTCCCCACGGTGATCGCTTGAAGCAATGGAGCTTAAGGATCGAGCTCTCACTCTCACGGCCAGTGGAACTATGAACTAATATTGAAAGAACAAGCACAAAATTAGAGCTAGGTTGGAGCACTTACTCGACCGGTTTGAAGAAACCGGTCCCGCTCGGAGACATGGGCGAGCGGGGAGGCGTGGGTTCCCCACACGCTGTGTCGAAGAAGCTTGACCTGTTTAAAGTGTTACAGCACTACACCTCTCGCAGGAGGGGGATCTTGGGGTGGTGACAAATTGTTATTACATCCAAAACTACCTCCACACAGGGAGGGGCCTTCAGCCGGCCAAGCGGGGAGGGGCAAAACCGAGCTAGAAGCTAACAAGGAAGCCGATGCCGATTATGTCTGCTTCCTGCACTTCAGGACATACAATTGGATATGTTGATGCTGCGACCACTCCATATTTTTGTTGATGACGAAACTAGTTGGAAATTCTTTGTAGCTGGGTCGGGATGACGCCTGAAATTTTTTGATTTCTTTGGTCACTGGTGCTGGTCGGGTAGAGGCTCGAATAGGGTGGCAGGTCTTCAGTTCTGATTGCTTCAGGTTCACAACAGCAGGAAGAAGAGGTTGATACAAGCACTCTAGAGCTCAGAATCAGGCACCGCTGGAGTCGTTGGAATCATCTATGAGTCCTCTTCGAAGCGAGACTAACGAGGATGCCAAACGTTGTCGGAGTAGACCGGTAGAGCTCAAACAATGAGGGGGGGGGGGTTGGATCAGACTGATAGGAAGCAGAACTGCACACCCGGAGGAAGAAAATGAGAACTCTTGATTCCGGGTGCAAAACAGAGCTCCGCTTCTTGATTCTGGAAGTAGACTTGTCTAAGAAGCTCCCAGCCAAGCCTCGCCTCCAGATCTTCCAGAGAGTGGTCGTGGTAGCTTCCAGAGTCAGCTTCATGTAGCTCTTCAGGGTGGAAATGTGCAGTCGTAGAAGATCAACTCCACCGGACGACCACGAACTCAGAAAGGGATGAGGCCACCGCCGTGGCGAAGACGACTAGAAGACGCTTCCAATGGTACCTCTTGGGCCTTCACATTCGCTGGGAGGTGGTCGGGGTCAACTCTGCAAGCCGCTGCTCCACCTGCACTTCAGGGCTACGAGCTGCTCCTTCGGTGTGGCTTCCAAGGACCAAGAAAGAGGAAGAAGAAGTGGTTGAGTGGTGAAGGGGAGGTGAAGAATGGTGGAAGGGAAGTGTGGGGGAGGTATTGAGGGAGGCTAGGGGTGGTATTGAGGGAGGCTAGGGGTGGTGGGGAAGCTGTAGAAGGGGGAGGGAGCAGGTGCTTGTGGGTCTCTCAAAGGTGGAGGGAGAGTGAGGGGTGTGGGAGATGCTCAAGGTAGATGGAATGGAGGGAAGGGGAGGGGGGCGACCTGCTCTAAGGGGGAGGGGAGTTAGGCGCCCTTGGGCTGGGGAGGGAAGGGAAATTTCAAATTCAAAAGGCCTAGGGAGGTGAAGGGTTGCATGGGGGAGAGGGAAAAGTGTTTGGGAAAGGGATGGGGTGGTTGGTGGTTGGAGGGTGGAGTGGGGATTGGGGGGGTTCTCCCTTGGAACTAGGGGGGGTGGAGTAAAGAGGGTTGTGGGGAAGGGGAGTGTTCTTAATGGGGTAGGTGGGAGAGAGGTGGTTGGGAAGAGGAGGAGAGAGAGTAGGGGGCGAACCCCTTAGAGAGAGAGAGAGAAAGAGAGAGAGAGAGAGAGGGAAGGTTGGATGGGGATTCTCTCCCCTAGGGTTTCTCACCCACTATTGGATTCACTCCACTAGAACTATGAAATATGGATTCTCAAAGGGTAATTCTTCATTCATTCATTAATTCAAAATGAGGGGAATGTGGTCCTATATATAGGCAAATCACATTTTACAAAAAGACCCTGACATTTGACTCAATGACAAATAACCAAGGAAAGGGGGGGCGCCCATGGGCCTAGCCCAATGAATTGGGCCCAAAACTAATCTAATGAGCCTAATGACACACAAACTTAGGGGAATAAGCAAAAGACCTAGGGACATGACTCAAATAGAATAGAAAATACATCAAATGACTCAAATAGAAAGCACAAAATGGATAATTGGGCCTTTATAGAGAGAGGCCCGAGCTCAAATGACACCGGAGTGTGAAGATGTCCCGAGCCAAAGGGAGTCACGGGTGATGCCTCCATCAGCATTGGTGTAGCTTCGGATGGCGACCTACTAATATATGCACTACACCCCTTGCAAGGGGGTTGGATTAGGGGTGGGGGAGTAGAATTACAACCAAAATGTACCTCCACACAGGGAGGGGCGCTCAGCCGGCTAGGCGGGGAGGGGAAAAGTCGAGCTAGGAACTAATTGGAAGGCGGTTGCCGGTTCTGTTCGCTCTATGGAATAGGGAACAGGCAGTCGATGTCGGCGCCGCTGCGGCCACTCCTAGATTCCATTTGTTACAAAACCAGTGGCAAAAGCTCCTGGGTTGGCCCAGGAGGATGTCAGATTTTTGGAAGAACTTCTGGTTGCCGGCGTTGGTCGAGGCAGGGCCGTGAGCAGGGTCTTTGTTCTCTAGTTCTGTCTGCTTTAGCACTACTACCACAGGAAGACGAGGTCGCCACGGGTGCTCCTGGGCTCTGATTCAGGCGTGGCTGGAGTCGCTGGATTTGTTGTCGAGCCCTCTTTGAAATGAGACCCACGAGGATGCCGTAGGAGGTCAGAGTTGAAAATGACAGTCCAAACAGTGAGCGGGTGTCGGTTCAGTGGCAGAGTGGACAGAACAGCGCACCCGAGGGAGAAAATTCAGAAATCACTCCTCCTCGGGATCTTCTGCCGTCAGAGCTTTCGGTCCTCCGTCTCGGGGAACCAGGGGGACTCCTTCATCTTCAGGAGAGCCTTTCATAAGGCGGGAAGCCACTGGGTAGACCATCGTCCTTGATCGGACAACGGGTGTAGTGTATGCGGCACGATAGAGTCGATGCCGGTTCATTGGGCAGGCTTGATTGCACTGCCGGTTAGTTGTGAGTTTGTCTTGGCTCTTCTGAGGTGAAGTCCCCGTGTCCTTACGGGGTGACTCGAGGCTCTGGCAGCTTGAGAAATCTTCAATATGTTGATCTTTATCAGCTTCCGTGCTTCAGCGGGCCAAGTCATTCGTCCTTATGGCTTGGTCGCCGACGATCATATTTTGGGTGCCAACAAATGCCCCCCAGACGTGGGTGTTGCGAGCAAGGCATGAGTGTAGCAGGGTCGACAGATGAATTTCACCTGGCACGATTCCCTCTTCAATTGACAGGAGCCTGGGATGGCCTTTAATTCGGCATGGATGTTAACCCGGCGCCGTTTAGATGTTAATACGGCGCGGGTAACCCGGCGCGCCCCCTTGGCCTTGGACGTTAATCTGGCGCAACCCTTTGTGTATTCCTGTTGATCCGGCGCGGCCTTGGCACTGGGGGTTGTTGATCTGGCGGAGCCTTGGCGCTGGGGGTTGTTGATCCGGCGCGCCTTTTCCCGACGCGCCTTTTGCTTACAGGCTTTTTAATCCGTCGCGCTAAATAGTGCGCCGGTTTAACAATGGGGAGGCTCCCCCTATTTACTTCTTTCTTCCTCATTTTTTCTTCATCGCCTCTCATTTGACGATTTTCTTTCTCTCTCCTCCCTTTCTTCTCTCCCTCCGGTGCCGAGTGAGCTAAGGGCGAGAGCGGCGGCGGTTCTTTCCTTCGGGGTGAGCGAGATGCTATCCGTTTGGGTTTCAAACCCTTTCTTTGGGCCCCGGGAGGCTTCTAGCAGGGCTTGTCCTCGGAGCTATTTCCCCGGGTGTTCCTTTTGGCCTCGGTGTGATGCCGATGGCCACTTTTAGGGGCTGTTCCCTTAGTGGACGTGTTCCCGCTTTTCTTTGGCAATCTCCCGTGCCGGGGAGACTCTGTCGAAATTTTGTCATAAATCTGCCTTTGATCAGGTATTTCCTGACTTTTAATTATTGTATGACGTGCTTCTTTGCAGCTATTATGGCATCTGACTCTTCTTCTCGTGCCGTGGTGACGTGGGAGAACGTCAATTCCCTTGACTGGGGGCACGGTCAGGTGGCTATAGTTGCGGAATCCTCGGACTCGGAGATAGACACCGTGGACACCGGTCGCCTCCTTATTCTTGGGGGTGACTCCTTTCATTATGACAGGGAGGGTGTTGCCAGGAGGGATTATCCCAAAGATAAGCACCTGATGTCCCTTCTTCAACGCTTCAACCTTCAAGGGAAGAGGGACGTGTTCGTCTTCTAAAAAGTTGAGCAGGCCCTGCTGGTGGAGAGAGATAGTTTGACGGACTGCGTGGTGCGGGGAAGACCCATTTATCTCCCCGGAGAGGTCAGGAAATGGAGCGTCGTGCTGGGACTGCAAGACCTGGCTCCGGAGGATGGGCTACTGACCAGGGCCCCTGAATTTATACCCGCTCGGTGGAATGATTCCGCGGGCAGAGTGGATCGGGAGAACCTGATCTTTGGCTTGTTCCTTGCCCCGTTGAGATGGGGATACAGAGAAGAATCATTCTTGCTAGATTGCTTGGCGGTTCGCTTCAAGCACCAGGTATCAATGGGGTGGTTCGCCGAGCTGAGAGCCACCGACGCCCACACATTCAGGCCCGGAGCAGTGGAGTTCACATACTATGTGCTGCATCATTATGCTCCAATTCTGACCAGGGCTGGCATATACCACAACGTATATGCTTCAAGATACCGCTACCCCATCTCCCGGGGTTTGTGCTGTGGCATGATCGAGGTGTTCTGCCCCGAATATAACACTTTCTATACTTCGGAGGGAGAGACCTCTCTGGATCTTTGGAGTCTTTCGCAGCTCAACGGCTTACCCATTGATGGGGAACCGTATGAAGAGATTTGTTGGCCCGACTGGCTAAAAGATCAGACCGACGGTGACGGTCGGTATCTGGCGGGTTATGCCTATCGATATCTGATGAAGGCGTACTGCACCCTCTTTCATTCGTCGCATGACACGAGGGAAGCTCGGAAGCCGGGCGAGAAGCGAAGGGTGCGGATGGGCACTTGGCTTCAATATTTCTTCAATGGGAAGAATAAGTACGAAGACTTTCCTCCGATAGCGCCAGTGGCCCAGTAGCGGAAGAAGAGGGTGCGACGCCAGGCCGCTTCATCATCTTCTTCGAGAGGAGGGCAGGGGGAAAACCCAAACCCTACCGATGTTGATGCAGTCACTCACTGTGCTGCATATCTGGTTTATTGGCTCTGTTCTTTCGCTCTTCCGCAAGGTGACGAGAGCGTGATCAGGGCAGAGGCCATTTATCTGGCCTGTCTCATGGCTTGGGGTACCAAGCTGTCTCTTTGCCCGGTGGCCCTGTGCCTTATTTACACCGGTGGCCCTGTGCCTTATTTACAAGATGTTGGGAGACTTGCACAAGACGTGTCTCCCCAGAAGTCTTCGGACGGTCGGTCCATTACATTTTTTCAATGCTTGGGTTTGCACCCTGTTCCCGAAGGCGGCTCCTCGGGCATTACAAGCGGTTCCTCTTGTTCTGTGGATGATAGAGTTTGCAAGCGCCGAGCCATCTCTACTAGCGGAGCAACTCTATGCCATTCGGGGAAAATTGGCCCGTATTCCCATGGATTCGCCCGGGGTTCTTCATTTTTGGAGCTTAGCTTCCCATTCAAGTCCGCTGGTGAACAGGACGAGGCAGTGCAAACTTTTTGAGACTGAGGAGTACATCCATCCGATTTTCAAGGCCAAATATACCAAGCCTATTTTGGAGCCGGAGTTGGTTGATTGGGCGTTGGCTATTAGGCCGAGTGTCCTTGTATTCCGCAAGAGCGGCATTCTGTGGTTGGAGCCGTACTACCCGTTCCGCTTCAGTCGGAACTTCGGCTACGACCAGCACATCCGACATTCTTCTTCACAGTTTGCATTGCCCAACAGGCATAGGGCCGGGCAAGTTTCAAATGACGATGCCCGCATATGGTGGGATTTCTTCCATCGCCAGGAGGATGTTTCTTTCAGGGTGCCAACCCCTGCCCGTTTCCCCCGCGTCACGCCTGAATATATCAAGTGGTGGAACGCGCGGACGGAGTTCTACAGGAGCTCCCGGTGAGAGTGTTGGGCTGTGGCAGAGCACAGGTTTTTGGATTCCCAGTCAGAGCCAGTCCTTGACATTGAGTCTTCTTATTTGAAGAAGTTGAAGTCTTGGACCAATACAGAAGTGAAGGCCTATCTGGAGGCCCGCAAGGTCGTAAAAGGTCGCAAGATGAAAGTTGAATCGAAGCTGCCCCCGATCAACAAGGATGATTATGTGAAAACCCTTCGGGGCTTATGCCGGGTAAGCAGCGAGAGAGTGATTCTCCAGCAACTCCCTCTACTAGTAGAGGAGCCTATCGCGGCTGTGGCCGACTGGTGTCCCGAGGTGGATAGGTTGTACCCCTATCGGACCTTCATTCACAAGGAAGACAGGCGGGATGCCTTGTACGACAACACCCCCTGGCTGTTTGCGCTCCTTCGGTCGCATGGCCTTTCAGTGGGTGGTCCCAGTGAAGCCATCTTGGGCCGACCTCTTCATATCTCTTTCAAATATGCTGACAGATGGGGGCTGGACCATCTGAGCCTGTATTATCTCTTGTCTTCTCGTGGTCATGAGGACCTGGCGCTGTTGGCCGAGCCGAGTGAAAAGATCGGAGAGACAAAACAGTGCAGATACCATGTGCAGACTGAGGTGGCACTGCCAACCATGACGGTGCAGATACCACTCCCGGCTCTAGGCGCGGGCCATGCAACTCTCCCATCCGTCCTACGGCCTATCGCACTGCGATACCCCAAGGACTATGCAGCGGCAATGACTCCAGCTGGACCCGGAGCACTAGTGAGGGTTGATAGTTTGGCAGCAGTTGCGGACTTTCAGCCTTTAGAAGTCACACAAGAGTCAGCTCCGGAGAAGGGTGGCCGCTCCGAAATAGAAGCCGGAGAGATCGTCAAAGAACAGACGTCCCTGGCTCTTGATGTTCCTGTTGCACCTCCATCCCAGGGGGCAGGCAAAGAAATCGTTGTCATTAAGGCTCCAGCCATTGTATCGGCCAGCGCGGTTGTTCCCCATAGCAGTGGACTGCAGCTCATGCCATCGTCATCTTCTGGGACGTGCGACGATATCTGGGCCACTGTGGATAGCAGGGTGGAGTTTGAACTACCCGAGACATCGCCGCTTGGTCTCCAGTCTTCAAGTGACCTTGTGTGGCAGTTTCTAGGGACCCTCCAGCAGACTATAACGGCCAGCAGAGATCTAACTTATGTTCAGCTGAGGGGCTTGATAGAGCATCTATCCCGCTCGCTGTTGGCCTTTGGTTGCCCCATGGATGACTGGACTCCACGGGTGATCTTGCTCCTGAAGTATGTAAATAGGAGGGAATTTCTAGGCCGGGAGGCAGCTGACCAGCTGGCGGCCGTGACACTGGAGCGGGCTGAATGTCGGACAGCTCTCATTTCCCTGAAAGGGAATGCGGTGAGGATGAGGGACGACGCCGATGCCTCTTCGCAGCGTCGAAGCTTTCTCACGGCCCGCATAATGGAATTACATGCCGAACTCTCAAGGGCAGAGGCTGAGCTTCAGGAGGTAGCATGCCTGGAGATCCAGAGGGTGGAGGAGGCAGAGATGGCCGAGGGACAGGCCGCTTCCCTCGAAGAGAGACTATCCCAGCTGGAGGCCACAGAGTTCAAGCTGCAAGAACTGACCCGTCATCCTTCCCTGGGTATTTCGGCACTGGAGGACATCTTCCGATGCCCTCTGCCGTAGTCCCCTTTTCTTTATTTGCTCCCTTTTTGACGCACTTCATGTATTCCGGGGGATGCATCGCGTACCATGTACCTTTTTATTTCACGGGAATGAGAAATCTCCATCTTGCTGTTTGAATGAAGATTCCATCCTATCATTATTATTCTCTTTTCCATTTCCATTTGCCGGTTAATTCTAGTCCGAGCGTGTGAGTCATTAGGGCAGGAGAGCGCTCACGCCTTCAGCAAAGGGGTAAGGTGTTCGCTCCACCGCGCCGTGACTATTCTCGGGACTAATCAACGGCCTGTGCAGGTCGAGAGTCCGGAGGACTCAAAAGGGTATATGAGAGACAAACACCAAGATAAAAGGGTAGATGGTCCTGCCGAGGATGACAAGAACCGAGAAAGGGTAGCGACCAGTCTTGTTGATGGTGACAAGGGTCGAAAAGGGTAGACGGTCTTACCGATGATGATAAAAACCAGAAAAGGTAGCAACCGATCTTACCGATGGTGACAAGGGTCAAAAAGAAAAGGGTAGACGGTCTTGCTGATGATGACAAAAATCGGATAGGGTAACGACCGATCTTGTCGATGGTGACAAGGGTCGAAAAAGGGTAGATGATATTGTCGATGATGACAAAAATCGGATAGGGTAGCGACCGATCTTGCCGATGGTGACAAGGTTCGAAAAAGGGGTAGATGGTATTGTCGATGATGACACAAACCGGATAGGGTAGCGACCGATCTTGCCGATGGTGACAAGGGTCGAAAAAAGGGTAGACGGTATTGCCGATGATGACAAAAACCGGATAGGGTAGCGACCGATCTTGCCGATGGTGACAAGGGTCGAAAAAGGGTAGACAGTCTTGCCGATGGTGACAAGAACCGGATAGGGTAACGACCGATCTTGCCGATGGTGATAAGGGTCGAAAAAGGGTAGACGGTCTTGCTGATGGTGACAAGAACCGGATAGGGTAACGATCGATCTTGTCGATGGTGACAAGGGTCGAAAAAGGGTAGATGGTATTACCGATGATGATAAAAATCGGATAGGGTAGCGACCGATCTTGCCGATGGTGACAAGGGTCGAAAAAAGGGGTAGATGGTATTGCCGATGATGACAAAAACTAGATAGGGTAGCGATCGATCTTGCCGATGGTGATAAGGGTCGAAAAAGGGTAGATGGTATTGCTGATGATGACAAAAATCAGATAGGGTAGCGACCGATCTTGCCGACGGTGACAAGGGTCAAAAAAGGGTAGATGGTATTGCCGATGATGACAAAAACTGGATAGGGTAGCGACCGATCTTGCCGATGGTGATAAGGGTCGAAAAAGGGTAGACGGTCTTGCCGATGATGACAAGAACCGGATAGGGTAACGACCGACATTGCCGATGGTGACAAGGGTCGAAAAAGGGCAGACGGTCTTGCCGATGGTGACAAGGACCGGAAAGGGTAACGACCGATCTTGCCGATGGTGACAAGGGTCGAAAAAGGGTAGACAATAGATGTATATAGGTGGGATATAGGATGAAGACTCCACCTCAATCCTGTGAAAGGTCTTCAGGACGTGGGATGACTCATCACTATTCATCATTGATTTATTTATTATTATTATTATTATTTATTCACATTACTGACCTAAGCGTCCTTTCGGGTTTTTGCCAAAGCCAGTCCCCTCTTGCTTTTGCCCACGCACCCTCTCGGGTTTTCACGCGGCGGGGTATCCGATTTTGCCTGCGACGCCCTTTCGGGTTTTCGCCATAGTTGGGTTATAGCCATTTTTGCACTTGTCCTAATATAGGAGCAAGTCTGACGGGGTATCTCTATTTTTAACCCAATTTTATTTAATTTTCTCTCTTTTTTTTCTTCTTTTTTTTTGATTTCGAATTCGGAGTACAGAAGAACTGGACCGCTAAGACGCTGACCGTCCTTGTTGATGATGACAAGGATTGATCCTGGGTTTATTTCATCGACACTGGTTAAATGTCGAAGCAAAGGACATGGTTTATTAACAAGGATGTAGGATCCGAGTTAAGAGTAGAGGTCGACCGATCTCGCCGAAGATAACGAGGGTCGAACACAGGTTTATTAATCGGCATAGGTTACATGCCGAAACAAAGGTAGGATTATTAATAGGGACGGAAGGTCCAAGTTAAGGGGTAGAGATCGACCGATCTCGCCGATGATGACGAGGGTCGAACATAGGTTTATTCATCATCATAGGTTATATGTCGAAGCAAGGGTAGGACTATTAACAAGGACGGAAGGTCCAAGTTAAGGGTAAGGCTCGACCGATCTCACCGATGATGATGAGAGTAGAACCTGGGTTTGTTAAAAGATTTCTGGTGGGACTTTTGATGATTGTCCCTTTTGGAGTTTCATCAGGTGGAGAATAAAAGAGGAACTCGAAAATTACCACTTTACTGACTTAAGCGCCCTTTCGGGTTTTCGCCGAAGCCAGCCCCCTCTTACTTTTGCCCACGTGCCCTCTCAGGTTTTCACGTGGCGGGGTACCCGATTTTGCCTGCAGCGCCCTTTCGGGTTTTCGCCGCAGCTGGGTTATGGCCGTTTTTGCACTTGTCCTGATACAGGAGTAAGTCTGGCGGGGTATCTCTATTTTTAACCCCATTTTATTTAATTTTCTCTTTTTTTTCTTCTTTTTTTTATGAAGGGTGGCAGGTCGAAGCGTGATATCTGACCCGGGGTTGACAGTAGATGGCTGTTGACCGGAGCACCGAGCCTTGTGCCAAGCAGAATGGTTCATTCGTTAGCGAGGGTTGGATGCTAGCGCAAAGGAATGATCTTTCGCCGATTCGAGCGTAAGGCCCGTAACGACAATACGGTGTATTCTTTTGAGAGCTCGGTCAGGGCGGAGTGCCACTAGACCAAGGAAAGGTAGCTCGATCAGGGCGGAATGCCACCAAACCAAGATAAGGGTAGCTCGGCTAGGGCGGAGTGCCACTAGGCTAGGGTACGGGTAGCTCGATCAGGGCGGAATGCCACTAGACCAAGATAAGGGTAGCTTGGCTAGGGCGGAATGCCACTAAGCCAAGGTAAGGGTAGCTCGGCTAGGGCGGAGTGCCACTAGGCCAAGGAAATGTAGCTCGATCAAGGCGGAATGCCACTGGACCAAGGAAAGGGTAGTTCGGCTAGGGCAGAGTGCCACTAACCCAAGGTGAGGGTAGCTCGGCTAGGGCGGAGTGCCACTAAACCAAGGAAATGTAGTTCGATCAGGGCGGAGTGCCACTGAACCAAGGAAAGGGTAGCTCGACTAGGGCGGAGTGCCACTGGACCAAGGAAAGGGTAGCTCGGCTAGGGCGGAGTGCCACTAAACTAAGGAAATGTAGCTCGATCAGGGTGAAGTGCCACTGGACCAAGGAAAGGGTAGCTCGGCTAGGGCGGAGTGCCACTGGACCAAGGAAAGGTAGCTCGATCAGGGTGGAGTGCCACTGGACCAAGGAAAGGTAGCTCGGCTAGGGAGGAATGCCACTAAACCAAGGTAAGGGTAGCTCGGCTAGGGCGGAGTGCCACTAAACCAAGGAAATGTAGCTCGATCAGGGCGGAGTGTCACTGGACCAAGGAAAGGGTAGCTTGACTAGGGCGGAATGCCACTAAACCAAGGTAAGGGTAGCTCGATCAGGACGTAATGCCACTAGACCAAGATAAGGGTAGCTCGATCAGGGCGGAATGTCACTGGACTAAGGAAAGGTAGCTTGGTCAGGGCAGAATGCCGCTAAACTGAGGTAAGGGTATTCCGGCCGATCACTCGGGGAATGTTGGTTGCGCTGCAAGATACAGCTTTATATGCTTTCCGTTGAGGGGAGAGAACTGGATGATTCCTTTGTGGTCTACCAAGACGTAGGCACCCCCTTCATATACTCGGCGAACGATATACGGTCCGACCCAGTTTTCGACTGACTTCCCTTTGGGGTTGGAGGCCATCACTTCTCTTCTTTTGACCATCACCAGGTCTCCTTTCTTGAATTCTCGACCCTTGACCAGCTTGTCAAAAGCACGGGCCATGCGAGCTTGGTAGAGTTGGATGTTTTGTTGTGCCCGGAGGCGTTTTCCTTCGAGCTCAGTGAGCTCTTCTAATCTTCTTTCTGTATTGGTTTGTCCACCGTTGACTAGTCCATACTGGATGGCAACTCGTAGCGAAGGAACTTCCAATTCAATCGGCACTACAGCCTCTGACCCATAGACGAGGGAGAAAGGTGAACAGCCGGTTGGAGTTTTGTAGACAGTACGATAGGCCCAGAGTGCTTCGTACATCCTTTCTTCCCAATCTTTTATATTAGACTTGACAGTCTTTGCCAGCAATGTGCATAGTGTCTTGTTGAAGGCTTCTGCAAGTCCATTGGCTTGAGGGTTGTAGGGGGATGATGTCCTCCAGTCAATCTTGTATTTTTCGGCCAGCCGATAGACCTTCTAATTTCTGAAATGGCTGCCATTGTCAGAGATGATTCGGCTGGGGATCCCAAACCGGAATATTATGTTCTGGCGGAAGAATCTTGCAACTAGTTCTCCGGTTATATCTCTTAGTGCTACCGCCTCCGCCCATCTGGAGAAGTAGTATGTAGCTGCTAAGATATATTTACACCCTGATGAAGATGCAGGTAGCGGCCCTACCACGTCCGTGCCCCACTGAGCAAACGGCCAGCTTGGTAGGGTTGGATGTAATGGCACTGGAGATCTCCTTGTCACGTTAGCATGTTGTTGACACTTTTGACAAGCTTTGGCGAACTTGCAGCAATCGTCAAATATCGTGGGCCAATAGTAACCCAATTTCTTTATCTCAATCTTCATCTTTGGGCCAACCTGGTGTGCTCCAGCTGATCCCGCATGGATTTCTTGCATCACCTGTCCTGCTTCCGCCGAAGACAAGCAACAAAGTAGGACTTTCGTTCGGGCGTCTGCCATTATTCGGAACAAGGTCCCGCTTCTCATCTCGTAAGAATCCTTGACCCTCAGGAGCTTCATTCTTTGTTCTTTTTCTTTTGGAAGCTGCTGGTGTTGGAACCACCGCAGGAGATGTTCTCGCCAATCGGGCTGCTAAACCCTTTCGACGACTGACACCTCGATTTCTTGTTCGTCTGCTAAGGCTTCTGTTACGCTGGGGACTTGCTGACGGTTGATCACCGTTATATTCAAGCTTGTATCTGGCGAGACCGCCAATGAACTGGCCAGCTTCGCAAGGGCGTCTGCCTGAGCATTCCGGCCTCGGTTGATGTGCTTAATGCTGATGAAGTAGAATCTTGACATCAGACGGGTTGCCAGCTGGTGATAGGGGAGAAGCTCTTGCTTTCGCACGTCGAACTCTCCTTCCAGTTGTTTAATAACTAGCAGGGAGTCCCCGAATGCTTCCAGCATCCGAATTCCCATGGATAGAGCGATATGCAACCCGATTATCAGGGCTTCATATTCTGCTTCATTATTTGTGCAATGTTTATTTATGGAGCAGGATGTGTGCACCACTTCTCCTTCTGGGGATTTCAGGACTATGCCTGCTCCTGCCCTGACTCTGGCTGATCCAGTGGCAGAGGTGTCAATTCTGGATGCGCCATCAAAATATAGCTGCCATAAGGAGGACCGCACCTAAACGGCTTCCAAGGTTTCATCTTCCGGAAGCTCTGTGTAGCACTCCGAAAATTTAAATAGAGAATAAATGAAAATAATTATAATTACTAGTCATAAAAAAAATTATGAGAATTAAAATTTTGATAAAGGAAAAGTGATATTAGCTAAAATAGTTAGTTAGCCTAAATGTTAACAAATGGGTAAAAATAAAGGTATAAATAAATAATTGAGAAATAAGAATTTAATATATCATTTTATCTATTTATGACTTAAATTAAAGAAAATACAATTCCAGTATTTAGAAGGAATCTCGTTCCAAAAATATAATTATACATATACATATATATAAAGACTTTCATAGGATCGAACCCGACTCTAATACCCGAGCCAACAGTAAAAATCTAATAATAAGAAATAAGATCTACTAAATAATTTAGTAAGCATATGGTGATGCATAGGCTAAGATTATATATATATATATAAACTTATATATATATAAATATAAATTTCTAATTAATTAATGGGCCTTAAGAGCTTTCAAGTTAACTAGTGGGCCTTTGAGAACACGTATATATACCAAATGGGCTTAGGCTATGTACGAAAGGCACTAACAGGTATACAGATGAATACATATATATGCATGGGTTTTATTAGCAAACCTTCTTAAGTTTAGACCTCTCACGTTCGAAGCTTTTACATGAAGTTTAGGGTTTTAAAACCAATGTATATAGTAGGCGGCTGTAAGATAGGAAAGGTGAGATCGATCATGGAAGTCATACACCTCATAGGAGTGTAAATATGGGAGGTTGATTAACTATCGGAAAAGGGGTTACCCATCTCCTATAAAACTAACCCATCATCGAGCGAGCAGAGGCTTGCTACTAGTTCTGTCCTGAGTCGATGTTCCACGCGGCGTCTTCTTCCCTCACGTAGTTGAGCCTCGGCTGCCGTTACTGCGGGTGCATCATCCTCGTTTCCTCCTCTGTTGCATCCTGCTCGCGTGGGAGTCATGCAGCCGCTGTCATGCAAGCACACATTGGTTGCGGTAGTGCTGCCGCTCCATGCTACTGTTGTTGATGTGAAGATAGAAGCAAATGCTTCTTCTTCATCCTCGACCCCCTCGTCTTCTTCATTCGTAAACACATCGAGGTAGGCAATCTCCCAAGCTAAACTTAAATGAATAACATGCTAGATTATTAGAACATGTAGATTATTTGATGGGTGTCCTTGCTTTTATATATCGGACTATTAGACTTATTTTCTTAAAGCATATGCACTTGTTATGGCATGAAAAATGGAATTAACGACTATGTTCGGGTCATTATTTTGAAGAAGAAACGCCCACTAGAAAAGCGTCAAATAATCTACGACAGCTTGACTGTCGCTAATTCTGTGATTTAAAATTAATTATAGCACATTAAAACTTTTATATCTCTGTAACCTTATATCCAAAAATTGTAAAGTGCGTACGATTAGAGTCTCCATATTTTTCTTTAAATTTTCATACCTTTATATAGATATTAGTTAATAATATTAACTAGTTAATTAATTTAATGAATTTGTAATAGTTACACGGCGAATCTAAAAATATACTGTAGCGGTTAGTTATAGAGTTCTGCTTTGATTGACCTTTTAATGGATATAGAAATATCCTTTAGCCATGAAAATTTTTGGGCGTACTATTGAGATAGAGACCAAGATAATAGAAGTGGTTGCACCGTTGTTTGTGCCCCCTATTACAAGATCCCCCGTCTCTCGTCAAAAATTTTTTTTGAACACATGGTCATGTAGAGTTTTTCGAGCCGGTCATTTCGATATATTATAAGCCAGATTCCGACATCATTTAATATAGAAACGAAAGGGTTGAAAAAAAAATATATAAATTTTTGAAAGAAAAACGACCCACGTTCGGTCGTTAAAACAAAAGTTGACGACCTGGCTATTAGGCGTCACTTTTGAATAATATATATATATATATATATATATATATATATCATGTACATGTATCTTTGAAAATTCATATTAATTAGAATATGTAACAGAAAATTATGAAAAATATATATTTAGAATCCTGATATTTTTCTCCTAATTATCATATATTCTATTTTCTTTAATTATTTTAAATAAATCAATGTACTTTTTAATGTGTGTTTTTGAATTTATTCAATTAAATAGGTATAAATGAAAATTCTTGCTAAATAAATTGAGTTAAATTCATGAAAATTAACGTTCCCCAAGAGGATGCTAATTAATAAATGACGGCACCCACAGGCGTTAAATAATATAAGTTTATTTAATTATAGTTAATTATAAGGTAGGATGGACATGAACTCTATGATTAACACATTCTTATTCTCACCGTTTTCTTCCGTTTTGACCCATACCGCGGGTCTTTTGGCACTCTCATCTCACGTCCGTAAATGGAGTCTCTGTTTCATGATTTGTTCACGTTATACACTCAACTCTCGGTGACATACGAGCCCTGCGTTGGACATTCCGTTCCTTCGGACTGGCAAGTTAGTCATTGGGACCTCCGTAAGTCTCCTCGCAGCCTTGGATTCCCTCAAGGCCGACTGAGCTGGTTGTACCTAATCACCCAGATTTCTAGAATGTCATGGTTTTCATCTGGTTTATTGATATATCATCCTTATTACAAGTTCTGTCCTTGAACTCTATATTTCATGAAATCTATCTTACAGTTCTTACATGCTTGATCCTTAAAATTCTTGGCCATTAATATGGAATTAGTCTAGACTAAATGTCAGGGGCTATGGGTCCTACTAAAATGACATTTTAAATGCTACGGGTCCTGATCTGACCCTATTGGGCGAGACAAAGTCCAAACGTTACCGGTATACGATGATTGGGTGTAGGCATTCACCAACTTGGTTATTGGCATTTAGGGGCAATCATACAGTCGTGAGAACTCCTAAGTGTGCGACCAAATACTAACTAGTGCTATTTCCATGAGGGGTGGTCATATCGTCGTGATTTTCCCCTTAGTGCATTGGCCAATCCTATATAGTGCTAGATGTGCAAACGCTCTCATGATAGTGATGATCGGGAGTAATTGCCATCATAGTGCATCTTTCTACAACTTATTGTTCGTCATGAAAATATCTTGAATTGCCATATTGGAGGGGTTATCATATCGTCGTGATATTCCCTTAGTGTCGTGGCAAATGCTATAGAATGCTTGTAGAAGTAATTGTTCTACTTCTATATCGATCATCATAAATGTTCTTGAATTATCTCATTGATAGTACTCGTTATCTTGTCATGAAGATCCTTCATAATACTGGATACCTTGAGGCTCTCGTGATAGTGTCCGTCATAGAGAGATGAATGTTATATTTCCTCGTGAATGCTAGCTTGAGAAAGTACTTGTTGAGATCTCGCTATACTCTCTTGATTATCATTGTCCTTACTCTTCATGAGTGTATCTAGCATCTTGCTTACTCATTTGTTTATTATAGTTCTTGAATTTATCTCGTGTTATTATAGTTCTCGATTTCTATATCTTGCATGACCTGCATGAGCATGTTAAACTGTAATTGACTTAAAGCTAGCTTGGAAGCATGAGATATTAAGTCCTACTGAGCGTTCGCTCACCCTGCGTTTTCCAATATTTTTCAGGTAACGACCCTAGTGGTGACGAGACCGAACAAGATGGGCAAGGGCAAGAGTGAAGAGTACCCCGACAACCTAGATGAACCATCTAGCGTGGTTATCTTGCGTCTTATGTTAAGTCGATTCAAGAGTCTCATTGTAATTTTTTCTTTATTGAGTCTTTTCATTTATTATGGGCCCGAATATGTAAAGAACTTATATTTGAAATGAAATTTGTTAATTGTCCAAATTATGTTTTGTGGAAATGACTATGCTCTGATTGACATGACTGTTTAACTGCCACGTTCCGAGCAAACGACACGTTCCGCTGCTATCGGCTCGGGACGTGACAGAAGGTGGTATCAGAGCCTAGGCTTTCTAAATCCCTAGGTCATCAGGTTCAAGTCCTAGATTGAGTCGTCCTTGTCAGTTATCCTATAGGATCCCTGTGAGATTTGGGTAGAGCTTTGGGGTTAAATGATAAAATATGTTGCATTTGCGTTAGATACATGCCGAGATATACATATCATTAATCCAAACCTTATTCTTGTAGGCTAGAATGGCTGCTGAGAGAGCTCAGTGGAGAGAGATGCAACGCACTGTCCAGGGTTTAACGTAAGCTTTGCAACAAGTTGCACAAGGTGGAGCACGTCATGGAGCCGGAGATTTGCATCGGAAGTTCCAAAAGATAAATCCCCCTAAGTTTAGTGGGTCGACTGACCCAGATGAAGCGGAGAATTGGGTGCAAGAAATAGAGAGGACCTTTAAGGTGATGCAATGTACCGATGAAGAGAAGGTACTATTAGGAACATATCAATTAGAGAAGGATGCCCGAATATGGTGGGGATCTGTGGAAGCAATCATGCCTAACGAGCAAGTTACATGGGACGAATTCTTAGAACACTTTAATGAAAAGTATTTCTCGGAAAGAATTCATGAGAAGAAAGCTATGGAATTTGCAGCTTTGAAGCAACGTAGGCTGTCAGTCGCCAAGTATGAAGCGAGGTTTTCTAGATTGGCCCGATATGCACCACACTTGGTTTGCACGGAGAAAATGAGAGCAAAGAGATTTATGAATGGCTTGAAGGTGGAACTTATACCTCAACTAGCTCCACTAGAAATTCAAACATATACGGAGATGGTTAGAAAAGCTCAACTCTTGGAAGATGCTATGGATATGATGGAAAGAATCAAAGGAAATGTTGCCAAGAAGGACTTACCAAATGGATCCAAGAACAAGGAAAATGTGAACGGCAAGAAGAGATTTAATGGAGGCAACAAATTCTATGAAAATAAGAAACCCCGGAATAATGATCGACAAATTGTTCCGGCCAAAGGGAAATGCGAGCATTGCAAGAAGGGAAGGCACAATCCGGACGAGTGTTGGTATAAACTTGGAAAATGCATCCGTTGTGGAAGTAGAGACCACAAAATTACTCGTTGTCCACTCTTAAAAGAAGAAACACCGCAGACGTCGGAAGGTAACTCAATAACCCTATCTCACCCATAATTGCATGAATCGAATACTGTGATCTTAGCACTTAGCATGCTGTGAGATTGGATCTAGCTAGAATACATGTTTGGGATATAGTGATTTTACCCCACTAATTTTGAAAAGAAATCATGTGAATTTGGGGACCAAATTCTTTTAAGTGGGGGAGGGTGTAGCATTCTGAAAATTTAAATAGAGAATAAATGAAAATAATTATAATTACTAGTCATAAAAAAATTATGAGAATTAAAATTTTGATAAAGGAAAAGTGATATTAGCTAAAATAGTTAGTTAGCCTAAATGTTAACAAATGGGTAAAAATAAAGGTATAAATAAATAATTGAGAAATAAGAATTTAATATATCATTTTATCTATTTATGACTTAAATTAAAGAAAATACAATTCCAGTATTTAGAAGGAATCTCGTTCCAAAAATATAATTATACACATACATATATATAAAGACTTTCATAGGATCGAACCCGACTCTAATACCTGAGCCAACAGTAAAAATCTAATAATAAGAAATAAGATCTACTAAATAATTTAGTAAGCATATGGTGATGCATAGGCTAAGATTATATATATATATATAAACTTATATATATATAAATATAAATTTCTAATTAATTAATGGGCCTTAAGAGCTTTCAAGTTAACTAGTGGGCCTTTGAGAACACGTATATATACCAAATGGGCTTAGGCTATGTACGAAAGGCACTAACAGGTATACAGATGAATACATATATATGCATGGGTTTTATTAGCAAACCTTCTTAAGTTTAGACCTCTCACGTTCGAAGCTTTTACATGAAGTTTAGGGTTTTAAAACCAATGTATATAGTAGGCGGCTGTAAGATAGGAAAGGTGAGATCGATCATGGAAGTCATACACCTCATAGGAGTGTAAATATGGGAGGTTGATTAACTATCGGAAAAGGGGTTTCCCATCTCCTATAAAACTAACCCATCATCGAGCGAGCATAGGCTTGCTACTCGTTCTGTCCTGAGTCGATGTTTCACGCGGCGTCTTCTTCCCTCACGTAGTTGAGCCTCGGCTGCCGTTACTGAGGGTGCATCATCCTCGTTTCCTCCTCTGCTGCATCCTGCTCGCGTGGGAGTCGTGCAGCCGCTGTCATGCAAGCACACATTGGTTGCGGTAGTGCTGCCGCTCCATGCTACTGCTGTTGATGTGAAGATAGAAGCAAATGCTTCTTCTTCATCCTCGACCCCCTCGTCTTCTTCATTCGTAAACACATCGAGGTAGGCAATCTCCCAAGCTAAACTTAAATGAATAACATGCTAGATTATTAGAACATGTAGATTATTTGATGGGTGTCCTTGCTTTTATATATCGGACTATTAGACTTATTTTCTTAAAGCATATGCACTTGTTATGGCATGAAAAATGGAATTAACGACTATGTTCGGGTCATTATTTTGAAGAAGAAACGCCCACTAGAAAAGCGTCAAATAATCTACGACAGCTTGACTGTCGCTAATTCTGTGATTTAAAATTAATTATAGCACATTAAAACTTTTATATCTCTGTAACCTTATATCCAAAAATTGTAAAGTGCGTACGATTAGAGTCTCCATATTTTTCTTTAAATTTTCATACCTTTATATAGATATTAGTTAATAATATTAACTAGTTAATTAATTTAATGAATTTGTAATAGTTACACGGCGAATCTAAAAAAATACTGTAGCAGTTAGTTATAGAGTTCTGCTTTGATTGACCTTTTAATGGATATAGAAATATCCTTTAGCCATAAAAATTTTTGGGCGTACTATTGGGATAGAGACCAAGATAATAGAAGTGGTTGCACCGTTGTTTGTGCCCCGTATTGCAAGATCCCCCGTCTCTCGTCGAAAATTTTTTTTGAACACATGGTCATGTAGAGTTTTTCGAGCCGATCATTTCGATATATTATAAGTCAGATTCCGACATCATTTAGTATAGAAACGAAAGGGTTGAAAAAAAAATATATAAATTTTTGAAAGAAAAACGACCCACGTTCGATCGTTAAAATAAAAGTTGACGACCTGGCTATTAGGCGTCACTTTTGAATAATATATTTATATATATATATATATATATATCATGTACATGTATCTTTGAAAATTCATATTAATTAGAATATGTAACAGAAAATTATGAAAAATATATATTTGGAATCCTGATATTTTTCTCCTAATTATCATATATTCTATTTTCTTTAATTATTTTAAATAAATCAATGTACTTTTTAATGTGTGTTTTTGAATTTATTCAATTAAATAGGTATAAATGAAAATTCTTGCTAAATAAATTGAGTTAAATTCATGAAAATTAACGTTCCCCAAGAGGATGCTAATTAATAAATGACGGCACCCACAGGTGTTAAATAATATAAGTTTATTTAATTATAGTTAATTATAAGGTAGGATGGACATGAACTCTATGATTAACACATTCTTATTCTCACCGTTTTCTTCCGTTTTGACCCATACCGCGAGTCTTTTGGCACTCTCATCTCACGTCCGTAAATGGAGTCTCTGTTTCATGATTTGTTCACGTTATACACTCAACTCTCGGTGACATACGAGCCCTGCGTTGGACATTCCGTTCCTTCGGACTTGCAAGTTAGTCATTGGGACCTCCGTAAGTCTCCTCGCAGCCTTGGATTCCCTCAAGGCCGACTGAGCTGGTTGTACCTAATCACCCAGATTTCCAGAATGTCATGGTTTTCATCTGGTTTATTGATATATCATCCTTATTACAAGTTCTGTCCTTGAACTCTATATTTCATGAAATCTATCTTACAGTTCTTACATGCTTAATCCTTGAAATTCTTGGCCATTAATATGGAATTAGTCTAGACTAAATGTCAGGGGCTATGGGTCCTACTAAAATGACATTTTAAATGCTACGGGTCCTGATCTGACCCTATTGGGCGAGGCAAAGTCCAAACGTTATCGGTATACGATGATTGGGTGCAGGCATTCACCAACTTGGTTATTGGCATTTAGGGGCAATCATACAGTCGTGAGAACTCCTAAGTGTGCGACCAAATACTAACTATTGCTATTTCCATGCGGGGTGGTCATATCGTCGTGATTTTCCCCTTAGTGCATTGGCCAATCCTATATAGTGCTAGATGTGCAAACGCTCTCATGATAGTGATGATCGGGAGTAATTGCCATCATAGTGCATCTTTCTACAACTTATTATTCGTCATGAAAATATCTTGAATTGCCATATTAGAGGGGTTATCATATCGTCGTGATATTCCCTTAGTGTCGTGGCAAATGCTATAGAATGCTTGTAGAAGTAATTGTTCTACTTCTATATCGATCATCATAAATGTTCTTGAATTATCTCATTGATAGTACTCGTTATCTTGTCATGAAGATCCTTCATAATACTGGATACCTTGAGGCTCTCGTGATAGTGTCCGTCATAGAGAGATGAATGTTATATTTCCTCGTGAATGCTAGCTTGAGAAAGTACTTGTTGAGATCTCGCTATACTCTCTTGATTATCATTGTCCTTACTCTTCATGAGTGTATCTAGCATATTGCTTACTCATTTGTTTATTATAGTTCTTGAATTTATCTCGTGTTATTATAGTTCTCGATTTCTATATCTTGCATGACCTGCATGAGCATGTTAAACTGTAATTGACTTAAAGCTAGCTTGGAAGCATGAGATATTAAGTCCTACTGAGCGTTCGCTAACCCTGCGTTTTCCAATATTTTTCAGGTAACGACCCTAGTGGTGACGAGACCGAACAAGATGGGCAAGGGCAAGAGTGAAGAGTACCCCGACAACCTAGATGAACCATCTAGCGTGGTTATCTTGCGTCTTATGTTAAGTCGATTCAAGAGTCTCATTGTAATTTTTTCTTTATTGAGTCTTTTCATTTATTATGGGCCCGAATATGTAAAGAACTTATATTTGAAATGAAATTTGTTAATTGTCCAAATTGTGTTTTGTGGAAATGACTATGCTCTGATTGACATGACTGTTTAATTGCCGCGTTCCGAGCAAACGACACGTTCCGCTGCTATCGGCTCGGGGCGTGACACTCTGGTTCCAATGGGCAGTCCCCGGGTACTGGGTGCTCAGCGAAGAAGTCGGCAATAGCTTGGCCCTTGACGGCCTTGCGCGGCACATAGGAGATGTCAAATTCCATAAGGATTACCGCCCATTTGCCTAGGCGACCTTTGAGTGTCGGCTTGGACATGATATACTTCAGGGGATCCTCTTTGGATACCAAGCTAATTTCATGCGACAACATATAGTGTCGGAGCTTCTTAACTACGAAGACCAGTGCCAGACAGATCTTCTCAATATAAGTATATTTCTCTTCAGTGCTGACCAGTCTCCGACTGAGGTAATAGAGGACTTGCTCTTTCCCTTCTTCATTATTCTGGGCCAGCATTGCCCCCAGGGAGTTATGTGTAGCTGCTATATACAGTATCAATGGTCATCCTTTCACCGGGGCGCCCAGCACTGGAGGAGTCTTCAGATAGTCTTTCACCTTGTTGAAGGTTGTCTAGCAATCTTCATCCCAATAAAAGGGGACATCTTTCATCATCAACTTGTGGAAAGGTTGGCATCGCCCTGACAAATTGGAGATGAACCGCCGGATATAAGCCAAGCGGCCTTGTAGTGATCTCAGCTCGGAGATGTTCCTTGGTGGAGGTAGCTCCTGAATTGCTTTGATTATTGCGGGGTCTATCTCGATTCCCCGATATCGGATGATGAAGCCCAAGAATTTTCCGCTCGACACTCCGAATGCACATTTCATAGGGTTCATCTTCAGCTCATGCTGCCTCAGCCTCTGAAAGACGGTCCAGAGGTCTTGCAGATGATCTTCCTTTCTTCTGATTTTGACCACCAGGTCATCTATGTAGCACTCGACCTTGTGGTAGAGCAATTCATCAAAGATTTTGGTCATTGCGCGCTGGTAGGTCGCGCCAGCATTCTTTAGTCTGAACGGCATCCTCTTATAATGATAAATGCCTTTAGGGGTTCGGAAAGCAGTATGGACCCGGTCATGCTCCGCAATCCAAATCTGATTGTAGCCGGATGACCCATCCATGAATGACAGGGCCTCATGGCTGGTTGTAGCATCTATCATGACTTCTGTTATTGGCACTGGGAAGTCATCTTTGGGGCAAGCTTTGTTTAGATCTCGGAAGTCGACACATATCCGGATCTATCCATTCTTTTTCTTTACGGGGACGATATTCGCCAGCCATGTAGTGTACTGGTTTTCTTCAACAAATCCCACGTCAATGAGCTTGTCGACTTCAGCACAGATTTGGGTGATGAGCTCTGGCCTCATGCGCCACGGTGGTTGCTTCACCGGCTCGGCCTCAGGGATGATTGCCAGCTCGTGTTGTGAGACAGCGGGGCTTAGGCCCGACATTCTTTGTAAGTCCAGGTGAAGCAATCCCGGTACTCTAGTAGCAGCTGGATGTACAGCTCCCATTCTTCTGGGGATAGTTGGGCGCTGAGGAAGGTAGGCCTGGGCTCCTCCTCATTTCCCAAGTTGACTTCTATCAGTTCATCGACCGTGGCTTGGCCTCCATCTTCTATCTCCAGAGGTGCCGGTTGGAGGTCAACGAAGTCTGGAATACCATCTTGAGGGTCGAGTACTTCGACTTCCTCGTCAGACACCACCAGAGCTTCTTGAGGTTTCTCTATTTCTTGTGCCAGCGGCTGCACGGATGGTTTTGTTAGCCAATACGCTGTCGTTGCAGCTCCCAGGGACGAGAGAGCAGCTTCTGTGTTTGTAGATAAGGTTGCAGCCGCGATAGGCTGGTAGCTGTTTATTGCTAGGCTTGGACAACATCCCGATTTTGTAGTAGAAGTTGAGGAGGTCTCGCCTTCTGGGGCAGTTGTACCTTCCGTGAAAGTGGCTTTTCCTTTCTTGGTAGCTGGTTCCCCTTGATTGGAGTTGACCAAGGCTTCCCTGATTGGCAGAAAAGGTGTTGAAGTCGTCATTAGTAGGACTCTGCTGGAGGGAGAAATTCCTGCTTCTTCAATGTCTTCGGCTTCACTGCTGCTAGCCGTATCAAATTTGGCTTGAAGGGCCGCTTCTTCAGGGTGGACCTGCTCCCAGCATAGGCAGGGGACCGAGGTCTCTATTTCTTGATTTCTGAGTCGAGCCAGTTCAACATGTTCAGCTTCCACTGGGTATTCATCAAAGGTTGCCCCTAGAGGGCTATCTTCAGTAGGATAGAAGGCGGAGATAGTGTCCACCTCGTACCGCCCGCTGTAATAATATTCCTCCAGGGTGAAGCCCAACCCTGGATGTTGAGAGACACGTCTCATTTCCTTGTCCAGATTTGCGGGATACCACATCTTCTGGAAAGCTTCCTTGCGCTTTTGAGACTGATCGGGGGGGGATGTGTTGCTTCTGAAACATCCTGGCCATCCGATCAGTTGTAAATGCCAGACCCTGGACGGGAACTGACGGGTTGCTTATATCTTCGGGGAGGCTACAGTCTATGCCTTCTTGAGTGGGATGCTCCTCAGCTGTATAGAACAAGCTGTTGGGTCCATCTTCTTGTGTCACCTCCCAAGTCTTGAAAGGCTCGACAATGGGGTCATCGAGGCCGAGGACTGGCTTGATGAGGCCGGTTGGGACTCTGATGTAATTGTGCTGCCGATTGACCTGCACTTCATTAGCTTCGGGGTAGAATGCTGGGGGTGTTACCCTGCCGACATCCCCTGAAGCTGTGATGTGGGAGACCACCTTTGGCTTGACATATCCGCGCGGCGGTGGTGGATACCAACTACTGCCGGATGTGCTTCTGGATGCCCCCGCAGGGGTCTTAGATTCAGAGGTCTTCTGGGAAGGCCCTGTATACAAGTTGGCATCTGCCAAATGACATTCAAACACTTTAAACGGATGGGGGTCTGCAAATATCCTCTCCTCCTTCCCTTGGAGACTGTATTTGATGCATTGGTGGAGCGTGGAGGGCACCACCATGTTTTCATGCAGCCATGGGCGGCTGAGCAGTGCCTTGTAAGAGGTGCGAGAGTCAATGACATGAAACTGCACCGTTGTAGTGAAATCTGCCAGGGTCAGTGTGAACTCTGCCACTCCCATCGACACTTCGCATTTTTGATTGAAGCCGGCGATACGCATATCCCCGACTTTCTCGAGATGCACGTTAAAGTGGTGCCTCTCATATATTCTATATGGCATGATGTTGACCGCTGCACCGGGATCAACCAGAATTTTGTTTAGCTCCCTTCCATTCAGGTGCCCCTTCATATACAGCGGCCTGTTATGGCTGATGGTAGGCAGTAGCATGTCTTCTGGAGTGAAGGTCATACTGGCTTCCAGTACAGCTTCAGCTATGCAAGTCTCGAAATGAGCATGCATTTGCAGAGCAGTAATAATTGCCTGTCGGGTTTCTTCGCTCAAAGAAAGGATCTCCCAGATTGTAAATCGAGCAGGGAGCTTCTTAAGTAGCTTCATTATTCGGCTCCTGACTCGGACATTGGAGAGCTTCATCTCTTCGGCCCATCTGGGCTTGGGGAGGTTTTGATTTGCGGGCCCTGACGGACCTGCTTCATCTTCCTCAGATTCGGCGCCTTTCTGGCTGGTACCGACTTCTGGGTCTTCTTTGTTAGTTATTGTAGGGCAAGCTCCATTTACATTTGGATCTTCAGCAGATTGTGTGAGCTACGGGTGAACGGTCCCGGGTGTGGGGTTAGCCTCCTGGCAAGGCTGTTTCCCCTTGAACATCTTCATAAATTCAAGAAATGAAGGGACTCCCTTGCCCCCACTCTTGTTGTATAGGCCTGACGGAGGAGGGATTTGGACTCCCTTGACCTCCGGCAGAGGTGTCTTGTAGGGTTGCTCCCCTCTGAACATGATATTGTGGTTGGGTGGAGGCTGGCGCCCCCATTTTCTGCCTGACCGGGTGGCATGTGCAGCAGTTGCGGCCTCGGCCTTGCCTCCCCCAGCATGGGGTGTGAAGCAAATTTCCTCTTCTTCCTCCTCTCCGGATAGGTTGAAGAGTGCTGATAGGGTATTACAGGAGACAACCTGCATTTTATTAGCCCCAACGGCCTTTCTTCTCTTCTTCTTTTGCTTCTTCTTCTTTTTTGCTTCTGCGGGCGGGTGCCCCCAGAATAGACTGCCTTCTCTATCGGGTGCCTCTTCAGCTTCCTCCTTTTGTTCAAGTGAGAGCTGCTCTAATTCTTGCCACGGGACGTGGTCTCGCACTAGTAGAGGTTTCAGTTCGGGCTGCACATACTCGTCTAGCCCCGCAATGAGATTTTACAGTCGAAGGACCCCAGGATTGGTTTCCTTAATCACTGGCAGCGGAGTTTGTCTCCTCCGATTATGTGTATGTATTCTGATAGCTGTAGGTGGAGTGACCCATATGGGTGCTACAACTAGCGGAGCAGGCCGGGGTGTAACACCACGGATATGTGCCCCCTCTTTCGGGTGGGGCGCCCTCTTCTTCTTGTGCTTTACAGGGATCTGCTGCCATCCCTGCTGTTCTTTCACGGGCTCCAAGAAATGGGCTTCGTAGGTGCTCCGCGTGATTGCTTCAGAGATCTCCTCGGGCAATGCCTGGTAGAGGGAGATCATGTTGACTGCTGCCCTCCTCTGAGGGGCTTCATGTGGCCGAGGAGGATCCACTTTGTACTCTCCCAGCTCAATTTCATTCTTCTTCACCATCCCTTCGATGATGTCTTTGAAAACATAGCAGTCTTCTATTGGATGTCCCAACATCTGATGGTAGGGGCAGAATCTCGGACTGTCTTTTCTTTTCAGGTCCTCCGGCCTCCTTGGCTCAGGCAGGGTGACCATGCTGTATTCTGTTACCCAGTCGAACAGAGCTCGGGTCTTGTCTTTTGGAAAGGAATAAGCCATCTTCATTTTGTCCCTCAGCGAAGGACCTTCTTTGCCGTCTGGGGCTTCTGCAGGCTGTGGGGTGACTCCCTTCTTGCCTTCACTTTTCTGTTGTTCGAATGCCTTTATGTCAAGAGCGTTTGCTTCTTTAGGCGACGAGCGCCGGTCTACCGCCGTGCCCTTCTGGGTCATGATGGCAGCAGATGTAGGGGTAGGTCTGGCCAGGCACGCTTCCACTTCGGCCACGTCATTATTCAGTCGGTCGAACGACCGTATTTCTATCCCGATCATCTTTTCCAGAACCTCCCTTCTGAGATTTTGTTTGCATATTTGCACAGCGTCCTCCTGATGCGGTGGCCGCTTGCACCTCATTCCGAGGTTTCTCCACCTCTTGATATAATCGAGGGCTGTCTCATCGGCCCTCTGCCTTGTTGAATAGAGTTCGGCCACTGTGACCTCCCTCTTTGTGACGTGAAATCTTTCTCTGAACTTTCTCTGCATGTCAGACCAGTCATTGATCGACCCGGCTGGGAGGCTAGAGTACCATTCAAATGCGAGCCCCGTCAGCGAGGACCCGAAGAACTTCAACAAATATGACTCGTCAGTGGCCAGATCACCCATGACGGTCATGTAATATGCAATGTGCTCCTTCGGGGACCCCTTCCCGTTGAATTTGTCGAATTTAGGTGGCTTGTTGACCACCGGGGGAAGTCGTTTAGCCGCATGGTGTTGCGGGTAGGGCACCCGATAGGCATCAAATGCGACATAGTCGCCTTCACTTTTCTCTGCAAGCTTCAGCTCGATCATCCTCTCCACTATCATCCGGTTCATGACTGTGGGGTCAACTGGCTCCGGATAGAAGTGGGCCGGCTGCAGGTAGGGGGTGACCAGGGTGGTCGCCTGTGGAGGACGCAGCAGCGGAGGTGTCTGGTGCGCTTGAGGGAGCACCGGAGGTAGCAGCGGTTGGAGCTATGGTGGCCGCTGTTGCATTGTCGCCATGCTTGGCTCTGATGACTGGGGCAGTGTGTAGAGTGGTGGAGGGCCGTCACGACGGACTGCTCCCCGAGATGATTCACCCTGGACTTCGGGTGGCTTGGAAGCTGAGGATTGTTCAGTTTTCTCCATCAGCTGCTTCTTCAGCAAGTCTATCTCTTGCCGATATTGTTGAAGTAATATCAAGACCGATGGGTCTATAGCGGCTGTAGTGGGGATAACTTCTACTGTATCCCCGGACGTACCCTCGGGCAGGATGTCGAGGGGGGCGTCGTCGTCTTCCTCTGCCGTCACCACATTAGCGGTCAGGACGGGGGCCTTGTCATCCCACTGGTGGTAAACCTGGGGTTGTTTTCCTTTAGTCATCATCAGGAATTCCCTTGCTGCTTCTGTTCTGCGAGTATTCGGCCCTGGCCGTGCGGCCAACTGGGCCAATTCTCGGGGATCTTCGGGAAGCTCCCTATATTGGTTGGATATACCAGCCATGTTGCAGGTGAAGACCTGCATCCTTCTCCTTTGTCGATGGACCCTCCTTTTAGCTTGATGCGGGAAGGTCAGCCTTTCGAACACAGAAACTCTTCTTCTTTCTTCCCGTTCGGGGATGGCTTCATCGGCTTCGATCTCGAGGCCGTTATCATATCCATTGTCGTCGACTGACGACACCATCATTCTTTCTCCCATACCCTCTTCATCTGCCATCGATGGGCAGTAATCTTCATTAGTGGCGACTGTCTGCATCAGTCGCTGTTGACCAAGCGAGGGGTTGCCTAACCCTCGAAAATAATTTCTGACCAAACAGGTCATTTCTTCTTGACCTCGCTCTTGATGTAGCACGGGGGATAGTTGTCGACCTCCCGCAGGAGGGATATAGGCTAGCCGAGCTCTGTTGACAGGTTGTTGGAATCTTCGTCCCACAGCTGGGACGTTGGCTTGACTGGCAGCATCCCGGAAACTTTGGCGGCGTGGAGGGTCCGCAACCACTTCTTCTTCCTTCTTCGGGGGTAAGCCCCTTTCTCTTCTTTCTTCCGCCCCGTCATATATAGGACGGCGGTGGATGGGAGTCAGCTGGTGGGCAGGTTGGGTCCGCTTGGGAACCCACACCTGTTTGAACTTCCTAGGCCTGGGGGCCATTTTTCCTTGGCCATAGTGGCCGGTTTCTTCTCTTTATGCCCTCCTTCCAGCGAGGACTTGGTATGTGTTGTGGACAGGAATGGTGGGGATGACTCGGTCTGGGGCCACCCGTGCATTGCGTCCGTTGAGGAAGACACGCATGCCGCCGACCATCATAGACTTCCCGGACTGAGATAGAGTCCCGGTGATCACATCAGCACTCCTTTGAGCTTGGCGATGTTGACGTCCCCCAGGGTGCTTGTTGACGATATTGGGGTGGGTCCCACGTATGACGTGGTGCACCAAACAGCTAGCGGCCGGGGCCGTACTCTTGGATGAGTCTTTGTAGCAGGGAGCCTTCAGAGGCTCCATTTTCTCCCCAGCTTCCTTGACGGGTTCCGGGGCTTCAATCTCTAGCATATCGACAAAGGCTAACCCCAGGAAGTTGGGGAAGCCAATAGCGGCAGGGAAGCTGCCGAACTCCATGGGCACCGCCAGGTACCCTTGTGCGTGCCCATCAACGATCGAAGGACCGAAGCCGACGCCACTCGATCCAATTGATGCCATCGTTCGCCTGTAAAGACAAACAAGCCAACAATCAGTAGCCTTTGAGAGGGCCTCGAAGCCCAAATATCCCGGCTAAGAGATGAAAGGTGACTCAAGTCCCACCGGGCGTGCCAGACTTGTTTGCGTGGTTTTATTTTTCATTCTTATTGTTATTTCACGTGTCGATCAACCAATTAATTAACTGGTAATTAACTAACTGATTGACGACGCGGGCGTGCCAGTCACGTGAGTGACGAGTTTATTATGCGCTCATTCTGACCCGTGTCGGGCGAAAGTGAGGTTCGGTTGGGACCAGCAGTCCGCCATACCATAAAGGTTATGGCGTTAATTACATCCTCCACGAGGAGGGAACACTTTTGATTAATTGCCGAGATAGTGGGCTGTCGAGGCCGGAATAAAGGATGCAACGTTATAAACACGACAAGATCACATGCGATTTATTTATCATGCAAGGGGGGACGTGATTCATTAAATTAGAGACTCTGCGTACGTGGCGGAGGACGTAGGTCCGAAGACCACCATCGCGCATAGCGGAAACTTCTGATCGGGCATAACCCGACCTTCCGTCAACGCCATTTGATATACCCGTGGGTCTATGCAAGCATGCAGGCATGATGATGATAACTACCCTGAGCATGGAAACAGAATTATGATAGTAAGCAATGCTTAATCACATTCATTGATCCCCGTCAGAAGAGAGGGAAACGATAGCATAAGGGTGATGACGAAAGTAAAGTGTTCACACACATGATAGTCAACATGGTAAAGAGGTTATTCGGAGCATGAACAACCCTTGCCTTACTCAATCTACCACTGATTAGGGTAGTCAATATCGACCATGGGAGGCTAGGATTGCCCTGAGAGCGAACGAGAGATTAGAACGACATAAAAAAACGTGAAACGGCACGAGAGATAGCTTTCACGGCACGGTAAAGCATAGGTAAAGGGGTTAATCCAGCGCGGTAAAGCGTAGGTGAAACGCTAATCCGGCGCGCCCCTAAAACCCGTTAACACGGCGTGCAAGGCACGGGGCGCGCCGGTTAAAGGCGCGCCGGGAATTGACCCAGGAAAAGGAAAGGAAACATGAGTCACATGTTAATACGGCGCGGGGGGGGGGGTCGCGTCGTATTAAGGCGCGCCGATTTAAGGCCACGCCGTTTTAGCTTATTCTTGCTGCATTTTCAAACCTTTTAAGTTTATTAAGCTTCCATTGAGCATTTTAGAGTTGTTTAGGCCAACTGTTTATTTGATTGAAGTCCAAGAACCTCTGGAAATGATACAGTGAGTCAGTGCGAGGTTCATACTCGAGCACTGAGTTGATTGAATCCAGAACGAGCATCTCATTATGGCTTTAGTTATGCTGAGTCTGTCCAAAATTTGACAGCATCTCCCCTGAACATGAAGAGTTGCAGGGGAGAATCGGGGTCATACTCACTCATGGAGTAAGCCCCTAAACCGCCGCTATGCACGGAGGTAGCCAGCAAACCCCATCGGATAGGATACCCCGAGGACTAGCCTGCTAGGGGCACCAAGGTTCCGTAGGGGGAAAGATAGAGAGATGAGGCCACTGACGATGGGAGCATCACCCCGAGGGCTAGCCTGCGAGGGGTGGACAACCCACAGCTTATGACTCATCCCGCGGAGGAATTGACCATTAGGAGAGTGGAGCTTCGAGGGCTAGCCTGCGAGGATCATACGTCTCTTGGCCTCGATTGGGTCTCAGGTTGTCGGGGCTGAGCTTATTGGACTAGAACCCCTTTGTTACTGTCTGCTATGATCTTGAGGAAGCCTCTACCATCGAGGGGTAGAACCCTCAATCATCCAGCAGTTTATGTGAAGCAACGGGGGATGTCCCCCTCCCCTGGTGATTGAGACGAAATAAAAGAATCTCGGAACGGTTTGCATGACTATGATGCAGAGGGGGGTAGTCAATGCACAGGCAAGACGAGCCAGACATAGAGGCATATGCTCGAACAGTTATGGCGTAATGTTAAGACGATGGATCCTGTAATCCCAAGGGCGACTCCCACTTCGCAAGCCACGGGGCAATATGAAGGGAGGAATTTATAGAAGTTAGGCCCTCGATAGCATGGCAGAAAGAAGCGTGCACAGAAGCACAGCTCTATCCACGGAGAGGATGCAGAGACCCTTAAATCAAACACGAGCACGGTCGAAGGGAAAATCCCGAGGAGGGATGTTTCTGTAGCCCACGGTGCTTCGGGGCATGATCGAGGCTTCGGGGCAACCAGAATCAGAGAACACGCGCGGAAGACCTTAAACATACACATCGATGTAGATAGAGAAGAGGACAGAAGTTTCGAATCATTCATTCGACCTGCTGGTCCAGACATTCATATACACATTGCCATCCCAGAAATGGGAATGGCCTCTCATTTACACGTTAAGAATCCGGCGTCGGCATCATTGCTCGGACGCCGTTCATCATTTGCAGAGGAATATATAGTAAAGAGAAGAAATCGCAGAGGAGGGGAGGGGTCGGCTCATATCATTGCCATCCCTCCCCTCTCTTGCTTACAACTGGTAGACGGAAACCCGAAAGAGGGAAGAATCTACGGAAGACAGAGGAAGACAGGCACCGGCGCCCACCTGTTCTCAAAAAAATAGAGTATCGGCCCCCTCCTTCTTCTCCGGCTCCGGAGGACTTCAATCGGAACAGAGGAAGACCGCCGTCGAAGGACGCTCAGACAGAACCCCCCTTTTTCAAGAAAGCTCTCTCTCCCCTCAGAAGGCCTCTCTCGAAAGACTCTCTTCTTCTTTCTTCTGTCTCTCCTTTTCTTCTATCTGCCTCCTTTGTTTTCAAATAGCCATCTGTATATATACATGATCGAGCCTCAAGCCTCATCCGGCGTGAAGAACTACGCGTCGGGAAGGGCTTCATGGCCTTTGCGCACCGGAATAGCTAGGACTCGGATGGGGTTTAGCGCGCCGGGATAAGGGACATCAAGTGAGGGGAGCGCCGGTTTAGGGCGCGCCGGGCTAATGCTCCTCGTGCGCTTCAAGCCAGTCGATGAGTCCGGGGATGATTCCGGGGGGTCACCGTGAACATGTATCTTGCCAACGCTCCTCGAAACCTCGGCGAGATGTCTCTTCGAAGCTCCCAGGTTGACGTACGGCCATTCCTGAGACTCCAGATAGCTTTGATTTGATCGTACGGGCTTTCCGCTGACACGGCCTGTGGCTCTATGATTCGTGCTGCTGGCTCGGTCTGGCTCGTACCCAAAGCTCCCTAGGGGGTTGGATAACACCAGGGATAGTTCCGCCTGCACTGGACGATCATTCGGCCACTAACGGGCCCATCTTGGCGGGAAGCCGTACCCGTGCCGGGTGATCGGGATGTTCTATCATTAGAGCTTTCGCTCCTCCGTCTCAGGGAACCAGGGGGACTCCTTCATCTTCAGGAGAGCCTTTCATAAGGCAGGAAGCCATTGGGTAGACCGTCGTCCTTGATCGGACAATGGGTGTAGTGTATGCGGCACGACAGAGTCGATGCCGGTTCATTGGGCAGGCTTGATCGCACTGCCGGTTAGTTGTGAGTTTGTCTTGGCTTTCCTGAGGTGAAGTCCCCGTGTCCTTACGGGGTGACTCGAGGCTCTGGCAGCTTGAGAAATCTTCAATATGTTGATCTTTATCGGCTTCCGTGCTTCAGCGGGTCGGGTCATTCGTCCTTATGGCTTGGTCGCCGACGATCATATTTTGGGTGCCAACAGTTGTGGAAGGGGGTTTTGATTGGGGTGTGGGGGCCCTCATGGGGTTAGGTGGGGAGGTGGAGGCTTTGGACACTTGGGTTTTAGTGGTGATGTTTTGATAGCGAAGTGTTGGGGCGATGGTTGAGAGGGGTTTGGTTGGGAATGGTGGGAATGGGGCCCTAAGGGTGGTCTTAGGTTGGCTGGGTGGGGATGGAGGAGTGGTAGTGCTCCTCGTGTAGGAAGGGGAACGTCGGGGAGCGTAGATCTTTCTAAGTTCAATTTTCATGTCTTTCCATGTGTATATTCCCACTCTTCCTTGGCTCGAGGTGAAAGCTGACCCTTGGCAATGGTGATTCTCTCGGGTCCATACGCCTGAATCCGCTCAAAGTGTTTTTCCAAGCTAGCCTCCCACTTTAGGTAGGCACTAGGGCTAGATCCGTAAAAGCAAAGGTCATCATCTAGGATGATGTCCCAGAGTAGGGGGTCGGTATCACCCTTGACAAGATCTGAATGGTACCACATTTCCCATAGAGGAGTATACATGATGATGCAACGGGTGGACCAATGATGATTCTAATGTAATTGTGCCCTAGGACAAGACTTAGTAGAGACAAGCCTAGAACTTACTCTGATATCAATTTGATGTGACATCACCTATGGACCTAAATTGTAAGCAAGCAACTTAAGCAGCGGACTCACTCTAGCGAACACATTCGCGTAGCACACACTAGTGCCCGTAGGCGACTCTGCGATGATGGAGAGGGTCCGAGGTGGGACCTTGATGCTCCAAGGGTTGGCTAACTTGGGGAGGACCCAAAATGGGCCAGGGATGCCCAACTCACGGGCGGCCAGCACACCAATGGCGTGGGATGTAGGGGATCGCTCACAACTCGCCCACGGTGATCACTCACGTCAATAGCAATTTTGGGCCGAGCTCTCACTCTCCGTCCAACGAAGCAACATAGATAATACTATGCTAAGCAATGAATTGAAACCAGCCAAGAGGGGAACCGAGGCTCACCTAGTTGGCGTGAAGGCGCCGACTCCGACCGGAGATGATGATGAGCGGGGAGGCGTGGGCATGCACCTGCACGCCACGTTGGTGTAGCTTCAGATGGCGACCTGCTAATACATGCACTACACCCCTTGCAAGGGGGTTGGACTAGGGGTGGGAGAGTAGAATTACAACCAAAATGTCCCTTCACGCAGGGAGGGGAGGTCAGCCGGCCAGGCGGGGAGGGGAAAAGTCGAGCTAGGAACTAATTAGAAGGCGGTTGCCAGTTCTGTCCGCTCTCTGGAACAGGGAACAAGTAGTCGATGTCGGCACCACTGCGGTCACTCCCAGATTCCATTTGCTATGAAACTAGCGGAAAAAGCTCCTGGGTTGGCCCAGGAGGACGTCAGATTTTTGGAAGGACTTCTGGTTGCTGGCGTTGGTCGGGGTAGGGCCGTGAGTAGGGTCTCTGTTCTCTGGTTCTATCTGCTTCAGCACCACTACCGCAGGAAGATGAGGTCACCACGGGTGCTCCTGGGCTCTGATTCAGGCGTGGCTGGAGTCACTGGATTTGTTGTCGAGCCCTCTTCGAAATGAGACCCACGGGGATGCCGTAGGAGGTCAGAGTTTAAAGGGAGAGCCTGAACAGTGATCAGGTGTCGGCTCACTGGCAGAGTGGATAGAACAGTGCACCCGAGGGAGAAAATTGAGAAATTACTGCTCTGGATGTCGAACGGGGTGCCACTTCTTGGTAATGGAAGAAGAGTTGTCATAGAAGCTCTCAGCCAAGTGGTGCCTCAATAAGCATATGAATGTCTCAATAAGCATATGAATGTGGCCGTGGGAGCTTCTGGAAGTTGCTTTAGGTTGCTGACCGGACCTATCCTGCGCAGTCGGAGAAGAACGGCTCTCCCTGGCAATCACAAACTCAGACGGAGACGAGACCACCACCGTTGCAAAGCTGACAGGAAGAAGAATTCAATAGTTGGGAATAGGATGAAGGCGTAGGGTAGTGTGTATGAGGGTGGAATGGCCAAAGGAAACAAGGGGGAATGGGGAGGGCAACCAGGGTAGGAAGGGGGTGTTGGGGAGGGGTGTGGAGCATCCAGAAAGGGAGGGAGATTCAAATTAGCGCCTTGGGTGAAGCCCCTTCAGCCTTCGGGAGATGGAAGGGTGCTTGGGAAAGGGTAGTGTGTCACGCCCCGTACTCTATACCGTCGAGGTATTGTCCACTTTGGCCTACCGGCCTCACGGTTTTACCCCTTTTTAACAGTGATCGGCTCCAGAATGAGGGACTTCCCGTGCAGGTCACCCATCCCAGTACTACTCCCCATTAAGCACGCTTAACTTCGGAGTTCTTTCCAAGAACTGAGCCGATACTTGAAAAGGCGCCTCGATGATATACAGTACAACTTAACTATATTTGAGGGTGTTACAATCTACCCCTCTTATATAGGCGACGTCCTCGTCGCTGGGCATATATAGCACGTAATCACGTAATCAAGCCCCCAGGCATGTAGGACTCTAGAGGTGGCCCCTACAGGCTCAAGAGGTGGCTCCCACTATGTAGCACTTTGCTCCATTACGGACTCAAGAGGTGGCTCCCATAGCGTAGCACTTTACCCTGCATGGCACTTAGTTCCCACACTTCTGGCTGGGGTATAGCTCTGATACCATTCTATCACTCCCCGTACTCTATACTGTCGAGGAATTGTCCGCTTTGGCCTACCGGCCTCACGGTTTTATCCTTTTTTAACAGTGATCGGCTCCAGAATGAGGGACTTCCCGGGCAGGTCACCCATCCCAGTACTACTCCCCATTAAGCACGCTTAACTTCGGAGTTCTTTCCAAGAACTGAGCCGATACTTGAAAATGCGCCTCGATGATATAGAGTACAACTTAGCTATATTTGAGGGTGTTACATAGTGGGTGGTTGGGGGTTGGAGGGTGGCTTGGAGATTGGTGGGTTCTACCTTGGGGGTTGGGGGGACTTGAATGAGTGTATGGGGAAGGGGGGGATATTAATGAAGAGTGAATGGGAGGAGAGAGAAGAAAATTTTAAATTTGGGGGTAGGGAAGAGAGAGAGAGGGGGGGCCCCTGAGAGAGAGAGAGAGATATGAGAGAGATAGGGGATGGATGTGGAGAGTCTCACTCCAAGGGAAGAAAATTCTCACAAAGGGTTTATTTCTATTCAAATATTCATCAAAGGTTACAAATGAGAGAGGGGAGGGGGCTATTTATAGACTCTATACTTTTCCTAGGACCAAAGTGACCCAGACAAACCCACAATTGATCAGCCTATCCCAAGGGGGCGCCCCTGGGCCTAGCCTAATCAATTGGGCCCATAAACCTATCTAATCAACATAATGACTGAGAACTTAGGTAATTGACCCTTAAACCTAGGTACCTAACTCAAATAAAGAAAAAATTACATAAATATGATTCAAAGAAAATATAAAAATTACATGACTAGACTCAAAAAAATACGACGAACATAATGGCGTATGCCGACGAACAATCTGAGCCTCGAAAAAATGTGGAGGGGCAAGGGATGCCCCCATCAGGGGCTCCCACCAGGGACCCAACTCTCGCCGGGGATCACATGAAGCTTCTTCCGCTCGTCCCCGACAAGAGGTCACCCCAGGTGACCTAGATGAGCTCCGCCAGGAGATCCGAGCCTTGACAGATTTCTTCCAAGAGCTTCGGGACCAGAGGATTAGGCCCCAACTCGCCCCACCTGAACGACGGGAGGGTGAAAGGGACCAGACCGGAGAGAAGTTCCGGCAAGTACGGGAGGCATCCCATGCCTCCATCGCCAGGACCCGACGGTCACGCAGCGTGCCGGCACCCAAGGTACGCATCCCACTCCATTCCAATCTAGACATGGACTGTCGACTCCAACGGTTCGATGAGATAGAGGACAAGGTCCGGTACCTGGACGATGTCCTCCTGGCCGCCAAGAATCGCGGCCTCATCGATGATAATCTGGACTTCCACGCTCCCTTCTCCAGGGAGATCATGGAAGCCCCCATCTCACCGAAACTCCAACTGCCGTCCTTCACCTTCTACGGCGTCACCACCGACCCGGCCAACCACCTGCACGGCTTCGAGTCCCACCTGGCGTTTCACCGGACCTCCGATACCATGAAATTCTTGGCGTTCGTTACGACTCTTCGGGAGAACGCCCGAGCGTGGTTCGAGTCTTTACCGGCTGGGACAATCTCCTCCTTTCAATAGCTCAAGAAGCTATTCAAGGATAACTTTGTGGGCTGCCGAAAGGTAGCCAGATCTGCTGTGACCCTGCTCGCCCTCAGGCAAGGGAAAGAAGAAACATTATGGGACTTCGTCTCCCGCTTCCGTGTGGAGGCTCCCCGTATCCCCCACCTCGACGTTGGCATCACCACTACGGCACTCACCCAGGGGACACGGGACCACATCCTCTGGCGCGCGCTCGGAGTTGAAGCCCCGATGACCCTTCCAGACATCCACGCGCTAGCCTAGAAGCACGCACACTGTGAGGAGAACACCGCGGCCCTACGCCGTGTGGCCGAGACTGACCAGCTTGACCGAAAGAGAGCCGTCGACCCACCACGAGAGGGCCAGAGCAAACGAGAGCGACGCGATGGGGACTACCGCGACTGCTCTAAGAAGGAAAGGGGTGGCTAACGCCATTACATAATTCTGACGGCCCTACCCGACCAGATCTTGATGGAGATCCGTGAGGAGCCATTCCTCAAATGGCCCCCACGGATGAAGATGGACCCGAGCTCAAGGAACAAGATGAAATATTGCCACTACCATCGAGACCACGGTCACAACACCGTCGAATGCATCAACCTAAATGATGCCATCGAGGACCTCGTCCGCCGAGGACTCCTCGACAAATTCCTCGCCAAATCCACCGAGAGACGACAGAAGACACCTCCCCCGATCGACAACTGACCCAACGGGAAAGAGATCATGATGATCTCTGGGGGGCCAGCCCCGGGAGGTGATAGCGCGAGCATAAGGCATCGCTACGCGACGGCCATCAACTTGGCGGACCATGGCGACGGCACCCCACGGGGGCTCTCCCCCTCGGGTCGTCTCGGAGACCCCATAGTCTTCTCCGAGGATGACCTGGAAGGCGTCACTACGCCCCATTCTGATGCTCTGGTGGTTTCCACCAGCATCAACCAATGTACTGTATGACACATCCTGGTAGATAATGGAAGTGGGCCCGATGTTATTGCATACAACTATTTTATACTCATGGGTGTGGATATGTCACGACTTGCGCCACTGCACACGTCGCTATACGGGTTCTCCGACACGACTATCCGCCTAGAAGGGTGTATTTCGCTCCCGATCACGTTCGGGGTGGCACCAAAAGAGGTAACCTTCCTCGCCGACTTCACTGTGGTTCGTGCAATGACAGGGTATAATGCTATCATCGGCTGAGAGATCCTCAACATGCTTCGAGGAGTCCCTTCTTCCTACCACCAGAAGCTTAAGTTCCCCACTCCCCGTGGGGTAAGGGAAGTCCGAGGCGATCAACAGGAGTCTAGAAGGTGTTACCTTATCTCCACTCACGATCGACATCCCGAAGAAGTGCCTCTGGAGAAGATGGCGAGGACCGAAGATCCAGGCCCGAGCACGAGCGCGCCAGCGGAGGATTTATACCTCATCCAAGTTGGGGGCGACCCAAGCAGAACATTGAAGATTGGCGCTACCCTGACTGAGCACGACAAGCGGGAATACGCGAGCTTCCTCACAGCCAACCAAGACGTCTTCTCATGGTCTGAGGATGAACTGTAGCAACTCGTATAAAGATGATAAATAATAATAATAATAACAATAATGATAATACTATAAAGTCTTTTTCCCCAAACAAATAAAAAATTTAGATAACTATATAGGAAGGTTAAATAAGAAGTTAGAATAACCAATGAGGGCCATCATATAAATATACCACTATTAAAGTTCCAAAAAGGTTATCCACTTGACAAGGTGACTTCTTAGAGTAGTTGGTTAAGTGATGTGTTCTCCAAATGAGTGACCACAGTTCAATTCTTGCATCTGCCATTCTCTTTTTCGGTAAAAATATGTATATATATATGCCACCAACCATTATCATATGCCTAGACACCACCACGTAAAGAAGGAGCAAAGGGGGATGGCCAAGGCGCCATTCATCTCCAGGAGGGCCACCACCCCACTATAAACCTATAGATATACTAATATATATATCCCCCTCAGACCCTACATCTGACAAGCCAGCCATTGTTTGCTGGCAACAGACCCCTTTTACCCGATAGTGGATTCAATGGATTGAAGCATTAATTGCTTCTTTTTCCCTGGCAATGGACCCTTATATTTTTTTTCCTTCTCCTATAAACAAATCCCTACATCAACCGTAGGTGACCCCTACTGGCTTTTCCCACGGAAGAGAAGGAGAAGTATCCTGCTGCAGAAGCTTTGCTGAGCGTGAAGGGCTTGGCGTGGCTGGGATTTCCAATTCTTTCTCTACAGCTTTACCTAGTAAATCGCACATCAAAGGTAGGTGTTCTCAAGATCTGGCTTAATTAATAGTTAAATAGGGTGACGTGCATGAATAGGGTAGTTATCACCCGGTGTCCATACGTTCTTTCATTTTAATTCCTGTAAATTATCTCATGTTTAAAAATTCATATCTATGGAATTAAATCTTAAAAATATTGTATGAGCATGGTCTTGCAATCCTGCTATTTGTCCAGCCATATCTTTACTTCCTGATTCTGTGAATATTCTTAAAATCATGAACAGTAAGTTACGTCATTAGTTACGTGAAGGATACGGAGGACACTATTTATGGCCCACCTTAAAAATTAATATCTCACAGGATAAGAATGATTAGGAAATTCTAATTGTTACCTATTAACCACCTTGATTTACTCTACAAGAAAAAAATTATCAAATAAATATTTAGCTTTAAAAATGAAATTGAGTGAATAGTAAAAATACTATTCATGACTCACTTTTAAAATCAATATCTCACAAGATAAAAATGATTAGGAAAATCTAATTGTTATCTATTAACCACCTTGATTTACTCTACCAGAGAAAATTATCAAATAAATATTTGACCTTAAAAACTAAATTGAGTGAATAGTAAAAATACTATTCACGGCTCACTTTAAAAATCAATATCTCACAAGATAAAAATGATTAGAAAAAATCTAACTGTTACCCAATAACCACTTTGATTTACTCTACTATGAAAAATTATCAAATAAATATTTGACCTTAAAAACGAAATTGAGTGAATAGTAAGAGTCAATAGTTGACCGTTACTATTCACGTGGTCAAAAATTGATTGCTCACTGCAAAAGTGCACCAACCTTAGATGCACGAGGCCTAACTAGCATAGACCCTAGATTACATGAATAGTGAACTGCACTGACTTTGGATGCATAAGGCCTAAACTAGCACCGACTCTGGACCGCATAAATAGTGATCTGCACCGACTTTGGCTCGCATGTGCACTGACATTGGTCTACGTGAATAGTACCTGCACCGACCTTGGTCTGCATATGCACCGACCTTAAACCTTTAAAACCGCATATGCACTGACTTCGTAGCAGACTGCACCGACCTTATCTCGCCTATGCACTGACTTCGTAGCAAGCTGCACCGACCTTATCCTGCAATGCATTGACTTTAGTATGCATTGGCTCGCATATGCACAGACTTCGTCCTGCAACACGCCCGGACGTAAACAGTGAATTGCACAGACTTCATCCTGCAACACGCACTGACCTTAACGTATGCACGGACGTGAACAATGAATTGCACAGACTTCGTCATGCAACATGCAGTGACTTTAGAATGGGCAGGGAAAACTTGCACAGACTTCGTCCTGCAACACGCACGGACGTGAACAGTGAATTGCACAGACTTCGTCCTGCAACACGCACTGACCTTAGCGTATGCACGAACGTGAATAATGAATTGCACAGACTTCGTCATGTAACATGCACTGACTTTTGAATGGGCAGGGAAAACTTGTATAGACTTCGTCCTGCAACACGCACGACGTGAACAGTGAATTGCACAGACTTCATCCTGCAACATGCCAGATGCAAATAGTGAGCACAGACCTTATCATGCACTGCACCGACCTTATGTAGATCTATACCTACGCAAGCCAAAGATGCACATACGTGAATAGTGACTTGCACAGACCTTATCATGCACTGCACTGACCTTATGTAGACATATACCTACACAAGCAAAAGATGCACAGACGCGAATAGTGACTTGCACAGACCTTATCATGCACTGCACTGACCTTATGTAGCCCTATACCTACGCAAGCAAAAGATGCACGGACGCAAATAGTAACATGCACAAACTTTCTATAGATATGAATAGTAACATGCACAGACTTTCTATAGGTATGAATAATAACATGCACATACTTTCTATATATATGAATAGTAATGTGCACAGACTTTCTATAGGCATGAATAGTAACATGCACATACTTCCTATATGCATGAATAGTAATGTGCACAGACTTTTATGGACGCACTTTTTATTCACTTATTATGTTGTTCGTTTATTCGGATGGTTGATTTGTCTATTAAGTGCATGGGCGTGCCAGTCACGAAGTGATGATTTATTATGCGCTCGATCTGACTGATCAGACGATTGTGTGGTACGGGTCGGGACCAAAACCCATCGCGCCATAAAGGTCACGGCGTCATTTACATCCCCTCGGAGAGGGGAACATCCTTGATTAATCGTTGGGAATCAGGGCCTCATGGCCAGGATATTATATCGAGAGAAACAAGACGATAGCGATCTCGAATCAGTCGGAAAGCCCTATGTCTAGGGAAGCAAGCATTCGAAATATGTCAGTCACTCAAGGGACCATTTTGATATTCGGACGAGCGTCCAGCTTCAGGAAATTGTAATCATCACGGGGAAAATCGGAGCATATGTATGCCGGGGTATGGCAAATTTACTACTCAGAGGAACGAAAAACATTCAGTTAAATCCCAGTTAGGGTAGTCAGGAATCAGCGAGTTTATTGGCCCAATGCGAGATCGAGTCAGGACCATTCTGGGGGCGCCTCCCGTGGTCCAAACGAGGCTTGCGTGGGCATCGTTAATATTTCTGGTGCCGAAGGGCAACGGGAAAGTGTCCCGAGAGTAGATTCCAAAACAAAGACGTGTTCAAAGATAGCGGGCTGTAGGCCTAGGTTACGGGTCAGGCAATGACCATGATTAGGGCGAACCCGTGGTCTACGCATGACCCGGGAAGGTCTTATCAATATTCTCATGCAAAGGGCCCGGGGATGACGAGACCCTTCTCGTTCCATTCAGATTTTATCGGTCATTCATGGACCACCTTATGTTTGGACAAAAGTCCGTATGGAAGGTACGACGTAAGCGGAAACAAACCCGTACAAATGTATGCCGAGTTTACGGTAATTTTAGTGAAAGGAGCAGAAACAAATCCCAATGGGAACGAGTCCGATTTGATGAACTATCGGCCCAGAGCAATGTCGAGTTACGGCCGTATCGGGATGGTTCCCAAGGTCCAAACCCGACTTGGAGGGTCGGCATTAATATTCCCTTTACTCCATGTCTTGAGGAGAAACGAGGCTGCGGGGCAGACTGTTGAGTAGTGGATAGCGGATCTAGAGGGGAGGGGTGAATAGATCTGCCCCTGTTTTCGTAATGTAACCCCCTTTTATAGCTAGTTAAAATGAATTACAGCGGAATACAACTAACTTAGCGAAGGACACTACGATTCACTTGGTAAGATGAGCAAATAATATATCGATTCGAACCTAAGCATGCATCTAAGATAAAGCAATCATACAAGCAAACCACAACACACGAGATTTTAAGGTGGTTCGGACTGAATCCCCAGTCCTACGCCTACCCCTCACCAAACCCGGTGAGGCTCCACTAGTGCCACGCACTGAACCGTAGATCGAAAAAACCTCCGATTGCCTTCCTACTAACCACAGGTAGGGACGTCAACACCATAGATCGGATAACTTCCGATTGCCTTCCTACTAACTACCGGTAGGGACGATCTTCAATTTTAAATGTTTGAATGAAATGTAAAGAGAACAAATATGAAAACACTCAAACAGGATATAGAATATGCTCAAAGAGAAAAGATCTTGTCTGAGATTGCTGGAGCTTGAATCTGAAGCTTCAATGGTATCTTCTTCCTTGTGAAATGATCTTCCTTGGATCACCTTGAGTTGATAAAGAAGATAAAGGATGCAGATTTGATCTCACTTGAAAACCTTGTGAAATCAGCTTTCTTGGATCACCTTGATAGCCTTGCTTGCTTCTGCACTTCCTTGGAGATTGCTTGCTTTGATATGAGCTTGAAACACCTTGGAATGGATGAAGAACTCCAGCCCGAAACACTGTTCACGGAGGTGCTACAGTACCCGTGGATCTCCTCCTTAGCCTCCCTTGGTATCTCCTTGTTCCCTTTAAAGTATTAGGGTTTCTAACCCCTCATGTGTTTGTTTTATACCATTTGAATGGTCTTTGGACATCCCCCAGACCAGATCCACAATCCATGGGAGATTGGGTGACTTTGGGATTAAACAATTACAAGGAAAGGGGCTCTTCTCGAAGTGGAAAACAAAGTCAACAATTGATGGCTCGGGACTACCTCTTTGAGGGGAAATACCTTGGAAGGAATTCAGGTCCCGACACCTCCCATCCTGCATAAATCTTATCTCAATTATCCTTCTCTTCTCCCTCTAAGACCGACTGTTTCTCGGGTATGGCCTTGATAGGGGCACCGTTAATCAAGGGCAGTCAGTTATAGGGCGCCACCCTTCAATGCACGCTCGACTTTGGGCAGCCTTAGCGAAAGGGGAAGGAACGAGGACCCCTAGCAAGTGGTTTAAACATCCTTTGATGCTGCTTTAGCAATGTCTAAACTAAAATCCAAAAAAAAAAAGTTGAATATTTCTTTCGAAAAATCCAAAAAAAGTTGAAAATTTCCTAAGCAAAAATCCAACAAAAAATTGAATATTTTCAAAATTCATAATAAAAATTCAGATATCTTCCAAAAATCCATAAAAATTGAAATATTTTCAAAACTCATAAAAATTTGCATAATTCAAAATCCAAAAAATTGCATTGTATTTTTCTGATGGTGCTTTTGAAGGAACAACAACTTTGTAAGGACCAAGAGCACGGGATGAGTCCTCTCCATTCATTGCTATCTACCTTTTGATTCTTCCCACTTTGCTACGCATTACTCCGATTATTCATCTCCAAATCTTTTTTTTATCAAATCTTGTCGATCACTCCGCCGATGGACATTATGAGATCTTGATCATTCAATTCCAAATCTTGATTAGCCAAGTTGTCATCCTCATGACAAACAACAAACAATGATGCTATGCTGCTATCTATGTTATTCATGCCTTTCACGCTATGCACACTTGAATACTATTCATGATATGATACATACATGCTATTGATGTTTTGATACATACTATATTTTCATGCTATTCAATGCTTTCATACTTGAATTCTATCCCTGCTATGCTTGCTATGTTTAAATGTCTTATTCATTACTTGTTATCTTCCTTATATCTTGGCTAATGAAATTTTGAGCACAGGATAAGAAGCTCTTGGCCACACCGACTGGACATCATCATCCAAGTCCCACGGTGTTTGCATCTCATCTCCCAGTTCCCTCATGCTCATTTCTATCACCATCTTCTTGTATGCATTCCTACTATATGTTACATACGCTACTAGATTGTATCAAGGACCTTGTGGCTTTGATAAATCTGGAATTTGAGTTCCCCTTCATCAAAAATAATGATGGTTCCAGAGGAGTCTTAGTCACACGGATAGGCCGTTGAGCCGTCCAAGACTGGGGACGATGGTTCTCTTTTACAAGTTAGCGCGTGGATAAACGGGCTTCGGCTCAGTATCAGCTCGTGAAATCAGTTTCTTGACCTAGTCTTGGCAGTTTAGCAATATTATCCTTGATTATCTTATATTTTCATTTGTTTTAATTTTTCCTTTAAACCCAGCATGCATTCATATAGGACTTTGAATCAACATTGGAAAATCATTCTGATAAGCTGATTTGGAGAGTCAAATTGATCTTAATCTTTCCAGATGTGAGATATTCATTGCTGAATGGAATCCTCAGTTTGTTTTGTCGCTGTTTTGGGTCATTTTCTCGAAAGCTCCTTGTTTGGATCTCTATCCTCTTATTTCAATCTTTTCCTTTGATCCACCTTGACTGTAGCATGTCCACATTGGCTGGTAACCGCTCCCCAATGGTGAAACCTACAGGTTTGTGACCTGGGATACTTCTACCGCGCTGGAAGTTGATCATCTTCTTTTATCTCCTTTATGCCCGCGTGTACACTCCCTCTTTTATCCAAACATCGTTGATTTCATTGAATTTTCTGAGATTGCTTCATCTCGAGCTTTTGATTCAATTGTCATCAAGTGATGTTGATTGCGTGTCTCATCACACCTTGGTATCTACTTTTCAGTTTGCTCTACTCCCTTGCAAAGCAGACGCCAAGGTGGGGCAGCTATAGACACGTCAAAATTGACGTTACTGTGAGTACATCTCATATTACCTTATAATGTCCCAATTTGACCCTCAAATTAACTTTGTTTGAGTGATTTTTCTCACTTTTCTTGGATTTCTCCCTTTTCCCTCCCTTTTCTTATTTTTTTCCTATTTTTCTAGATTTTTTGGATATTTTTCTCTATTTTTATGAATTTTTCCGAATTAACGGCATGAGGGGGCGTCATTTTATTTTAAAAAAATTTAAGAAAATAAAAGAAAATTGACGCCACTTTTCTTAGGCGTCAATTCCACTCATTTTTCTATTTTTATGAATTTTTATGAGAATTTTTTAGATTTTTTTATGAATTAACGACTTAACAAGGGATGTTATTTTGATTTTTAATAAAATAAAAATTAAAAAAAATGGAAATAACTATATTTGCGAAGGCGTCAATTTCAATTTGATTATTTTAATATTATTTTTAACCCTCTTTCAGAGGTGATTTGGTAGCCTTCCGGGTGTCAGAAAAATACGAAAAAATAGTCATTAGAATCAGCACAGTTGGATGCAAGTTCACCTAAAAAATGAGAAAATAATATTGAGAAATAAAAAATAGCCCTACTTTGAATATTTTGAATTAATGACCTTGGATCGGACGTCAATTAAATTGACGTCCGAATTCCCGGTCGTCCATTCTTTTTAGCTTTTTATCATTTTAATTAACGACACTGTGCAAGGCGTCATTTTCAATTAACGCCCTAGGCCGGTCGTCATTTTCATTGCTATATTTTGAGAGTTTGGATTCGACCGAAATTCGTATTAAATTATAAATAACGCCCCTTTGCGAGTCGTCAATTCTTAAATTGACGTTCCCCCCGCGGGTGTCATTTTAAGAAACGACCGTCTCCAAGGCGTCATTTCTTCTTCAATTCCGAACTTCGATAGACCCTCCTTCTTTCCCCATTTTGATCCCCTTTTCACTTGGGGAAGGGTTCCTATGACTTTCTAATATTAAGGGGACACTTGGGCAATGTTTATCTCCTTCCAAATCTAACTAAAACATGTTTTCCTAATTTTCCTTGGAATTAACTCCGAATTTCACCCCTATAAATAGGACCCCTCTCTCTCTTGTGTTAAAAAGATCAAGATCAATTCAAGAGGAGGTGCTGTTGGACCAAAGGCTTAAGGAGGAAAACTCCCATGCACCTAAAAGTTTCATCCATGGAGTTCTTCTTCCTCTATTGAAGATTTGAAGCCTCTTCATCCATGAAGTTCTACATCCTCTTCTTCCTCTATTGAAGATCTTCATCCTTCAAGCCAATTGGAGAAAACCACTAAGCTTTCCCCTTCCTATCTCTTATTTTTGCTTTAATTAATTGCATGCATCATATCATATTCTTCTTTTATCTCTTTTTATCTCAATATTGAGATCTTCCCATGTTGTGCACTCTACCACATCTCCCTTAGTGCAACACTTGCACATCTCCCTCTATTCTTCATCATACATCATCTTTTACCTACCCTTTTGCATAGGGGTTTAAAGGCCAAACACCAATAAGGTGTGTTCATATCCATGCTTTCTATGTCCATATTCACATTTAGATTTGATGCTACACATCTTGGTTTCTAATCCATATCTTTTATTGGTGTTTGTTATTATTTTACAAGGGTAATAATAAAGAAGAACTCTCTTCATCGGCCGGCCGATTGGAAGAGAAAGGTACACTCACAATCTCCCCCGCATTTGAGGGTAATCTACAAGAAGAACTCTCTTCATCGGCCGGCCGATCGGAAGAGAAAGGTGCACTCACAATCCCCCGCATTTGAGGTATTTATATTCGCGATCCCTCCCTTGATTATTATTGTTTATATCCTTTGAGGCCCTCGCGTCTCTGGCGATCACTCTCCTTATTAGCACCTCGTGCATCTGTTATTTTTAATTGTTCTAAGTGGATTTTCCATAATCTACAGAGGGGCCAAAAAGATATTAGAGAAGCGGGCTATAAAAGCCAAGGGACATTAGAGGAGTCGGCCATAAGGGCCAAAAGAAGTCAGGAAGTAGGCCACGAAGGCCAAAGGTTGTGGAAGCAGGCTACGAGAGCCAGAGTTGGGAAGCAGGCCACGAAGGCCAAAGGGAAGCAGGCTACAAGAGCCAAAATTGGGAAGCAAGCTATAAAAGCCAAAGGGAAGCAGGCTACAAGAGCCAAAGTTGGGAAGCAGGCTGCAAGAGCCAAAGTAGGGGAAAGCAGGCTACGAGAGCCGAGGTTAGGAAAGCGGGCTACAAGAGCCGAAGTTGGACGCATGCTACGGGAGCCAGATCGGGGGGAGCAGGCTACAAGAGCCAAAATCATGGATGTCGAAAACAAGCCATAAAAGGCCAAAGGGTAGCGGGGAAAGGTAGGATGCTCGTCGGTTTGGACAGAAGGTCGTGACGCCGACTTCATGAAGGTTTTTTTTTTATTCTCTATTTAGGGGTAGGATCCGAACCAAAGTGAAAGGTTGATTCTTTGATTCTTTGGCCGGTGAAGGACCCGAACAAAAGTGGAAGGCTGATTCTTTGATTCTTTGGCCGAGAAAGGATCTGAGCCAAAGTGGAAGGTTTATTCTTTGATTCTCTGGCCGGAGAAGGATCCGAACCAAAGTGAAAGGTTTATTCTTTGATTCTCTGGCCGAAGAAGGATCCGAACCAAAGTGAGAGGTTTATTATTTGATTCTCTGGCCGGAGAATGATCCGAACCAAAGTGAGAGGTTTGTTCTTTGATTCCCTGGCCGGAGAAGGATCCGAACCAAAGTGAGAGGTTTATTCTTTGATCTTCTGGCCGGAGAAGGATCCGAACCAAAGTGAAAGGTTTATTCTTTGATTCTCTGGCCGGAGAAGGATCTGAACCAAAGTGAAAGGTTTATTCTTTGATTCTCTAGCCGAAGAAGGTCCGAACCAAAGTGAGAGGTTTATTATTTGATTCTCTGGCCGGAGAACGATCCGAACCAAAGTGAGAGGTTTGTTCTTTGATTCCCTGGCCGGAGAAGGATCCGAACCAAAGTGAGGTTTATTCTTTGATCTTCTAGCCGGAGAAGGATCCGAACCAAAGTGAGAGGTTTATGCTTTGATTCTCTGGCCGAAGAAGGATCCGAACCAAAGTGAGAGGTTTATTATTTGATTCTCTGGCCAGAGAAGGATCTGAACCAAAGTGGGAGGTTTATTCTTTGATTCTCTAGTCGGAGAAGGATCCGAACCAAAGTGAGAGGTTTATTCTTTGATTCTATGGCCGGAGAAGGTTCCGAACCAAAGTGGGAGGTTTATTCTGTGATTGGGAAGCCGTCGGCTTGAAGCCCCGAAGGCTGAATATCTGTCAGCTTGAAGCCCCGATGGTTGAGCATATTGTCGATTTAATGTCCCGTTGGTTGAGTGCTGGTCGATTTAACGCCCCGTCTGCGGAGTGTTGGTCAGTTTAACGCCTCGTCGGCGGAGTGTTGGTCGGTTTAACGCCCCGTCGGTAGGATGTTGGTTGGTTTAACGCCCCATCGGTGGAATGTTGATCGGTTTAAGGCCCCATTGGCGGAATGTTGATCGGTTTAACGCCCCATCGGCGGAGTGTCGATCGGTTTAACGCCCCGTCGGTGGAATGTTGATCAGTTTAACGCCCTGTCGGTGGAATGTTGGTCGGTTTAATGCCCCGTCGGCGGAATGCTTGTCGGTTTAACGCCCCGTCGGCGGAATGCTGATCGGTTTAACGCCCCGTTGGCAGAATGTTGATCGGTTTAATGCCCCGTTGGTGGAATGCTTTGTCGGTTTAACGCCCCGTTGGTGGAATGTTGATCGGTTTAACGCCCCATTGGTGGAGTGTTTGTCGGTTTAATGCCCCGTTGGCGGAATGCTTGTCGATTTAATGCCCCGTCGGCGGAATGCTTTGTCGGTTTAAAGCCTCGTCGGTGGAATGTTGATCGGTTTAACGCCCCGTTGGCGGAATGTTGGTCGGTTTAACGCCCCGTCGGCGGAAGATCTTGTCGGTTTAACGCCCCATCGGTGGAAGGTGTTGTCGGTTTAGCGCCCCGTTGGTGGAAGATCTTCAGTTTGGATGAAAGGTCGTGACGCCGACCATGTGAGAGGTTTATTGGGTGGATGACCGAATCCGAAGGTAAAAGACCACGTCTACCTCGGGACCTTCTTTCCTTTCTTCTCTTCTTCCTTTGTGTGAAGAGGCGGGTGCGAAGACCACGTATACCTCATGACTCTTCTTTCTTTTCTTCTCTTCTTTTTATGTGGAGGGACGGGTGCGAAGACCACGTCTGCCTCATGACACTTCTTTCTTTTCTTCTCTTTTTTTTGTGTGGAGAGGCGGGTGCGAAGATCGCGTCTGCCTCATGACTCCTCTTTGTATTCTGCTCCACTTTTCTCATCAACACCCCTGGACTGGGGTGTGCTTCTCTTAATGTGCCCCCAGGCTGGGGTGTGGCTCTCCTTTATCTGTCCCCCTAGGTCGGGAGGGTATGCCTCTTTGCTTCCGTGCCCTCAAGCGGGGTATATTCTTCATGGCTTTTGTGCCCCCGTGGCGGGGTATACTTCTTTCTCAAATACCCCTAAGGCGGGGTGCGATGCTACTTCAGATGCCCCCAAGGCGAGGTGTGTTCTTCGTGACTTTCATGCCCCCGTGGGGTGTGTGTTTCTTCTTCAAATGACCCCAAGGTGGGGCATATATTTCATGACTTTTGTGCCCTTGTGGGGTGAGTTCTTCTGCTTTTTGCGCCCCTCAGGGCGAGGTGCATTCCTCTTCATATGCCCCTGTCACGGGGTGTGTTTCTTTTTGTTTCTTATGCCCCCGGGCCGGGGGTATGTTTCTTCATGGGCCCCTGAGTCGGGGTAAAACTCTGTTGCTTCTTATGCCCCGTTGGCCAAGGTATGTTTCTTCTTCTTCCACCCCCCGATGGTGGGGTATGTTTGCTTCTTATGCACCCAAGGCGGGGCGTAGTTCTTTCTTTGTATGCCCCCGGCGCTAGGTGTAGTTTCTTACCTCTTATGCCCTCATGACGGGGTAGATTCCTCGCTTCTTATGCCCCAGGGCCTGGGTGTGTTTTGCTTCTAGTGCCCCCTGGGTGGGGTGTATTGCTGCTTCTAATGCCCCCTGAGGCGGGGTGTCTTTCCCCTCTTATGCCCTCGGCGTGAGGTGTATCTTTCGCTTCTTATGCCCCCTGAGGCGGGGTAGAGTCCTTGCTTCTTATGCCCCCACAAGGCGGGGTGGATGCATACTTCGTGTGCCCCCATATCGGGGTATATTTCCTCCTTACACACCCTTAAGCCGGGGTGTATCTTTTTCTCGTGCCCCTCCAGGCCAGGGTGAGTTTCTTTCTCTGTGTGCCCCCAGGTGGGGTATAGTCTTTACTCCTCATGTCCCCATGGCAGGGTATAGTTCTTCTTCAAATGCCCCTAAACTGGGGTATTGCTTTGTCTCACATGTCCCCAGAGTGGGGGTGAGTTTCTTCCTTTGTGTGCCCCCAGGCGGGGTGTGCCTTTTGCCTCTTATGCCCCCGGGCCGGGGTAGGTTCTGCTTCTTCTACCCGTCAAGGCTGGGCATATTTCTCTACATATGCTCCTAGAGCGGGGTGCGTGTCTCTTTGCTTCTGTGCCCCCATGGTGGGGTATGTCTTTTGCTTCTTATGCCCCAGAGCGGGGTATAGTTCTTCCTACTTCTGATGCCCCCAGGTTGGGGTGGATTCTGCCTCTTTGCTTCTGTGCCCCAGGCGGGGTATATTCTTTACGGCTTCTATGCCCCCGTGGCGTGGGATGTTTCTTCTTCAAATGTCCCTAAGGCGGGGTGGATTCTTTCCATGTGCCCCCAAACCGGGGTGTATTCTCTTCATGTGCCCCTGAGCGGGGTGTGTCTTTTGCTTCTAATGCCCCCATGGCGGGATATGTTTCTTCTTCAAATGCCCCCAAGCCGGGGTGTACTCTTTTGCTCTTTATGCCCCCAGATCGGGGTGGATTCTTCGTCAAATGCCCCGAAGTCGGGGTGTATTCTTTTCATGTGCCCCTGAGCGGGTGTGGACGCACATTTTATTTAAATGTTTGTTGATTCTTTTGTTCGTTCGTTTATTGGCTTTATTAGGTTCATTAAGTGCGTGGGCGTGCCAGTCACGAAGTGACAATTTGTTCGGGCTCTGAAGAGGCCATGGTGCGCTCGATCTGACTCGGTCAGACGATTGTATGGTTCGTGTCGGGACCAAAACCCGTCGCGCCGTAAAGGTCACGACGTCATTTACATCCCCCATACAAGGGAACACCCTTGATTAATCATCGGGAATCAAGGCCTCATGGCCAGGAAGTTAATTGTATAGAAATCTATTAAGAGATGCTGAAGTCCTCGTATGAGGGCGAGAAGAAAACATTCGAGATCATGTCGGTCATGTGCTGACCATTTAATATTCGGACGAATGTTCGGCACGAAAAAAGCGTAATCGTCACGGGAAAACCAGAGCGTATGTATGCCAGGGTACGGCAAATTTATTGTTCGGAGGAACTTGAAACATTCGGTTAAATCCCGGTTAAAACGGTCAGAAACCAACAAGTTTGTCGGCTCGGTGCAAGGTCAAGCCGCGACCATACTGCGGTGGGCCCCCCGCGACCGAAACAAGACTTGCGTGAGCGTCATTAATATTTCAGATGCCAAGAGGTAACGGGGGAGTGTCCCGAGATCAGAGCCCAGAGCCAATATGTATTCAGAGGGAGCGGACTGTAGGCCGAGGATATGGGTCAGACAATGACCATAATCGGGACAGACTCGAGGTCTAAGCGTGGCCCATGAAGGCCTTATCGATATTCCCATGTGTAGGGTCCAGGGAGGACGAGGACCACCTCGTTCCATTCGGATTTTTCGGTCATTCATGGACCACTTTATGTTCGAACAAAGGTCCGTAATAGAAATGCGACAGAAATCGAGGTGAACCCGTTCGAATGTCTACCGAACGCACGGTAATTTTAGTAGTGGCTCGTAAGGGATCTGGTCTGAGAAGCGGGTCCGGTGTAATTGGAATGTCAGCCCAAGGTAGGGTCGGGTCATGGCCATTTCGGGATAACTCCCAAGACTCAGGCCCGGCCTGCAAGGGCGGCATTGTTGTTCCTTCAGCACCGGGTCACGGGAGTGACGGGGCTGTAATGTAGATTTTACCGTCTTTTTATCCGGGATTTTTACCATATAATCTTGTGTTGTTTATTCCCCCTTATGCATTTGTTCTGAATAATTTTTCCATTTTGTTTATTATTATTATATTTTCTTTTTCACTATTATGATTACTATTTCACATTTTTTGTTTATTTCTCATATATATATTTAGATTTATTTATTTATCATATTTTTTATTAATTTATTATTATTATTATCATTATCGTTATCATTATACATATATATATAATTTTTGGAGAGAGAGTGGGCCGCTGGAGGGCTAACAGAAGCTAAAGGGGCGTGCCGGCGAAGCTAGGGCTAGTGTGCCGGCGAAGGCAGGGAGAGCATGCCGGAGAGGGGAGGCAAGCGTACCGGACAAGGCAGGCTAAAGGCGTGTCGGGTAACAAACAAAGGGAGCGTGCCGGCGAAGAGGCCAGAAAGGGCGTGCCGGGGAAAGGAAGGGGAGGCGTGCCGGCGAAGGGCCTGGCCGAGTGTGCCGGACAAGGGCTGAAAGGGGGTGCCGTTGAGGGTGGGGAGAGCGTGCCGGCGAAGGGGTTGCGGGAGCGTGCCGGCGAAGGGTGTGCCAGTGAAGTATGTACCAGTGAAGGGCATGGGGAGCGTGTCTGTGAAGGGCCAAGCAAGGTGTACCGGGGAAAGGCCAGGGCAGGCGTGCCGGCCAAGGTATTGGGGTGTACCGGGGGAAGAGGCTGTGTCGCTGGAGGGTTCAAAGAGGTGGGGTTGATGATGCCGAGGAAACTTCAAGGCAGGGTGTACCGGCGGAGGTCTAGACGAAGCCCACTCCTCTTCCGTGCTTATGTCTTTTCTTTTTTCTTTTTTCTCTTGATTTTTTATTCAGTTTGCGTGGGTTTGTTTCTTCCTTTCTCTTGATTAACTCCCATTCTTTCTCCCCTGAGGACGAATGTTCAAGTTGCTTAGTTGTCGTTCGATCCAATTCTCTTTGGGTTGATTGCGGTTTCCTTGCCTTGGTTAAAGCATTTTGTTGTTATTCGTTTCATTCGTTTGTTGCTGCCTTTTGCCTTCATTATATTGTTACTTTCTAACAAAATTTCGGCAACATCTCCCCTTGACCCGGGCGTAAGGGAGATACAGAGAACGCGCCCACATGGAGTGGCGGAACCCGAAAACTAGAGGTGGTCGCCCGAGAGCGGCAACACCTTTAATGAAACCTCAGAAAACTCGGAGAAAACAACGGACGGGAGACACTGGGCTGAAACAAGCTGAAGGTGCACCGGCTAGAAGTGCCCTGGGTGTGCCGGGTGTGAGCGACGTCACGCGGTTCGGGGAAGAGCGGGGAAGAGGAAGCGGAGAGCGCGCGGGCTCCTTCTTTTTGTTTGTTTGCTTGTTTTGCTGCAACACAGAGATGATAGAGAAGAGAGAAGGGGCCACCACGGGAGATTGCTCCGGCGGGGCGAGCGGGACAAGTATAATATAGCAAGATATGGGGTTCAAACGGCCATAGCGGGAAGTGACTCGCCGCGACCTCGGGGGGACGGGAATGGTGCAAAAATTAAACAACAAGAATTGAAACGGCCATTGGGGAAGTGACTCGCCGCGGCCTCGAGAATATGAGCAGATAATAAGATGACAGAATATGAAGAGAATACAAAGTGCGAGAATTTAAACGGCCATTGGGGAAGTGACTCGCTGCGGCCTCGATGATAGGAGCAGAATATAACAGAATATAAAGAGAATATAAGAACGGAAATTTAAACGGCCATTGGGGAAGTGACTCGCCGCGGCCTCGATGATATAAGCAGAATATAACAAAACATAAAGAGATTATAGGAATAGAAATTTAAACGGCCATTGGGGAAGTGACTCGCCGCGGCCTCGATGATATAAGCAGAATATAACAAAATATAAAGAGAATATAGAAAACAGAAATTTAAACGGCCATTGGGGAAGTGACTCGCCGCGGCCTCGATGATATGAGCAAAATATAATAGGATATAAAGAGAATATGAGAACAGAAATTTAAACGGCCATTGGGGAAGTGACTCGCCGCGGCCTCGATGAAAAGATGTGATCGCCAGTAGCCGAAAGACCCCAAAATAAGAAAGTGATCGCGCCTACCTCAAGAGCGGGAGATGGCGGGTTGCTTCTTCCTCTCCTTCCGGTCGGCCGACGGAGAGGGCTTTCCTCGGGTACCCTTGCAAAACAACGACAAATAAATGACAAGTGGATTAGAAAGATGGAGGTGTAGTATTCAAATCCTTGCGATAAAAATAACGAAATGATGGCAAGACACACACCTGGTTGGTGTTATCTTTTAAACCCCTCTCGGACTCGAGTAGGAGGAAAATGAGATGATGGATGCAAGAAGTATAAGAGAAGAAGCGCCCTTGTGAAGGGGGATAGAGGATGCAATATGATGAATGTAAAGAACTATGGAGAAAAAGGGGAAGAAAAGGCTTATTGGATGAGCCGAGGGTGAAATCTGGCGGAGCTCCGGCAGCGTGGGGACGACGTGGAAGCGCGGTGGATGAAGACGACCTTCCTCTCGCGAGCGTGAGCACCCGAGAAGCCGGCAGAACCTCCACCTACAAAAGAACCCACGGGTTAGAAAATGACTCCGTAGCCTCTGGGCTCCGGCAGCCTATCGGATCACTTAGAAGCTCCCCTAGAACTGAGGGGGGGGCCTCTATTTATAGAGCTCCGGAGGGTGGAGGCGTCCAGGACCCTGGACACCTCCATCAGGGCCGAATTAATATTTTATTCTATTTTTATATATTTTTTGGAATACTTTTGTGGAGGCGTCTAGGGTCCCGGACGCCTCAAGCAGATCTACCGAAAGCCGACGACGGCCGCACGCGGTTTGGCACAACGCGTGGTTTTATGAGCGGCGCCTCGTGATTCAAAAATGGGCACGTTCAGCTGACCGGACGTCTCTATATTTTAGATTTTTTCACACACGACAAACCGTCGTTCGGTGGCCGGCGCCCGTGAAAGAGTTGATGGAGGCGTCCAGGGGCCTGGACGCCTCCAAAAATATATTATTTTATTGTTTGTTTGTCTTTTTATGATAGGGCTGGCATTTTTGATTTTTTTATTTATTTTTATGGAGGCGTCCAGAGGCCTGGACGCCTCCATTAATATATATATTTTTTTATTTATTTTTTGTTTTTGTATGCCAACTGGCATTTTATACTTATTTTTTGTTTTTTGTTTTTATGGAGGCGTCCAGGGTCCTGGACGCCTCCATTAATTTATATATTTTTTATTTAATTTAAGCCCTGAGAAAATAAATAAAATAAATTAAAAATATGGGGGCGTCCAGGGGCCTGGACGCCCCCATTAAGAACCACCCGGGTCCTTAGATCAGGCGTCGGCGGGCGCCCGGCAGACACCCTTCTTGGTTCCGGAACCTTTTGATGCGTCTGACTGGTGTTGATGCCGTCCGAATGCCGTGATGAGAAGATTCCGGATGCCTAAAAGGGCGGAAGAAGACTCAAGAAAAGGAAGTACTCAAGTGATTCGAAATGCATAAGCCGTCGCGGGGCGTCGTATAGTAATATGAGACTTTCTCAGGAGACGTCAGGAATGGCGTGTCTACAGCTGCCCCGCCTTGGCGTCTGCTTTGCAAGGGAGCGACACGTAGTGGAAGTGAAGTGGAGTGAAGTGGGAGCGGACTGATAAGTTGATGCCAAGGTGTGATGAGACACTTTTTTGACGTTACTGTTTGGAATCTTTCCTGGAGTTTCAATGAGGCGACCTTGAAGAAGGTCTTTCAAATATTGACGATTGCTTGGACGGAGATCAAATAAAGGAGGGTGAGATGTACGCTCAGGCACGAAACAAAAAGGGACCAGCTTCTCGGTGTGGAAGTACCTGGGTCATAAACCGGAGGTTTCACCTTTGGGGAGCGGTTACCAGCCAATGTGGAAGTGCTGCGGCCAAGGTGGGTCAAAAAAAGGTAAAGGAATATCTGAGGGTCTGTCCAAACAAGCGTCTCCTTTGGAAGAGCAGCGTCGGGGCCGTCTCTAGGAAACTTGGTATTTCATTCGGAGTGAAATATCTCATATTTGTGGGAATTGAAACACAACGGCTTTCACAATCGAATCACTTGAATGATCTTCCGCAATAAATCAAAGTCCTATATGAATGCATGATGGGTTTAAAGAAAAATTCAAAACAAACTAAAATAGAAAATAGCCAAGGATAATATTGTCAACTTGTGAAGAACGGGTCAGGATACCGATCCGGTGAGCTGATACTGAGCTGGGGCCCGTTTATCCACGCACCAACTCACTGAACGGAACCGTCGTCCCCATGCTACCATAAATTAACGGCCTATCCGTACAACCCAAATTCTTCCGGGATCATCACCGTTTTTGTTGAAGGGGAACTCAGATCCCAGATTCGTTCAGGCCGCACGGTCCTCGGCATGTTCTAGTAGCGTAGGTATTATATACTACGATGCATGACGAGGTGGGACCAACCAATGAAAGGTGGGACAGGAGATAGGACAAAGACGTCCGTTAGTAAAACCTGCACAGGCCAGCAAAGGTTAGCAACATCATAAAGTAGCAGAATCATAGCAGAATCGCACCACAGTTCAAAGGAGATCCAGACAAAATCCTGATAGCGACCGCTGATGTGACATGTTCTGTCCTGTAGCGATCTTCCCTTCCTATAAGAACTCCCCTTAGGCTAGTTCATTCAAATGCACCAAGGTGGGTTTTGGAAGCTTAGGAGAGGAAGGAGAGGAGAATCTAGAGATTTCAGGATGGAAGGAGAGTCTTCCCGCGTTATGAAGAGGAGCAAGCCTAGCAGCGAGATTAGGTGACTTTCCGACCTCGAGGGTCATCTGAGTGGGACGATCATGTCGCACATGGTAAGCTGACTCTTTTCAAATTTCTCCACGTGAACCTTCTTCTTACTACCTTTCTTTCTTCTTCTTTCTTCTTCCAGCCATATCCACTCTTCCCAGGCCCGAGGAAGTTTTCTAAGCTGCCATGGCTTTCAAGGCTGACTTCCAATATCTCCATTGGCATGAGGGCCATACTCTCGAAGTGGCATCTGCAGGGGCTCCTTATTCACGCCAAGCATTACGAGAAGATTCGTATGGACTGGGCGGCTATGGGCGCACTAGTGGAGATCTGGCATCCCCAGACCCACACTTTTATCTTCCCAACCTTCGAGGTGACCATCCTTCTCGAGGAGGTGGAACTTCTGCTCGGTTTGAAGAAATTCAAGAGTGACGGAAAGGTGAAGGCTATGCGGATGCTGACACGGGGGACTTCTGAAAGCGTCCTTGGAAGCTTCATGCCGCCCGACGCAGCCCGAAAGGTTCGTACTCAAAAGGGGATCGATCTCCAAAAGCTCGCGGAGTGGGTCATGGACGCCCTGAGAGGGTCACCAGACGATGACTATTTGGAGGGAATCATGAAGGGATTCACTATCTGTCTGGCGGGTGCTCTCTTGTTTCCTCATACCGACAACATAGTGGAGGAAGACCAACTGGGTGCTATCTGCGGGATCTGGCGTGGAAAGAGGGTGGGACCCGCCGTCCTTGCCTATCTTTACAGCGGTCTTACTGCCTCGAGCATGGGTAAGCCTCCATTTGGCTGCGCACTTGTCTTGAATTGCTGGCTTGATTTGCACTTCAAATTCGACCACCGCGAGGGAATGCTAACTGCTTCGAAACTCTTCCAACAAAGCCCTCTTCATCACATAGCCGACGTGTTAGGCTTCGGTGGTACTGTAGTGAACCGCGTTCCGTGGCTGAAGAAACGTGAAGACTGGCGGTCTCACTTTCGCACCGTGACACAAGGCTTCTTTACTTGCGCACCGACATGTTTGCTTTCGCTAGATCTCCTCATGAGGTCTTCTCCCGAAGTTGATCTTCAACTGATCGGCGCGACCGAGTTCGTCCTTTATAATGCGCATCGGTGCTGCCTCCAGATTGGCATCCCACGCCATTTGTTCCCGCCATTGACTGGCATTGTTCCTTTGAAGAAAAGGGAGTTGGGCACTGAAGCGGACGCGAAGGAAGCGAAGGCCATTAAAGCTCCCTGGAAGACAAGTGTTGCGGGAAAGGCCTTAGCGCACGTGGTGGAAGAATGCGAGCCGTGGAGGGCTTATGTAACCGAACTGGGGAAGTTAATGCCTAAGGCGCCTAAACCCCTGATGTAGCTCATTCTGCTTTCTGATGGAATAAAATCTGGCATTTGGATGTTTCGGATCCCCGTCCCCTTAATTATTATCTTTTTTATGATTTTTCTTTTTCTTTCCTTTTTTTCTTTTGTTTGGATTATATACATACTCTAACCCCTTTTTCCTTTTTATTACATTTTTTATTATTTTTTATTATGGGGGCGTCCAGAGGCCTGGACGCCCCTATTTTTTTATAATTTTTTTTTTTAAAAAAAAAATTTTGGGGGGCGTCCAGGCGACAGTTGGTGGCCATCCGACAGGAGTTGGAGATCCTGGTGAGTTTATGTGATGCATTTTTGTGACCTGGATTTTTGATGCTTAGCCTTTGACTGACGTTTACCCCGTGTTTCAGCGGGCCCACCAGACAGCGACAGCCGGGATGGCTGGCGGAGCGGGTTCCAGTTCGCGGGGCCCTCCTCCGGAGGTTTCTGCCTTCCAGGAGCAGCTGGCGTATGCGGTGGCTCGGGCTGAGGAGGCCGAGCGTGACCGCGAGGCTCGAGTGAGTGCTTGCTTGGCCCTGACCCTCTTCTAGCTGCTTTCCTTCTATCACTGTTCTCTTACGGTGCATGCGTGCTTTGACAGGTGGCCGAGATTCGGGAGGCCCTGGCCCATGCTGTTCGTGCTGAGCAGGAGCGCGATGCCTGGGTGGCAGAGCGCGATGCCTGGGTGGCAGAGCGTGACGCCCGGATTGCGGAGCTGGAGGAGGAGCGTCGACGGGAGGCTGAGGAGCTCCCTCGTGACGTGCTGGATCTGCGGATCGCCCTCGAGCGAGAGGAGGGCTCTAGAGGCCCAGCTGCTGGAGCTCCGATTGAGTCTCGGCACGGCGGAGGGGAGGCTTCGGGAGAGTGAGGAGCAGTACCAGAGGGCGAAGGAACGCGGGGCGCGACTTCGTCAGTCTGGTTCTTTTTCCATGGGCAGCTATCTGGTCTCTTCGGCCGAGGAGCGTCGTCGCGCCTTCGAGGCTGGAGTGCCACCGCAGGGCGAGGCGAGCACGGCTTCTCAGGGTTCGCAGAGGCCCCCTTTCTTTCTCCCACACTTTCTTCTTTGCACTGAGTTATCCTTTGAGGCACGCTCCGCGAGACCTTACCCTGAACAGCGGGGAACTACGCTTTGCACGGGGGGATTTTGTTTCCGTTTCCCCCTTTTGGGCGCATCCAGGCGCGAGGACGCGTCTTAATCCTTGATTTCAAATTTAAAGCGACGGGTGGTCTTTCTTCTCCCGTGCCTTACCCGCAAACGAGCCCGCCTTCTGCCGAAACTCGCTTGCCCCCTTTCTCGTCTTCCTCCTCTTTTGATCGATGGAGTTCGGTAGGCCTGACCACGGTGAAGGTGGAGAGGGACGCGGGACCCCTCGCCCGAGGAGGGACGCGCCCGAACACGGAACGGCGTCCATGGAGGAGGAAGGGCCGCTTCGGGCCCCCGAGGGACCCGAGGGGCCCGATGGCGTGGGAGGAGGTGAACACGGTCCGGTAGGTCCTCCGATCTCTTCCTCTTTTAATTCATTTTGGGTTTTGAAGTGAGCCGCGCGAGGGGGAAAGGGTTCGGCGAGTGTTGCACTCAAATGATGGACGCGTTCTAGACAGGGGACGCGTTCCTTTTGACTGATGTGGGACCCCTTTCTTGGTGCAGGACATGGCAAGGACCCTGGGCCTGGCCGATGAGTGGGCGAGTGCGGATGAGCCGAGCCGCGTCAGGAGGGAGAGCCGCGGCAAGGCGAGGCTCGAGGATTGGCCCGTACGTCTCCCTGGACAGCAAGGGGGTGTACTGGTGCAGGACAGTGCCGACTTCCTGCGGCGGCAGAGAGAGAGTTATGCGGGGCTTCCCCAAGCTGGGGACACACGTGGCATCGGCGGCTCGCGCGCCCAACTGTCAGAGACTAGGTGGCAGCTGGCCGTCGCTCAACATGAGTTGTCGCTCCTGGTAAGTTACGTGCCGCACTTTTAACTTCAGATTTTGGAGTTTCACTGACGGCCGTTGTTTATTTTGTTCCAGCGTGCCCAGCAGACAGCGACGGTGGGAGTGGCTGGCGGATCTTCCAGCTCCTCGGCCCCTTTTCTCGAGATTGCCTCCCTCCGGGAGCAACTTGCCGGTGCGGTGGCCCGCGCGACCCAGGCGGAAGAGGAGCGTGACGCCTGGGTGGCGACTGTAGCGGAGCTGCGGCATCGCGGTGAGGAGAGACCTTCTCCAGACATCCTGGAGTTAAGGGTTCTTCTGCAGATGATGAGGAGAGAGACAGAGAGAGAGAAAGCCGAGAGAAGGTCCGAGCGACAGCGGGATCTGACCGAGAGGAGGGCCTTGGAGGCCCAAGTGAGGGAGCTCCAGCTGGGCCTTCAGGCCGTCGTGCAGAGGCTAGGAGGGATGGAGACGCGCTACGAGAGAGCGCGAGAGTTCGGGGAGCGACTCCGCCAGTCCGGTAGCTTTGCCACCAGTGGTGGCTTCTTTGCCACGCCAGGGGAGGAGCAGCGAGTCACTGCTGCGGAGCAGGCGCCCAGAGGCGAGACAGGTGTTACTGCACGGGGATCCCGGAGGCTTCTGAGGGACCCTCACCTCGGGGGAGAGGAGAGGGACGCCTAGAGGGACGAGCATGAAAATAAAGTCAAGAGTTGGCGAGCTAGTGGACCCGCCACCTCTCTATGATTGTAGTGTTTATGACAGTTTGTGCAGAATTATGAATGGAGTGATTTGATTTTCTGCTGCTTGTTTGTTCTCTTGTGCGTTCCTTCTTCCTTACGCTTCTCTTCCTTTGCATTGTTCCCATGTGATAGGTCTGCCGAGACTCTGCTCCAAGCGGAGAATCGCGTCTTGTTGTGACCATTTTCCACTGGAATATGCCGTCGAAATCAATACTGACGCCCCTAGTTCCTTTTCCCGGATGTTATGTCAAATTTTGCGGAAGTCCTCCAAATTATGATAGGGTATCCCTAGACAACATAGGGGCTATTCGTCCTATTCTTCGTCCAGTCAATCACCCTGTGCGAGCGGTGAAGCGACACATGGGACCGCTTGGGCGGTGCCTCATTGCGAGGGCTATCATTGACAGGTGATGGAGGCAATCTTGGCCCGCACTCCTTCCATTTCTATAAATTCTTGTCCCTTTTATCTTCCCAGGTATATCGAGGACTAACTCGAGGAGCACAAGTTCTTACGGGAGAGGAGGAGTTCAAAATTCTGAGAGTTGGATGGAGGGCGAATCTTCCCATTCCTCGAAGAGAAGCAGGTCCAGTGGTAGTAGTTCCAGGAGGCTTTCAGACCTTGAAGGACACTTCAGCAAAAGGGCCCAATCTCAACTCGTATGCCAAGTTTTCTTGCCCTTTTCTCATTCTTTCTTCCTTTCTTCCGACCAAACCTCACCCCCATTCCTTGTATGCGTAGGTTGTGATGAAATCACAAATCTTATGGGAGTTGGTAGTAGCAGCGTACAGGGGCCTCCCAGATTTTCAGAAGGCGAGGCTAGACGTGATGGGATTTGGTACCTTTCTTCGGATCGAGCCGATCAAGCCCGACCTGGTTCTGATCCAAGCCTTGTGTGAGAGATGGGACCCAGTGAGCCGGGCATTCCTGATGCCCTGGGGGCACATGGTGCCGAGCTTGGAGGATGTGGTCCGGATCACAAGCCTGAAGGTAGAGGGCGAGGTAGTGACCGGAGTCACTTACACGGACTACAGAGAAGGTGCCCAGAAGTTACTGGGTTTGGACCTGGATGGTCGGAAAAACAGATCGGTATCTAGGGCGTCCCTGATGGATGCATTAGGGCTCACCGACACTCGTCGGCGGGACGATGAATCCTCAGAAGAGTTCATGGAAAGGATGGAAATAGGATGCCGTGCCATGTACTGCACAGATTTCGGCGACTGGGAAAGATGCAACATAGATTTGAGGAGATTTCTCCTCTTCCTTTTGGGGAGATTGGTACTGAGCTCGAAAGGGGACGGTATCCAATGTTGCTTCCTGGAGCTGCTGTCAGACCTTGAAAGAGTAGGGTATTATGCCTGGGGAGCCGCCATGCTGGCACACTTGTTTGCAGGCCTTTTCCAAGAAACAGATCGTGAGATGACTGTGAGTGGTTTCACACCATTCATCTAGGTATTTTTGGTTTTGCTTGTTTTATATTTTTTTTGTCGTTTTTTTGCAAAGTTCTGATGGCCTGCGCCGAGCAGCTGTGGAGCTATTATTACCTCCCTATGGGGAGAGCTCGGCATTGGCGACCTGCGATGGTGCCGCTAGCCAGGCGGTGGGAACCCATCATGAGTGCGGCACCCCTAACCTACCAACTGATGGTGCTAAGGCGGGAGCTACAGGAGTTCCCTGCAGCGATGGTAAACTGGAGACCCTACTCAGACATGGTCGATGCTGACCAGCCGTGGGTTCTAGCAAGTCGTGCCCGGTTCGGACGGGAACTGTGGATGCACTGCCTGAATGAAATCGAGCCACTTCGGCTACGATTGGTTATGAGGACTTTAGGACTGGCTCAGGAATGAGTGGATACGGCTGCGCCACCTCGTGTCGGGAGAAAGACGCGGGGACCGGTGACCTGTATTGACTGGCGCGTGCGATTCCCCAAACAGTATGAGGATTGGCAACGGGGTGGCACGATTGTAGAATCACAGGCGCGGGATAGCGAGGACTACTTGCGTCTATATAGGATAAAGTACGCAGAGCGGCTCCAACCCCGGGGACTTGTGGAGGTAGGTTTCCCCTTTTTCTCTTTTCTTCTTTCTCCCTTTTCTTGGTTTTCTGGTGAGAATGCTGACTTGTAAGGCTGTAGGATGTCCGGGATGCCATGATAGCGAATTTACGAACTCGCTTGGCAGAGATGGAATAACAGTTGGGCGATGCCCGCGGAGCTATGAGCGCCTTGGTAGGTGTACAGTGCACGTTCGTAATTAAATCCTCAGATTCCTGATGTTGGCTGCTAATTCACGCGGTCGTAGCATGCCCAGATTGGCGCGGCTTCCCCAGCGATGGGAGTAGGTGGTGCCTCTTCCAGCTTGTGGATTCCCACCTCAGAACTTAACTTGCTTCATGAGCAACTTGCTCACGCCACGTAGCATGCTGCGGAGGCAGAAGGGATGCTCCGTATACAGGTAAAAGTTTCAGCGTTGAGTTCTCTTTGTTTACGCCTTATCGCGTATATGAGATGGTACACTCGGCAGGAAAAGGAGATGGAAGAAGCGCTTGCCCAAGCTGCGCAGAAGGAGGCTAGGATAGCAGAACTGGAGAGGGAACTGCGGCGTCATCCTGATGACGACTCTTCCAGGGATGCTATGGAACTGAGGATCACTCTCCAGTTGGAGAGGGAAGACCGTGAGAGAGAACGTGCAGAGAGAGAAAGAGACGCAGAGAGAGAAAGAGCCAACAGATTGACTGAAAGGGAGGAACGAAGGGCCATGGAGGCCCAACTATTCGAACTCTGAATCAGCCTTGGTCTTGCTGAACAGTGGCTGAGAGATGGTGAGGAGCGCTACCGAAGAGCACGAGAGCGTGGCTTTCGTGTTGGTAGCTCCTCTGGTGCTTCCGTAGATCAACGCCGGGATGTGGGAATAGGAAGAGGAGTACAGAGCGGTAGGAGTACCGCTTTTCGTAGTTGGGTAGCACCTTTGAGAGCGTTTTGCCCGGAGAGTAGTGGGACGAGTAATGCAGAGAGAGAGGGCGGAACTTGATGTAATTGTTTTGATTTTTGGAATAAAATACAAGGTTCGGTTTGTTTGTTTTTCACCTTTGCTTCTATTGCCTGAATCCCTGCACACATCACTGAAACAAACAAATCAGAATTTCTATTCTGACTTGGCCCCTTGCTCAATAAGCAAATGATCACTGTGACTGTCCTTGATAACTGGTCAAGGGGCCAAGTCTTTATTTAACGAAGGCAAGGGAAAGATGTGGTGATGATAAATGCGATAGGCAAGCACACGAATGCAGGCGGTATTAAAAGTGAGATGTTGCACGCAAATGCAATCATGCAAAATTAATTTATTTTCTTTTTTATATTTGATAGTTTTTTTTGTTTTATCATAAAAAGATTTTTTTGTTTACAAATGTGTACATTTCTCTTTTCCATTTTTTTGTGCTTTTATCATTTCAATTTTTTTATTGCTAACGCCCGGCAGGCACCCAAATGGCACCTAACCTTCGTGAGACAGGGGTTTCTTACTAACCTCCCAGGTATCCTAAGTGCACATCTAGGTTGATTTGGGCCTCTAGACCCCTCGAATGATGATCCCGCCGGCTAAGACTTACCCTGATGACAATACCGTCATGCCATGCTTAGGCTCCCAGTTGCTTCCGACCATAGGGATTCACCCAAAAGGTGTTCGAGGTAAATGATTTGCCCGACCCGGGTCTGTTTCCTCACAACTCTAGATGGTATATGATGGAACACCCTGGAACCCTAACGACCAACCGCGCGACGCTGACCCGGAATCAGACGCCGTCGCACCCATAGGTGACGCGCTTGCATTGGCCTAAGCCTGAGGTTAAACAAGAAGACATCAAAGTGGTAAACAGGAGTCTTGACCAGCCAGAAACACGGAGACTCCTTCGCAGCGATAGCTTTTGCTTTTCAAAGTGGGCAACCAAATGTGTATATTAAAATAAGGTCGCAGACCCTGGGCAGTTTTCACCTTTCAGAAACTCCATCGAACCTTCATCTTTAGAGGGAGAAGGAAGAGTGTAGGGGATAAACCTCCTGAGAGGACCGGCAAAGCCGTTAACCCGGCGAGCGAATAAGGGCCCATTAACTCTTTCCTTTCGGACAATTTCGGACCAAATCTCGAGCATTTACATTCCACGGCCCCTTTTGTGGATTCAGACTTTTACTTTGAGGGGTTCCGTTTATCGCAACAGGCACGGTCACGACCAGGCTTTTCTCTTGATTTTGATTTTGTATTTCTTTTTGTGAGGGAGATATAGTCGTTTGACGTTTGTGGGCTCCCTTTTCGTATGCCTGCGGGGACACTGCCCTCTTCTCGTGCTCTGATCGATGCTCGAGGAAATGGATCCTACTCTTGCCTTTGGGGTTTGAGTTTTGGTTTCTCATGCTCAGCGTTTTAAGGGCGCCGACTGTCTCATTTGGTCGAAGAGAAAAGAATAAAGATTACAGCTTCCGGAGATCTTCTAGGTGTGGCCCTACCGTAGGTGATGCTACCAACTTTTTTTTGAATAAAATACATAAGTGAACACATGTTAGCTTCCTTCGAGCGAGCATAGGCCGACGTGGCCGGACAGGGGTCTCCACGGTTCTGGCAAACCAAGACCCGGTGCCTACCAAGCCTTAATGGGCCCTATCCTAACATGAAGGTTAGATGCAGAGACTTAACTATATGGTGACTGCCGGGCATCGGCATTTTGAATTTTCTATATTTTTAGTGGTTTTCAATATTTCTTTGTTTTTGATGTTTTTTATCTTTTCATCATTTTTTTTGTTTTGTGCTAAGGGTAGTATTTCTTAAGATAAAGCCCATTCCAAGGGTGGGATAACTCAGTCCCTTCGGCGTTGACTAGCTTGTAGGCGTTGCCAGGGTACACGGCTTGAATTACAAATGGTCCTTCCCAATTGGGTTGGAGCTTAGAACGCGGCCCTCCAGATTTGACAAAAATTCTTTTTACGACCATCTCACCGACTTTGAATTTTCTCTCAACGACTTTCTTTTGGTAAAAGTGAGCGAGTCTATTTTGATACACACGCGCGTGTTCGGCAGCGGCCAGCCGTTTCTCATCCAAGAGTTCCAACTGGGCGAGGAGTGAATTACGACGATCGTCGAGGGAAAATTCCTCGTCCAATTGTACCCTGAGAGAAGGGATCAGAGTCTCGTACGGGACTACCGCTTCCATACCATAAGTAAGGGCAAATGGAGTCTGCCCGGTGGGGGTACGGATTGAAGTGCGATAGGCCCATAGGGCTTCGATAAGCTTTTCTGGCCAGTCTGAAAACTTACTAGACTCGCAGGTTTTTTTGATGATTTTGAGCAATGTTTTATTGGTGGCCTCCGCTTGGCCGTTACCTTGTGGGTAATAAGGCGATGAATGATGCAATGCAATTGCGTACCTTTTGCAGAGGTCCTGTAGGTCCTGAGAAATGAATTGTGGCCCATTGTCGGTGACGATCGTGCTTGGGATGCCGAATCTGGCGAGAATGTTCTTCATGATGAACTTGCAGACTGTTGACGCCTTGATTTCCGCGTAAGCTTCAGCTTCGGCCCATTTGGTGAAGTATTCCGTCGCAGTAAGGATGAAAGATTTCTACTTGGTGAGGGAATTGGGATCACCTAGGGGACCAATGATGTCGAATGCCCACATAGAGAAAGGCCACGGGGAGGATATTGGGTGAAGTGAGGAAGATGGTGAATGGATTTTATCGGCGTGAAGTTGACACTTGACACACCTACGGACATAGATGGCACAATCTTCTTCCATGGTGGGCCAATAAAAGCCTTGCCGAATGATCTTCTTGGCGAGCATCTGACTATTCACGTGGCCACCGCACACACCCGAGTGCGTCTCCTCTACACATTTCCAAACCTCATCGTCACCAAGACATCTTAACAGAATACCAGTAAGGCTCCTTCTATAGAGTAGACCTCCAACCAATGTATATTTCTGAGCCACTCTTCTTATGGCTTTCTTGTCCTCTGCGGTGGCCCCTTCAGGATAAGACTGATCTTGGCAGTATTTGACAATTTCATAGAACCATGGTTTCTCTTCATCAGCCAGTTCTTCTTCGGCCTCTGCCAACATGATCTCCCTCTTTTCAAGGATATCTTCCTGCAGGATCTTCCTTGCTATCCTGTCTTTGATGTTTACGTAGGAAGCATCATCGATTGCAGGAGCATGAAGCTTGTAAATGGAAATGGACTTAAACCATCTTCCTAGAGAGAACCTTATGGATGATGCCAACGAGGTGAGGGCATCGGCGAGAATATTCTGATGACGAGGGACATGAACAAAGATCAGTTTGGCGAACAGTTTGGCAAAGGCAGCAGTGAGTTCTTGGTATGGCTTGAGTTTGGGATCGCGAGTGCGATACTTAGTGAGCACCTGGCGAAGGATGAGTTGACTATCACCTACGACTCGCAACTCAGTGATACGAAAAGAATGGGCGAGTTCTAGGCCAGCTAGAAGAGCTTCATATTCAGCTATATTGTTGGTGACTGAAAATTTAAGCTGATATGCCAACGGGAATGTGAGACCTTCAGGCGACAGGAGGGCGACGCCGATTCCTCTCCCTTGAGAATTCAGAGCTCCATCAAAATATAGTGTCCACATTGGCTCATCTGATTGGTTGATGGACATTAGTTCCTCATCTGAAAACTCTGATTGGATGGGATCGAACTTGGGAAGAGGATGGTGAGCGAGATGCTCGGCTATGGCATAGCCTTTAATCGCCTTTTGCTGGATGTAGGTGATGTCGAACTGAGAGAGAAAACTTTGCCAGCGTGCTAGCCTATCCGTAAGGACGGATTTCTCCAGAAGGAATTTGATAGGATTCATTCGAGCAATCAAGTGGACCTCGTGAGCCAAGAAGTAGTGCTTTAATTTCTGCACCACCCAAACGAGGGCAGCACAGGTTTTCTCCATGACTGTGTACTTCTGCTCACAGGGATTGAGAAGTTTAGACAAGTAATAGGTTGCCCGTTCCTTGCCTTCTTCATCAGCTTGTGTGAGGACGGCTCCCACGGAGTCATCCAAGACTGAGACGTAAAGGATCAGAGGTTTTTCTGGTTTGGGTGGAATGAGAACAGGTGGACTAGCCAGATATTCCTTCAACCCTTCAAAATCTTTCTGACATTTAGAATTCCAGTGGAATTCTACTCCTGGCTTGGTCAACTCGTAGAGAGGTCTACACCTTTGTGAATGTTGAGACACAAACCGACGAATAAACTGTAACCTCCCGATTAAACCTCGGACTTCCCTCAAATTCTTGGGAGGTGGCATATCCCTGATAGCCTTGGCATTGTCGGGATCAATCTCGATCCCTCTTTTGCTCACAATGAACCCCAGCAATTTACCCGACGACACACCAAACACACACTTTTTCGGGTTCATTTTCAATTGGAATTCTCTTGACCTTTGCAAGACCTTAGCCAAAACTTCTGGATGTTCCATCCTGGTCCTTGATTTCACCAATAAGTCATCCACATACACTTCCAGATATATGTGCATCATGTCATGAAATATGGCCATCATCGCTCTTTGATAAGTAGCTCCATCATTCTTTAACCCAAACGGCATGACCACGTAACAATATGTTCCCCAAGGGGTAGTGAATGACGTCTTTTCCTGATCCTCTTCTGCCAAACGAATTTGATTGTATCCTGAAAATCCATCCATGAAAGAGAGGGTTTCGTAGCCTGTCGTGTTATCAATCAGCACATCAATGTGAGGTAAGGGAAAATCATCCTTTGGACACGCGCGGTTAAGGTCCCGGAAGTTGATGCAAATCCTGATTTTCCCATCTTTCTTCATGACCGGGACAATGTTCGCCACCCATTGAGGATAAAGAACGACTCTAATGAACCTGGCTTTGTGGAGCTTATCGACCTCTTCCTTCATTTTTAAAGCCATCTGAGGGTGGAAACGCCTTAACCTTTATTTTACCGAGATGGACCCAGGTTTTAGGGTTAAACGGTGTTCAACCAAGGTTGAATCCAGACCCGGCATATCCTCGTAGCTCCATGCAAACGTGTCCTTATATTCCTTGAGAACCTCAATTAATGCCTCTTCTTCAGAGGGTGGTAGGTTGTCACTTATGAGGATGATCCTAGGGTCTTCCTCAGTCCCCAAGTTGACTTCTTTGGTGGATTCTTCTACGGCGGTTGACGGCTCGTCGAATCTCCTCATTCCACTAGCGTATGCGCCCGCCGCATCCTCATATTCTTCACCCTCATCTTCAGTGGGGCATTCTTCATCCGTGATCTCGTAGACTCCATACCCTTCATCAGATGCACAGTCGCCCTTGCATTCTATTTCGGGTAGCTGGATGGGATTTTCTAACAATTGGGGGATGGCAAGAAGGGCCTGACACCTGGCGGCCAAATCCAGAAGGAATCGACGAGGGATCTGCCTACCCTTGGATTTCTTCCTAGGTATTACCCTTGGCCTATCATTCCTAGATTGACTGACAATATTTACAGAAGAAGAGGAAGACGAAGAGGATGGCGTAGAATGTACAGGAGAAGACCCCTCAGAGGAGGGGTAGAAAAGGTCGCTCATCGGACCTTGGACGGGTGGTCCGCAAGGCGGTACACACCCGTGGGAGATGTAGGAGGTTTCCTCAACGAAGATGTGTTGTTGGGGAGTTTGAAAATTGACGTTTTTTTTTCGTTTTCATTTTTAATGACAAAGCAGTGAAAAGAGATTAGAGGAGAGAGAAAAGGGGTTATGGCTAGAGGATTGTGAGGCTCATAGAGCAGATCATGGTTGAAGACCTGGCGCGGGTTGAAAAGCCCGCGCAGGTATGTAAGCAAAGAAGGGGACCTGGGAAGATCATCAGACAATTGTCTGGCCCAGGAAGAAGATATCAGCAAAGGCTGAGACGAGTGGATGGAGAGGATGGCGGCTAGTGAGCCGTCGACGGCAATGTTGAGGATGGATGAAGATCCGTCGATGACAGAGTCCTTCTAGCGAGGACGAGGATAGTTTGGAACCTTGGCAAGAGTGGTAATATTCTCTGGTATTTCGGAGATCAATGGTGGTCCTTCAAGCTGCGGAGACGAGAACATCCTTTCCAGTGCAACGGAAATGTCCCGTATGTCGAACCATTTGTCCCACACGCATTCCGGATCTTTGATCTTGCCTCTTTTGGTGATCCTCGGACATTTTTCAGCCAAATATACAGCATGTGATCCCCCATGTGCTTCTCGGGGGTGATCTCCCATCTGAACAACGGGCCCTCTGTTGAAGTGGTTTGATAGAGTCCACGTGAGGGGCTTCTAATCTGCCTTGAACGCTCCTTTGAAGCCCAGGCCAAACCTGCGGTTCGGCCTAATTTCCTTTGGCGGTTTGAGCATACCCTGTGACTGTGCGCCCAGACCCTTTCCTTGTTGATAGCCGATGTTCCTCATAATCTCCCAACCTTTGGAGTGAAAAGGGAGACATGATGTTGCGGTTGCCCTGACCGGCTCCTTTGGTGCTAGTGGAATGTGTGATGGATCATGTACGTCCAGCAGTGATAATATGGGCCGATGAGATGGCCAAACGGAGGGCAGAGAGGTGTTGATAGCATCCACTGTGTGAAGGACAGGTGTACTGACCACTTTAATAATTCTCCCATTGTAAGGAAACTTCAGGCACTGATGGTTGGTGGAAGGCACAGTGTCCATGGCTTCGATGTAAGGGCGACCCAGTATAGCCTTGAATGTGGGGTCCATGTCGAGGACATGGAATTCCGTGGGAATTGACATGGGGCCTAGTTCTGCCTTGCCACTGGGGGAGAAACTGTCTCCCGGAGACTTGAGGGGGAAACCCCGAATGAGAGGGAGCTGTCGGACCACCGACAGTTGGCCTTGGCTGAAGCGGTGTGTGGGGAACAACGGGAGTTTGAGATTGTGACGGGAACTGGAATGAGGGTGGTTGTTGGCTCGCTTGACCTTGAAGCGAGGGAGACTGGATGGCTTGCGCCAATGAGGGAGATGGAATGGCCTGCACGGACTCTTGGAGAGGTGCGATGGCCGGAGTTGATTCCTGGGGCGTGGGGGAAACAGATTTCCCTTTTAGAATGGCCTGGAAGGCCCGGAGCTGTTCAGAGGTAAGCTCCGTGTTGGCGAGGACGCCCAGTAAGGAAGTGATATCCTGTGGCGGGGACGTGTCCCCGGTAATAACCTGCACCTCATGCGAGGGGTCATGAGAAGGACCCGAGTCCATAGCATAGACTCGTGGGTCGGCTGTCAAACCACGGCTAGGGTGGTTCTCCTCAAAAGACTCGTGAGACATGCTCACAGTTTTCCCAGAACGCAAAAACATACACTAGCAAGTAGGTAGCAAAGATTATCAAACAAGTGGATGCCTTTACGCCCTTTTTGTGTTTTGATTTTGATGATTTTTTTTGTATTTTTAGCGAGATCCGAAGTTCACACAAAGTGGGGACCCTAGTTTGTTTTTTTTGTTTCACCGCCGTGTCAGCTAGGGTCTCTCGTCTCACCACGAATGAAATGACTAACTCCGGGGAACTTCAATGGTACAACCAGCCCAGTGAACGAAGAGGAGATTCTTCGATGTCGGGGACTTACGGAGGTCCCAGTGTAGGAGATTCTAGTCCGTTGAGAGGAATTCTCAAACGGAGAGTCCTTCCTTCACCGGGAAAGGGTGATCCTCAAAAAAATGAAAAAAGGATAGAAAAGAGGAATGGATGTATGCAATGGAATGTTGACAGATATATAGAGTAAGAAAACAACAGAAATAACAGACATATAAGAAACAAACAACGAATCACAACTGATAGTGCTGCCGTGAGCACAACGGAGGCGCGCGCGGGCGCGAAGGTGGAGAGGCACGGGTGGTGCCGAACTTGCAAGGGTAGCCGAAAGGAAGCAGTAGTGGTCCCACCGTGATCGCCAATCTGTGAGCGACGTCACGCGGTTCGGGGAAGAGCGGGGAAGAGGAAGCGGAGAGCGCGCGGTCTCCTTCTTTTTGTTTGTTTGCTTGTTTTGCTGCAACACAGAGATGATAGAGAAGAGAGAAGGGGCCACCACGGGAGATTGCTCCGGTGGGGCGAGCGGGACAAGTATAATATAGCAAGATATGGGGTTCAAACGGCCATAGCGGGAAGTGACTCGCCGTGACCTCGGGGGGACGGGAATGGTGCAAAAATTAAACAACAAGAATTGAAACGGCCATTGGGGAAGTGACTCGCCGCGGCCTCGAGAATATGAGCAGATAATAAGATGACAGAATATGAAGAGAATACAAAGTGCGGGAATTTAAACGGCCATTGGGGAAGTGACTCGCCGCGGCCTCGATGATAGGAGCAGAATATAACAGAATATAAAGAGAATATAAGAACGGAAATTTAAACGGCCATTGGGGAAGTGACTCGCCGCGGCCTCGATGATATAAGCAGAATATAACAAAACATAAAGAGATTATAGGAATAGAAATTTAAACGGCCATTGGGGAAGTGACTCACCGCGGCCTCGATGATATAAGCAGAATATAACAAAATATAAAGAGAATATAGGAAATAGAAATTTAAACGGCCATTGGGGAAGTGACTCGCCGCGGCCTCGATGATATGAGCAAAATATAATAGGATATAAAGAGAATATGAGAACAGAAATTTAAACGGCCATTGGGGAAGTGACTCGCCGCGGCCTCGATGAAAAGATGTGATCGCCAGGGGCCTAAAGACCCCAAAATAAGAAAGTGATCGCGCCTACCTCAAGAGCGGGAGATGGCGGGTTGCTTCTTCCTCTCCTTCCGGCCGGTCGACGGAGAGGGCTTTCCTCGGGTACCCTTGCAAAACAACGACAAATAAATGACAAGTGGATTAGAAAGATGGAGGTGTAGTATTCAAATCCTTGCGATAAAAATAACGAAATGATGGCAAGACACACACCTGGTTGGTGTTATCTTTTAAACCCCTCTCGGACTCGAGTAGGAGGAAAATGAGATGATGGATGCAAGAAGTATAAGAGAAGAAGCGCCCTTGTGAAGGGGGATAGAGGATGCAATATGATGAATGTAAAGAACTATGGAGAAAAAGGGGAAGAAAAGGCTTATTGGATGAGCCGAGGGTGAAATCCGGCGGAGCTCCGGCAGCGTGGGGACGACGTGGAAGCGCGGTGGATGAAGACGACCTTCCTCTCGCGAGCGTGAGCACCCGAGAAGCCGGCAGAACCTCCACCTACAAAAGAACCCACGGGTTAGAAAATGACTCCGTAGCCTCTGGGCTCCGGCAGCCTATCGGATCACTTAGAAGCTCCCCTAGAACTGAGGGGGGGGGGCTCTATTTATAGAGCTCCGGAGGGTGGAGGCGTCCAGGACCCTGGACACCTCCATCAGGGCCGAATTAATATTTTATTCTATTTTTATATATATTTTTGGAATACTTTTGTGGAGGCGTCCAGGGTCCCGGACGCCTCAAGCAGATCCACCGAAAGCCGACGACGGCCGCACGCGGTTTGGCACAACGCGTGGTTTTGTGAGCGGCGCCTCGTGATTCAGAAATGGGCGCGTCCAGCTGACCGGACGTCTCTATATTTTGGATTTTTTCACACACGACAAACCGTTGTTCGGTGGCCGGCGCCCGTGAAAGAGTTGATGGAGGCGTCCAGGGGCCTGGACGCCTCCAAAAATATATTATTTTATTATTTGTTTGTCTTTTTATGATAGGGCTGGCATTTTTGATTTTTTTATTTGTTTTTATGGAGGCGTCCAGAGGCCTGGACGCCTCCATTAATATATATATATTTTTATTTATTTTTTGTTTTTGTATGCCAACTGGCATTTTATACTTATTTTTTATTTTTTATTTTTATGGAGGCGTCCAGGGTCCTGGACGCCTCCATTAATTTATATATTTTTTATTTAATTTAAGCCCTGAGAAAATAAATAAAATAAATTAAAAATATGGGGGCGTCCAGGGGCCTGGACGCCCCCATTAAGAACCACCCGGGTCCTTAGATCAGGCGTCGGCGGGCGCCCGGTAGACACCCTTCTTGGTTCCGGAACCTTTTGATGCGTCTGACTGGTGTTGATGCCGTCCGAATGCCGTGATGAGACGATTCCGGATGCCGAAAAGGGCGGAAGAAGACTCAAGAAAAGGAAGTACTCAAGTGATTCGAAATGCGTAAGCCGTCGCGGGGCGTCGTATAGTAATATGAGACTTTCTCAGGAGACGTCAGGAATGGCGTGTCTACACCGGGCTAAGGGGCTAGGCAGGTGTGCCGGGCTGAGGCACAGACGGGGTGTGCCGGAGGGGGGGGTTAGGGTGTGCCGGCCAAGGGGCACTGGAGGGTGTACCGCTGGGGGCACTCGCAGGGTGTGCCACTGAGGCACCTGAGGGTGTGCCGTTGAAGGGCCCAAGGGAGTGTGCCGCTGGGGGCACCAGGGGGGGTGTGCCGGGCAAAGGCCAGGTGAGGTGAACGAAGGCAAAATGCCCGGGAGAAAGAAAATCCCAAAGAACGGAAGAAGAAGAAAGGGGCATGAACACCGAGGGATGCAAACACGGAAGGAACGTCTGTAGGAAGACATACAAAACCTTTGCAAGCCTTTTATTTCTATTCTCATAAGAGGAATGCTCCGAAGGGGCTAATACATCGTGGCACAAATAAAAGAAATGGGTGGAAAGGGAGAAAGAACAAGTTACAGTGGGGAGGGGAAAGGAGCATCGACTCCTCCCCTCCCGAACCTCACTCCCTCTCCTTACTCGCCCCTCTTCCTCTCTTCTTCTCTTCTCTTTTCTCTCTTCTCAATGCGTGGACGGCGGTGGACGGAGCAGCAGTGAGGGGGTGAGAGGCAGGAGCCTCTCCTCCTCTTCTTCTCTTCTTATTCTTCTTCTACCCTCTGGGAGTTCCTCTTCGCATCTTTTTTTTCATTGTGGGGGCTTTTTATATGTGTGTCGTTGACGGGGGAGCCTCATGATGGTGCTGCCGTCCGAGGTTGACTCGAGTCCCATCTTCGTCAGGTCGAAGTCACCATGGCCGAACCAGAAGATGACACCTAGGCAGGGGGTTAGCTGGCGTTGAGGTGCCTGGGCTGCGCGCCAATGGGCTCACCTAATAACCGCTGTGTTTCTCTACTGGCCTATGCCGTTCTGATGGTTTTAACGTTGTGCCGCTGAAGCACCTGGAGAGTGTGCCGCTGGGGGCCACGAAGGCTGTGCCGTTGAGAGGGCATTGGGATTGTGCCGTTGAAAGGGCATCGATGGGTTGTGCCGCTGAAGGGTGCCTTCTAGTGCGTGCCGCTGAAAGGCTGGAAAGGTGTGCCGCTGGAGGGCCCTGGGAGCGTGCCGCTGAAGGGCCGTGAGGGTGTGCCGCTGAGGGCGTTTGAAGGAGTGCACAGTTGGAGGGCAGGCCCTGGGGGCAGCAGAGCGCACCGTCGAAGGCACTTAGAGGTGTATAGCTGAGGGCGCCATCAGGGCATGCCGCTGGAGGGCTTGGCAAGGTGTGCCGTTGAAGGTGTTGAGGGTGCGCCGCTAGGGGGCTGAGGAGTGTGCCGCTGAGAGGGCTAGGGAGTGTGCCACTGGGGGCACTCGCTGGGTGTGCTGCTGAGGCACCTGAGGGTGTGCCGTTGAAGGGCCCAGGGGAGTGTGCCGTTGAAGGGCATTTGAGTGGCTCCCTTCTCCTCTTCCTTCTTCTATCTTCTCTTCTCTTTTCTTTTCTTCTTTGTTCCCCTGAACGTAAACACAGGGTGAGAATTTTTAGTGTCCACAGCGGGGTGTGTCTTTTATGGCTTCTATGCCCCCAGACGGGGTGTAGCTTCTGCTTCTTATGCTCCCCATGGCGGGGTACATTCCTTGCTTCTCATGCCCCCATGGCGGGGTGTAGTTTCTCTCTTTGTGTGCCCCCAGGCGGGGTATAGTCCTTGCTTCTCATGCCCCCATGGCGGGGTGTGGTTCTTCTTTGAATGCCCCTAAATCAGGGTGGATTCTTCCGCTTCTCCTGCCCCAGGGTGGGGTGTATTTCTCTTTGTATTCCCCTAAGCCAGGGCGTATTTTTGTTTCATATGCCCCCCGTATCGGGGTATACTTCTCCCTCAAATACCCCTAAGCCGGGGTGTATTCTTTGTCTCATATGTCCCCCAAGTTCGGGGGGGGGGTGTATTCTTTGTCTCATATGTCCCCCGAGTCGGGGTGTGTTTTGCTTCTTGTGCACCCCGGGTGGGGTGTATTCCGCTTCTTCTACCCCTAAGGCCGGGGGTGTAACTTTTGCTTCATGTGCCCCTGAGTCGGGGTGGATTTTATTCATGTGCCCCCAGGCCGGGTGCTTCTTTCTTTGAGTGTCCCCAAGCCGGGGTGAATCCTTTTCTTCTTATGCCCCCATGGCGGGGTACGTTTCTTCTTCAAATCCCCGTGAATCGGGGTGCAACTCTGTTTCCTCTTATGCCCCCAGGCTGGAGTATAGTCTTCTCACGTGCCCCCGAGTCGGGGCGTATTCTCTTGATGTGCTCCCATATCGGGGTGTATGCCTCTTTGCTTCTCATGCCCCCATGGTGGGGTATATTTATTCTTCTTATCCCCCATGGCGGGGTATATGCACTCTCTCTTCGGGAGTGGTGGCCGTGCTTGGCCTCATTGCTATAAAGCATCCCCTACAGTGGGCAGGAATTCATCAAGCTACAGTTGCGGCTTGTTGGATCTTCTAACAGCCACTCGAGAGACCGTCTTGCGTCGCATAGGGGCATGAGGAAGGTGGAACGGACCGAGGCATTGCACCACGGACTTGGACTCTCCAAGAGTCGGGCGGGATGCCGGGTTTCTTCTTGTTCTTTTGGTCAGCAATGCTTGCCAACTTTTCTTTTCGTCCTTTCTTTTCTTCTCTTTCTTTTGTGTAATGGACCAAGGTAGGTGTGCAGAAGAGTGCTCACCCCCTCAGGGAGGGGATGAGTGGTTCGCTCCACCGCATCAACCCCATAGTGGTAATCTTTGCTCAGCACGGGTGTCGATGGATATGGACGTACAACCCTCTCTTGCCAATTCTCTCTCTTCTCCTTTTTTGCTTCCTTCTTTTCTTCTTCTCTTCTTCTCTTCTTTTTCTTCTTAGGGAAAGGGGGTTTGATTTCCCCTCCCTTCTTCTCTCTTTCTCTTCTCTCTCTTTTTTTTAACGGCCTTCATGATCCCCGGGAGCTGCAGGTGCCTCAAAGTACCATCCTCGAGGCCATAAAGATAATTTCGGCTAATTTGGCTTCCCCCCCATAGGACTGGCGAAGACGGCACTTGCAATTCATCAAAGCAGACAAACATCATTTATTAGGAGGCCATGAGGCCTCGAATCCATGCAAGGAGATGAAGGGTGGTTTCCGTCCCACCGGGCGTGCCAGACTTGTGGATGCACTTTTTATTCGCTTATTATGTTGTTCGTTTATTCGGATGCTTAATTCCTCTATTAAGTGCGTGGGCGTGTCTGTCACGAAGTCACGATTTATTGTGCGCTCGATCTGAATGATCAGACGATTGTGTGGTTCGGGTCGGGACCAAAACCCGTCGCGCCATAAAGGTCACAGTGTCATTTACATCCCCTCGGAGAGGGGAACACCCTTTACTAATCGCCGGGAATCAGGGCCTCATAGCCAAGAAATTATATCGAGAGAAACAAGACGATAGCAATCTCGAATCAATCGGAAAGCCCTATGTCTAGGGAAGCAAGTATTCAAAATATGTCAGTCACTCAAGGGACCATTTTGATATTCGAACGAGCATCCGGCTTCAGGAAATCGTAATCGTCACGGGGAAAACTGGAGCATATGTATGCCGGGATACGACAAATTTACTATTCAGAGGAACGGGAAACATTCGGTTAAATCCCGATTAGGGTCTTCAGGAATCAGCGAGTTTATTGGCCCGATGCGAGATCGAGTCAGGACCATTCCGAGGGCGCTGTGGACACCAAAAAATTACACACCCAAATATCATGCCCGACCTCGCATCAACAACGGCGCCGAGTGAAGAAGTCCCGGAGAAACTGATCGTCCGGACTCCCCAAATATGCACACTGCCGTGAAGCCATCCCCGGAATCACGACAGCAAAGAGAAGCCAATTCCCGGGAAGCTCATAATCCATGGGCCTCGGAGAAAATCAAATGGGCCACAACTCGTGCTCACAATGGGCTTAGAATTGCCCATTTAGCCCTTCGGTGGCACACCCTCTGTGCCCTTCAGCGGCACACCCTGTTGAGGCTTCAACGGCGTGCCCTGATGCCCATCCAGCGGCACGGTCCCTGGCCTTCAGCGGCACAGCCTTTGGCCTTCAACGACATGCCCATTTGTGGCTTCAACGGCACCCCCCCCCCAGGGTGCCCCAGCGGCACACCCATGGGAGCCCCTTAGCGGCACGCCCAAGCCCCCAGCGGCACACCCCCATGGGGTCTTCAGTGGCACGCCCGTCCTGGGCTCCAGCGGCACACCCCTCAGGGGGCTTCAGCGGCACACCCATAGGGTGTCTCCAGCGGCACACCCCCATGGGGTCTTCAGCGGCACGCCCGTCCTGGGCTCCAGCGGCACACCCCTCAGGGGGCTTCAGCGGCACACCCATAGGGTGTCTCCAGCGGCACACCCCCATGGGGTCTTCAGCGGCACGCCCGTCCTGGGCTCCAGTGGCACACCCCTCAGGGGGCTTCAGGGCACACCCATAGGGTGTCTCCAGCGGCACACCCCTCAGGGGGCTTCAGTGGCACGCCCATTGGGTGCTCCAACGGCACGCCATTTTGGCCTTCCTGCGGCACACTTCTTTAGCCCACCAGCGGCACAACGTGAAGCCTTTTCAACGGCCAAACGACGTGATGCCCATGCCCTACGTATCCTTGGCGCGCAGTGAGCTGTCCGAGGTGTCAACCAACCGTTGGGCCACGCAGGCTACTCCCCTGACAACCAGGACAGAAGAAGTCAAACCCATGATGAAGCCGCTTCCCGCCTCCAACGGCCGTGTTCGAAGGCTCCCATTGCTGGGAGTATAAAGCCACTCCCATTCCAAGCAAAGAAAAAAAAGAGGAGGAGAAGAAGAGACAGGGGGAGAGAGGGCACACCCACAGAGACGAACAGAGCCGGCCACCGGGAGAAGAAAGTAGAAGAAGAAGAAGAAGAAGAAAAGGATCCGTCGTAGGGTCCCCTCCGACGATCACCGGGAGAAGAGAGTAAGGAATAGGGTGAGAGGGAGGAAATGTGAGCTTGATGTAAAGGAGGGAGTGGGAAAAGGGTAGGGGTAGTCATCCCTGTTTGGCCCCATCGCTCCCCCCGTTTTCTTCCCTCCTCTTCCATTTCTATGGTTCTCTCCTTCCTCCTATCTGTATGTCTTGCGATGTATACGGCCGTTCATGGTCGTTCCTTTTCGTGCATGAATAAAAATCACCCTTCTTGGGTTTCCTTGTTATCTCTATTGGTTTACGCCAGTCCGCATGGTGTGGTGTGTGTTGTTCATTTTCTACATTTCTCCATTTCTCCGATGCTTTTGGAGTCTCCGTACCGATGTGATCCCCCTGTATGATCCTTGGCCTTATGGGTCCTTTGCCTTCTTCTATGGCCACTAGTTGTGTCCATCCGCTTGGAGGAAGAGAAAGACCCTTCTCCTCCTCCTGAACACCCAGCTACCAGCAACCTACCCTTGGCCTTTAACCCTTCTTCTTTTCCTGACTAACCTGCAACCCTCCCAGTCCGCATACTTAGCTCCCTTCGGCCCTTGGCCGGCACGCCTGTAGTGGCCCTCAGCGGCACACTCCTCCGGCCCTTGGCGGGTACACTCATAACCACCCTCAGCGGTACACCTTCCCTTGGTGCCTCAGCGGCACGCCTGTGCTCGTCCCTGACCGGTACGCCTTGGCCAACCCCCAGTCCACTCGGTCCAGTATTAGAAGTCTTCCGTTCATTGTTTTCTTTGTGTTTTCCGAGGTTCTATAAAGGTGCTGCCACCTCCGGGTGCCCACCTCCAGTTGTCGGGTTCCGCCACTCCGTGTGGGCGCGTTCCCTGTATCTCCCTTACGCTCGGGACAAGGGGAGATGCTGCCGAGTTTTTGTCAGAAAGATAACAAGATGTTAAAAGGCAAAAGGAAGCAACGAACGAATAGAACAATCAATGATAAGACTTTCCAACTAAGCAAGACACTGCCGGCAGTATGAGAAAAGCTGAACCGATTAACAACATGGCATACCGAACGCTTGACCTGTGAGAAGAGGCTGAACAGAATAAAGAAAGGGAGAAATTTATATAAGGCTACACGAAAATTAAGAAAACAAGAAAAGAAAAGCCTTAAAAAAACAAATAATAGAGGAATGGACCTTCATCACGCCTGCTTCAACCCTCACCGGCATGCTCCACTGATCTTCCAGCGGCACACTCTAACAACCCTTCGCCGGTACATCTGTTTCTGCCTTCACCGGCACGCCTTTCACAACCCTCATCGGCACACTCCCCATCCTAAATCATCACCTTTGTCGGTACGCTTCAGCATCCCTTCCAGCGGCACACCCATCCCCCACCTTCACCGGCACGCTCTATTGACCCTCCAGCGGCACACTCTAACAGCTTCAACGGTGCACCTCTCCAACTACAACTTCAACGGTGCACCTCTCCAACTCCTCACCGGTACACTTCACTTCCATCCCCCTTACCGGTACACTCTCGTTCACCCTCACCATCGCCTTCTTCCTCCTTTCCCCTCACCGGTGCACCCTTACCTTCTTTCGCCGGTACACCCTTTTCCACCTTCCCCGGCACACTCCCCTTTGCGCTTGGGGCGCCCTCGCCGGCACGCCTAGCATTCCCTTTACCGGTACACCCCCAGCGGCCCTATCTCATGACATCGGTAATAATAGCGATGACCACAAATAAATTAATAAAAAGCATAATAATAATTAAGGAAATTCATGCATATATAGGACATAAACAAGAAGATTGCAACAGAAGTAATAATAGTAAGGAGGGGTGGGGGTGATAAAATGACGATAATAATAATAATAATAAAGAAGGGGAAATCATTCAGAACAAATGCATAAAGAAGTAATAAACATCATAAGGGAAGAGAGGAACATAAAATTAAAATCCCAGATAAAAAACATTGCAGCCCCATCTCTCCCCGCGACCCGACGCCAAAGGAACAATAATGCTGCCCTCTCAGGCCGGGTTCGAGTCTCGGGAATCATCCTGCCATGGCCAGGCCTCGGCCTGGTCTTGGGCCGACATTCCAATCAGACCGGATTCGTTTCTCACCCCGGAGCCCTTCCGGACTGTCATTAAAAATTGCCGTGCATGCGGCAGACATTTGAACGGATTCACCCCGGTTTCCCGTTGCGTTTCTATCACGGACCCGTGTCCGAAAATGAAAAGGTCCACGAGCGACCAACATGGCCAACGGCCCGCCGTCCAGATGTAATCTTTAGTGTGATATATTCCTGCCCCTTTTTCGTGCAATTAGTATTATCCTTTTCGGCCGCAAGGCCCCTAATTTTGACAATTAATCAAGGGTGTTCCCTCGTATGGGGGATGTAAATGACGTCGTGACCTTTACGGCGCGACGGGATTTGGTCCTGACACGAACCACACAATCGTCTGACGAAGTCAGGTCGAGCACACCATGGGCTCCTCGGAGTCCGAATAAATTGTCATTTCGGTGACTGGCACGCCCACGCACTTAATAAACCAACAAATGAATAAAATAATCGTTAAACGAAAAGTGTGTCCACAAGTCTGGCACGCCCGGTGGGACTAATCCACCCTTCATCTCTTTGCCGGAATCAGGGGCCCTGCGGCCCCCTTCTTGTAATACTAATTGCGTTACTTTCTCAAATGCAGGAGAGAATTGCATCATGGTGCCAACGATGGCTGTCACTTGCGGCCCTCAACCCGTTGAGAACCACGTCCGAGGCGGCTACCTGGCGGTCCCCCTCAACTTTGGGAGCTTCCCTCCCACTGTGGGCTTCCCCAATTTCTTAGGGGTGGCCTTTGTCGACATCCTTGACGTGAAGGCACCCGAGGAGTCCCAGATCAACGCTCCCACTCCAGGGGCCACTGAAGCTGCTACCGGCCGAGCTGTAGCCGAGAACAACAACGGCGCCCCAGCAACGACGCTGAGTTGCAATGTGCACCACGTGCACCAGACCGCCGGCCCGTCCCACCAAGGGTCGGCATCCCACCGAAGAAGGCTCCGGAGGAGCAATGCCGGCGCCAGCTCTGGGCGCCGCATGTCCAACTCTGGGAAAACTATGACTGTCGGGGCCCTCCGAGTCCGCCTGGACGGGTGGAGGTCCCAGGTGACACCGGACCGTGTCGTCCCGACTGTCCCAGTCCACAATTCCTTTCAAGGACTGGAGAAGCTGAAGGGGAAGGTGACGCCCGCTGCTGTGGCCACCCCACCGAAGACTGTGTTGGTTTGTGTGTCTTCCCTAAGTGTTTTGATGATGAGCAACACTATGTTAATTGTTCTTGTTATTTTTAATCAGATATCTTGCACTTGAGTTATCCATGGTCTTATATGAAATAGCTGCTAAGAGGTAACACTTCGTGTGTTCGTTCATGTTCTGTCTTCGTGCTGTTTTCCTCAAACCTCATGTAGTTCTTGCTTCGCCTTTTCACCTCGTGTCGAGCTAGTCATGTTGTCGTCTGATTGAGTGTTATCTTTCACCTCGTGCAGTATTTGTTTACTGTGTTGTTTCCATGTCATCCTTTGTATTCCTGTCTTCGAGTCCTTTCGCTGAGTCTCTAAGTCAGTCTAAGTTCAAGTGTTCGTTTCACTTTGTGATTGTTTTCTCTTCTCATGACTTTGTGTCGTGTTCCTGAAGCTGCTCTAAAAGTTCTGATGAACTTCGAGTAGTTTTCCTGTAGACCTCGTGTCGTTCCTACTTAGTAACCATACTTCGTGACGTTCTATAGTCCACGTCTTCGTGTTGGTTTTATGCACTCCGTGTTGTCTTCTCTGTTTCATTCTGTTCTCATCTCACTTCGAGTCATTTCTTTGCATACTGTCTTCGTGTTGATTAGCACTTCTTCTTGGTTACAACACCTCGTGTTGTACTGTTTGACTTCGTGTCGGTTTCGGTTGCTAGTCCATGTTGTTTTCATGTCGTTCTCCTTATTGCCACCTCGTGTCGTTTTTCTTATTAAGTCTTCGTGTAGTTTTACCTCGTGCAGTGTGATCCCATGTTATTTACTGTTTCGACTTCGTGTCGTTATCAGCCCGTGCTGTTTTCATCTCGTGCTGTTCTTACTGGCTTCGTGTCGTTTTCTATATAGTGTGTTTTTGTCACCACTATACTTCGTGTCGTTGCTTTTTACTTCGTGTCAAACTTCACTTCGTGTTGTTTTCACCTCGAGTCGTTTCGTTATATTCTGTCCTCGTGTTGGTTTCTCGCTTTAGTCTTCATGTCGGTTTATGTCGTTAGCCCGTGTTGTCCTCGTGTTGTTTTTGCATTCGTGACCTCGTGTCTCTTTTGCTTATAACCTCACCTCGTGTCATTTTCTTCTGTGTATCTGACCTGTTACAGAGTATCTCGTGTCGTTCTTGTGTCATCTCGAGTAATAGTCACGTCGTGTTGTTACTATACCTCATGCAGTTTTGGTTTTAATGGCCATGCAGCGTATTAATGGACTTAATCTCATTACAGGTCCGAGGAAGAACATTCCACACTCCAGGGCTGCACGTGATCCGAGACAAGAGGAACCAATCTGATAAAGGCACGTGGCAGGAAGATTCTGGATCGAGCGTGGGAGGCACACGCGTTTTGTGCCCTATCCACCTGCTGTTCTGCTATAAATAGAATCCTTCGTCCTCAGATGAAGGCGATCGAAGAAGAGAGGCATAGAAGAAAAAATAGGAAAATTGAGAGCCCTTCGATCCAGGAAAAGAAAAGAAAGAAGAAAGAATAGCAGAGGGAAAAAGAGAGAGAGAGAGGAAGAGTGATCAGAAGAGTTGTTCTGACTTGCGGATCAAATCCGAAGTCTATTGCTCTGTGTTGAGCTACATTGTTTCCATTTTCTGGCATTTGATTCCCTTCGTTCGTATTTTTCGTTTATTGTTCTTATCTTTCTTCTACTGTCCGTGTTTGTGTTTCCGATCCTCTGGATTGAGGTCGGGGTCCTCCTGTGAGATCAGGAGAAGGGAGATTCATTCTCCGGTTTGCAAGCAGCAGGTGAGCTGCTTCTAGGTTCCCTCCGGGTTGGGAGGAAGAGGGGTCTTCGACCTCTGGTTCACTAGTAGCAGGGCTGCTACTAGTGGGGTTCCCTCTTGGTAAAGAGGACGAGAGACGTGAGTCTCTGGGTTCTAGTGACTGCTGGTCGCTAGAGGTTCCCTCTGGGTAGGAGGAAGAGGAGAGGTTATTCTCCTGGGAAGCTGTGTATCAACAGTTGTCTGGCAAGCTGTGTTGCCCAGCCTTTAGTGAAGCCACACTCGGTTTGAGTGTGGGGTAGATGTAGGTCTGAAGGACCGAACCACCTTAAAATCCTCTGAGTCCTTGTGTGATCGATTGTGGTATTATTGTGGTATGTCTTCTATTTGCTTGAGCTATTAACTGCACTGCATCATTTTCGATAGTCAGAGCTTGAGGTTATTTGCGTTTAGCAATATACTCTGCAGTATTTTTTAATTCTACGAAAAACAGTGATCTATTCATCCCCTCCCCTTCTAGATCACTTCATATTGTACTTATCAGTTGGTATCAGAGCAGGTTTTTCCCAGAATGTGGTCCAACGGCCAGGGAAACGGATCCACTGGTCCTCGCAGTTTCATAGCTGATGGGCAGTCTATCACCCGTCCCCCCTTCTTTGATGGTAATAATTACTTCTTCTGGAAGAACAGGATGGAAGTCTTTATCAGGGCCCAAAGCCACAAGCTATGGAAAGTGATTACAGATGGTCCATACACCCTTCCACCGAATGAAGATATGTGGACAGAAGATCAGGTCAAACTCTCCGCACTGAATTGGACAGCTCTTAACATCATACAGTGCACCGTCCACCCGGAAGAGTATTCGAGGATCTCAGCATGCAAGACTGCAAAGAACATGTGGGATGATTTGCAGTTAATTCATGAGGGGACATCTCAGGAGAAGGCTACCAAGATCAACATACTTACAACTCAATATGAGTTATTTAAGATGAAGCCAGAGGAGCCGATCACAGAAATGTATGCCAGATTATCTGTGATCATCAACAGTCTGAAGGGCCTTGGAAAGGATATTCAACAAGAAGACATAGTCAGGAAGATCCTTAGGTCTCTAACTCCCGTCTGGGAAACCAAGGTGACTGTAATAGAGGAATCAAGAAATTTATCCATCATGACAGTGACCCAGCTGATTGGATCCCTCATGACCCATGAAATGAATTTCAAACATGGAAACGATGGGCATGACAGAAAGGGAAAGAATGTTGCTCTGAAGGTCTCACGACATGCTAAGAAGAACAACAGCAGCAGCAGCAGCAGTGATGATAGCAGCGAAGGCTCTGATGGATTCTCAGACCTGGACAAGGACGAGCGAGCTATGCTCACCAGGCAATTCAGAAAGTTCCTGAGAACTAAAGGAAAATTCTACAGGAGGAAGAAATTTAATGCTGCAATGAAGTCTCCTGAGCGAGGATTTGAGAAGAACCGGTCTGCTAAGAAGATCACTTGCTATCATTGTCAGAAACCCGGTCACATGAAAAGTGAATGTCCAGAGCTACAAGCTAAGGCTCCAGGACACCAGAAGAAGATGGTGCACAAGAAGAAGAAGGCCATGCTGTGCACATGGAGCGATGAGGAGGAGGACCCAGAAGCCACTTCGTCCAGTGAAAATGAAGAAAAGACCTGCCTCATGGCCGACCATGAGAAAGAGGTAACAAACTTATTTGAGAATTTTACCTTGGATGATTGGGAGGACGCCTATGGCGACCTGTTAAGTAAATATAATTGTTTAAACAAGGAGCACAGAATGCTTAGACGTAAGTTTCATTCCTTGTCTGAAGAACACTCTTCTATTGTCACTGATAGCATGAAAACCAAGGAGATGGTCATTGAGCTAGACCAGGTTAAAGGTGAGATTGAGAGGTTGAGAATGGAAAGAGAGGAGAGTCTAGCTAGAATGGATGAGCTGAAGTGTAAAGCTGAAGAGTGTAAAGGAGAGATTAGACTGATGGCTGAAAAATATGAGGCAGTTAGAAAAGTTAATCAGGAACTCCAGGACCAATGCAATGAATTTCAGAAGGAGATTGAGGACAAAGAAAAAGTGCTTGAGAAGTTCACAGAGGGGAGAAACAACCTGAATGCCCTTCTGGGGTCGAGGGTAAACTTCAATAGGGAGGGATTAGGATACAATCTTACTAGTAAAAAACCCTTTGAATTTAAGACTACCACGTTCTGCCCCGCCAAAGGCAAAGAGAAACTGGAAACACCATCCAGTTCCAAATCTGTCTCTACTATAAAGTCTTCGACCGGCAAATTCATTTAATCCATTGGTCAGCAACCTAAGTCGGGAAATCCTGAAACAAGAACTGCTCATGTGCAACAGGTGGGGAACAAAGGTTCTCACAGAACCAGTCCTATTGATGTCACAAAAAGAGTGAAAAGTTTTGTTAAGAAAGCTCATCATGCTAATTATCAAGTAGAGCATGGCAACGTTCACCAGTTTCAGCACAAATTTTATTGGAGTAAAAATGCTTACATGAATTATGCTCAACACACACGCGTATCCTCTAAGAGGCCAACCAACAATGTCTTTGTTCAGAAACAGCATAGTTCAAATAGGAATAAGCTTATTCAACACCCACCAAGAAATGACAAAAGGGAAGAATCAACCCACATAAAACCACTGAAGAGAACTATAAAAAAAATGTGGGTTCCCAAGTGCTTTTTGCATAATCTGAAAACTGGTTTTGGACCCAATTTGAATTGGGTCCCACATTACTCTGTCTGAATTTTTGCAGGTCAGCCTGGCAGCTGAGCATAACAAGTGGTATCTTGACAGCGGCTGTAGCAGGCACATGACAGGAGACCGGTCCAAATTCAGTAAACTAAAAATGAAGTCTGGGGGCTTGGTCAAATTTGGAGGAAATAACAGAGGAAGAATAATTGGAATTGGTACGGTTGGTAAGTCCTCCACTAACTCCATTGAAGATGTGTATCTTGTAGAAGGACTTCAGCGCAACCTGGTAAGTATAAGTCAACTTTGTGACAAAGGACACAAGGTACTCTTTGACCACAACTCGTGCACTGTTTTTGAGCTGAATTCTGATAACATCATGTTCAAAGGTCATAGAGTAAATAATGTGTACATCGTTGATCTAGATGATAATTCTGAAACAAACTTGTGTCTGTCTGCTAATTCTGAACAGGTTGCTTTTGACTGGCATAGGCGTCTAGGCCACGCTAGTGTGTCTACTTTGAATAAACTGTCTAATTATAACCTAGTCAGAGGTTTGCCCAAAATAAAATTCCAGTTAGGGTCCAAGCTCTGTGATGCTTGTGCTCAAGGTAAACAGACTCGTGCAGTTTTTAAGTTGAGAACCGAGGGTCTCTCATCTAAACCACTACAGCACTTGCACATGGATCTCTTTGGTCCTACTCGAATACAAAGCCTGTCAGGTAAGAGATATGGTCTAGTCATAGTTGATGACTTCACTAGATTTTCTTGGTTGTTCTGTTTAGCAAATAAAAATGATGCTTTTGTTCACTTTGAAGAACTTTTTAATAAAATCAAACTACAAGGTGAACATAATATCATTACAATTCAGTCTGACCATGGAGGAGAGTTTGAAAACTCTTCATTCTCTGAATTTTGCTCAAGAGAGGGAGTGACTCACAGATTTTCTTCTCCCAGGACACCGGAGCAGAATGGAATTGTTGAGAGAAGAAACAGGTCAATAATTGAAATCGCCAGGACTATGCTGATTGAGAGTGGACTTCCAAGGAGATTTTGGGCAGAAGCTGCAAATACAGCATGCTACATTTTAAATCGAGCCTTGGTAAGACCTACTCATAAGAAAACTCCTTATGAACTTCTCAAGGGTAAGCTGCCAAACATTTCTTACTTTAAAATCTTTGGTTCCAAATGTTTCATCCACAATAATGGTAAGAATGGTTTGGATAAGTTTGAAGCAAGAAGCTCTCCTGGAATTTTTCTCGGATATTCAGAAACCTCTAGGGCTTACAGAGTCTTCAATAAAGATGAGCAAACTGTTGAAGAAACACCTCATGTGGTGTTTGATGAGAATGTTCTATCTGACAAAAAGATAAATGATGACAGGGAGTCACCTGATGAGGGAGATTTCTTGGAGAAAATTGAAGAAGAAGAGATGCAGCAAACTACTCAACCAGAAAACTTACAACAAGAAGGAGCAACTGAGGTCAAACAAATGGAGGATGGTTGTTTCATAAATCAAACCAAGTATACTCTGGAGATGCTGAAAAGGTTTGGAATGACCAACCTCAAGACAATCTCAACACCCATGGGTACCAGCTCCTCACTGGATTCAGACGAAAAAGGTAAAGAGGTGGATGCTAAACTATATAGAGGTATGATCGGTTCACTCCTCTACTTAACTGCATCCAAGCCCGACATTCAATTTAGTGTAGGGATGTGTGCCAGATACCAGGCTAGGCCTACTGAATTGCATCTGGCAGCTGTAAAGAGAATTTTTAGATACTTATCTGCCACCCATGATCTAGGTCTCTGGTATCCTGCATCATGTAGTTTAGATCTCATTGCATACACTGATGCAGATTATGCAGGATGTAAATTGGACAGGAAGAGCACTAGTGGTCACTGCGAATTTCTAGGAGGGTGCTTAGTCTCTTGGGGATCCAAGAAGCAACACTCTGTGGCTCTCTCTACTGCTGAAGCTGAGTATGTGGCAGCAAGGAGCTGTGGCACACAGGTTATATGGATAAAACACCAGCTTCTGGACTACTCGGTTGAGCTAGGTTGTACTTCTATCTTTTGTGACAATACTAGTGCAATAAATATTGCAAAGAATCCTGTACTTCATTCCCGAACCAAACATATTGAAATCAGGCATCATTTTATTCGAGATGAAGTAGCTAGGAGGACTTTTGAGTTGATCCATGTTGGCACTAACTCACAAATTGTAGATATCTTTACTAAGCCACTGGATACTGAAAAATTTAGCACTTTGCGCAGAGAACTAGGTATTTACAGAATTTCATGATTGAAAAATTGATTTCTGAATACCATGTCATGTGTTATTATGCTTATCATATTCATCATCTGTTGTTGAAGAAATAACTTCATTATGAATGTTTGGTGACTCACTCCGTTTTGATTGAATAGTCTGTCCAAACTTCATGGTGTTCTCTTTGAAGTGTTTTGAGGGTTGTCTTGGTTAAGTTTGTGTTGGGGTCAAGGTCTCAGGGGGAGCTGATTTATAATAGGTGTTTTGATCTTTGACCTAATTTGAACATACTCCGAACGACATTTTGCTGACATCAAAAGAGAATCAGGTTGATGAGGTGTATAAAAGAAAGAGTTGGATGCTTTATCCTTTAAGACTGTTCATCTAATTTCTTGTTGGAATTTCAGCTGTTAGTTCCACTGAGATCAAAATCTGAATTCAAAGATTATCTTCCTACACGGTAACTGTCTTCTGATCTAGGCAGTACTGCATACCTACTTAGTCAATGTTGAGTCGGAAATGAGGTATTTTGTGCTTTAGTCTGTATCACCTTGGATCTGGTGTATTGTTCTCAAACGGACTCAAGCTTCATTAACAAGGTTTTAAGAGCTGGCTAATAAAAACAAATTTCATAAAATTGTTATCAACTTTGTTAACTGCTCATTGAGAAACTGGGATTTTCATCAATGAAGTGAAAGCTTCCCATGTCATGAGATGGCAGTAATTATCTGGTCTTAGTAGTTGTCTTGATCATACAGAGCTATGGTACATATCTGGTTAGTAACTGGGGTGTCTGGCCTCAGATAAAGGTGTCACCTTAATGTCAACACCAGCTATAATACTATCTCTGTCCTCTTATCAGAAGGGGTAATGTGGTCCTGCCACCGAGTAACTGGGGATTCTTGCCTCTAAACAAGGTGTCTCCCTAATGTCAAAGGTGTACTTGACAGACTTACCTTTGATCTTGACCATCTTTAAAAATCCTGCTCACTTGAAGTATAGCTTTTGATTTGTTTGTTCTCAATACCACAGGTCTTTGTCTTCTGACTGTCTTACATAATACTCTCTCAGTAAAGACTTATTTTGATAAAACTGGTATCTTGTACCTCACTTGCTTAGAATCTGGTTCTGTGTATGGAGCGAATCCTTATTCACAGTTTTTGCACAGTCTGACTAACTGATCCTCAAAAATCCTCACATAAAATTAATGGCGTTCTTAATTGACTAAACATCTCAATAGTCTCCATTTATCTGCCTTACTCTGTCCTGTTTTCTCTCTATAGTCAGCAATTTTCCTTTCTCTGTATCTTCAGATTTGCCCCTAGTTTTGATGATGCCAAAGGGGGAGAGAATTGTGTTGGGGGTTCAGAGTAGTGTTGAGGGGGAGTTAGTTTGTTGAGGGGGAGTTAGTTATCAAGTTTGAGGTAAACTGTTGCTGTGTTCAGGGGGAGTGTTCAGGTTTCTCAGGGGTAGTAAGGAAGCAAGTATGCTTTAAGTTGTCTGCATTAAATATCCTGAATTGATCTCTTTTGAACTTATCTCTCATACTTAATATAGTGTTGCCATCATCAAAAAGGGGGAGATTGTTGGTTTGTGTGTCTTCCCTAAGTGTTTTGATGATGAGCAACACTATGTTAATTGTTCTTGTTATTTTTAATCAGATATCTTGCACTTGAGTTATCCATGGTCTTATATGAAATAGCTGCTAAGAGGTAACACTTCGTGTGTTCGTTCATGTTCTGTCTTCGTGCTGTTTTCCTCAAACCTCATGTAGTTCTTGCTTCGCGTTTTCACCTCGTGTCGAGCTAGTCATGTTGTCGTCTGATTGAGTGTTGTCTTTCACCTCGTGCAGTATTTGTTTACTGTGTTGTTTCCATGTCATCCTTTGTATTCCTATCTTCGAGTCCTTTCGCTGAGTCTCTAAGTCAGTCTAAGTTCAAGTGTTCGTTTCACTTTGTGATTGTTTTCTCTTCTCATGACTTCGTGTCGTGTTCCTGAAGCTGCTCTAAAAGTTCTGATGAACTTCGAGTAGTTTTCCTGTAGACCTCGTGTCGTTCCTACTTAGTAACCATACTTCGTGACGTTCTATAGTCCACGTCTTCGTGTTGGTTTTATGCACTCCGTGTTGTATTCTCTGTTTCATTCTGTTCTCATCTCACTTCGAGTCGTTTCTTTGCATACTGTCTTCGTGTTGATTGGCACTTCTTCTTGGTTACAACACCTCGTGTTATACTGTTTGACTTCGTGTCGGTTTCGGTTGCTAGTCCATGTTGTTTTCATGTCGTTCTCCTTATTGCCACCTCGTGTCGTTTTTCTTATTAAGTCTTCGTGTAGTTTTACCTCGTGCAGTGTGATCCCGTGTTATTTACTGTTTCGACTTCGTGTCGTTATCAGCCCGTGCTGTTTTCATCTCGTGCTGTTCTTACTGGCTTCGTGTCGTTTTCTATATAGTGTGTGTTTGTCACCACTATACTTCGTGTCGTTGCTTTTTACTTCGTGTCAAACTTCACTTCGTGTTGTTTTCACCTCGAGTCGTTTCGTTATATTCTGTCCTCGTGTTGGTTTCTCGCTTTAGTCTTCATGTCGGTTTATGTCGTTAGCCCGTATTGTCCTCGTGTTGTTTTTGCATTCGTGACCTCGTGTCTCTTTTGCTTATAACCTCACCTCGTGTCATTTTCTTCTGTGTATCTGACCTGTTACAGAGTATCTCGTGTCGTTCTTGTGTCATCTCGAGTAATAGTCACGTCGTGTTGTTACTATACCTCATGCAGTTTTGGTTTTAATGGCCATGCAGCGTATTAATGGACTTAATCTCATTACAGGTCCGAGGAAGAACATTCCACACTCCAGGGCTGCACGTGATCCGAGACAAGAGGAACCAATCTGATAAAGGCATGTGGCAGGAAGATTCTGGATCGAGCGTGGGAGGCACACGCGTTTTGTGCCCTATCCACCTGCTGTTCTGCTATAAATAGAATCCTTCGTCCTCAGATGAAGGTGATCGATGAAGAGAGGCATAGAAGAAAAAATAGGAAAATTGAGAGCACTTCGATCCAGGAAAAGAAAAGAAAGAAGAAAGAATAGCAGAGGGAAAAAGAGAGAGAGAGAGGAAGAGTGATCAGAAGAGTTGTTCTGACTTGCGGATCAAATCCGAAGTCTATTGCTCTGTGTTGAGCTACATTGTTTCCATTTTCTGGCATTTGATTCCCTTCGTTCGTATTTTTCGTTTATTGTTCTTATCTTTCTTCTACTGTCCGTGTTTGTGTTTCCGATCCTCTGGATTGAGGTCGGGGTCCTCCTGTGAGATCAGGAGAAGGGAGATTCATTCTCCGGTTTGCAAGCAGCAAGTGAGCTGCTTGTAGGTTCCCTCCGGGTTGGGAGGAAGAGGGGTCTTCGACCTATGGTTCACTAGTAGCAGGGCTGCTACTAGTGGGGTTCCCTCTTGGTAAAGAGGAAGAGAGACGTGAGTCTCTGGGTTCTAGTGACTGCTGGTCGCTAGAGGTTCCCTCCGGGTAGGAGGAAGAGGAGAGGTTGTTCTCCTGGGAAGCTGTGTATCAGCAGTTGTCTGGCAAGCTGTGTTGCCCACCCTTTAGTGAAGCCACACTCGGTTTGAGTGTGGGGTGGATGTAGGTCTGAAGGACCGAACCACCTTAAAATCCTCTGAGTCCTTGTGTGATCGATTGTGGTATTATTGTGGTATGCCTTCTATTTGCTTGAGCTATTAACTGCACTGCATCATTTTCGATAGTCAGAGCTTGAGGTTATTTGCGTTTAGCAATATACTCTGCAGTATTTTTTAATTCTACGAAAAATAGTGATCTATTCATCCCCTCCCCTTCTAGATCACTTCATATTGTACTTATCAGACTGCGCCGGTTCACAGGCCGGCCAAACTGAAGCAAGTCTGGGTCCCCAAGGAGGCCCAACCCACTACACCCGCCCAGGCGGGACCTACCACTTTCCGCCCGAGAAGGGCCCGAGGAGGTGAGAAGGTCGAACTCATAACCCCGGCTCGCCGACCTGCACCTGTTATGCTGGTGCTGCCTGAGAATGCTCACCGCCGTCACCGGGGGCGCCGACACAACGCCGCCCACCCAGCACTCGGGGCCTACTCTCCTTCTACCGCTGTCGTCAGCACGCAACCACAGGCCGCTCTCCCTGACCAGGAGTGGGAAGGGATCGAGCAGGCTATGAGGAATTACCTCCGAGGTCCGGGTAGCACTCCCGCCGGCCGCCAGAGACTGCTGGGGGCAGTGGCCTACGCTTTCCAGGAAGAAGGAACCCGACCCGCACCCAGTGCGGAGTCGAGAAACTGCTCGGAGGAGCCGCGCCAGTCCCCTGTCCAGGAGGAAGCGCCGCCCCGACGATCGGTCTTCGACAGGCTGGTGTTCCCGGGGAGATCATCCAGGAGGGCGACAAAGAGAAGCAAGAGCTGGAGGACCTTCACCTGCAACATGGCGGGAGTTCACGGTCGGTATGGGGCCTTGCCTACTGATCCTGAAGAAATGGCCAGACTTGCCGCCAGGTCGGGACCCCTTACTAGAAGAGGGAGAGCGGCAGGCATCGCGACGCCCACAGGCGCCGAAGGGACCTTACCTGAAGAGCCCCTTGCGGCCCTCACGGCCAACGTGGTCACCACCGACGACACGAGCGGCGGACCCTCTACATCATCTGAGGACGTCCCGGCCGAAGAGACAGGGGGCATGCCCAGTCTCCCCACAGCTGACCCTGCAATGCTGCTCATGATGCAATGATTCCAGCAAGAAATTGAGTCACTTAAAAAGTAATTGAATGAGCGGAACACACCGCCCCCGATGTCCTGGCAGACCGAGGTTTTACCCGAAGCACCCAGGGACAGGGGACAATCTTCAGAAGCAGCCCTTCCAGCAGCCCTCAACCCTCTCGGGGGCGTGTCCCTGCAGCAGGGACATTGCACCGCATCGGCCCCGCCACAGGCCTCACCCTCCCAAGGGTCCCTCATGGCCCCCCAGGCGACCGTGTTGGCCACCCCGAGCACGCAGCCCGCTCATTTCTATCCGAGTCCGGTCGACCCGGCAATAGTTAGCCAGTTGATGCTGGAACAGATGATAAACATGAAACTGGCCGAGAGAGGGGACGGGGATTAGACGCCGTTCAATGTCTACAGGGTGCCATACCCGGCTCACTATGCCGCAAAGAAGCTGCCGGCTGGCGTCACCAAGCCGCCGAAGTTTGAAAAGTTCAACGGGCAAGGGTCTCCCAAGGAGCACATTGCTTATTATGTGAACGTCATGGGGGACTTGGCTGCTGATGAGGCCTACCTCCTGAAATTCTTCGACTCGACACTCACCGGGCTCGCCTTTGAGTGGTACTCCGGCTTGCCACCCGGGTCTGTCGCCGATTGGCCCGACATGCAAAATAAGTTCAAAGAAAGATTCTATGTTGTAGAACGGGAGGTCACCGTGGCAGAACTTTATGCCACGAGACAGAAGAACGACGCGTCGGCCCTCGACTATATCAAGAGATGGAGGAACCTCAGTATGAGGTGCAGGCGTCCCCCACACCAGGAGGATGCGGTGTAGATTTGCAAACAGAACTTGAAGAAGGAGATCCTGGAAAGGATGATTGGCGCCGAGGTCAAGACATTTGACCGCCTGAACAATGTGGTAGCAGAGATCGAGGCATTTTTGGCCCGATACTCCTCCACCCCGGTCATGTCAAGCCAAAGAGCCAGACAGGCCGAGAAGAAGTCAGCTCCCCCTGAGGTGCACACATTAGATTTCCAGGCTTTTGAAAAGCAGAAAGAGAAAGCCAAGGGGGCTGCCAACCTTCCTCCGCCCAGAACCACCGAACGGCGGGAGGGCCCCTCACTAAAGGAGAAGATGAGAAACAAACTATATTCCTTGTCCCGAGACAAGTCCAAGCTCCTGTTCGAATGGGCAACCAGCTACAACAAAATTACACTGCCAGAGCCGAAAAGGCCCGGCGACCTAAAGAAGAAAGACGACCCACGCTTCTGCCTATACCACTGGATGCTTGGGCATACCATCGAGGACTGCTATGTCTTCAAGGACGTTATTGAGTCCTTAATCAAGAACGGGGAGCTGGACATGGGGGAGCACAAGGTAGATCCCCCGCAGCCGCACGAGTTGCCCAGCATAACCTCCACCGTCAACATGGTCTCATTGTACCAGGAGCTGCCTGAGGAGTGGGCGGAGGCCTGCGCCCGCGCCACCTATGAGACTTTTATCATGGCCCCGGCTCAAGACCAAGGAGGTTGACAGACTGCACCCAGAAGGAATAGAAGACCACGGGCCCCTCGGCCTACCCCAGGAGTTCACCTGAGGGGCGCAACACCCCTGCCTGCACCACCCCCGGTGAACCCGGTCTGGCACGACACGGCCCCTCGACTGGTCGTGAGGCGGCCCACTCACAACAAAAAGAGCTCTGTCTCACTGCGGATGCATAAGAAGACCAGCCCGGCGGTTGAGAAACTCCAGACCATTATTGATGGGCTTGAAGATTATGAACAGCCCGAAATCCAGCCCGTGGAGCTGAAGGAGTATATCCCCTGGGAGGAGTTCGAATTACTCGAACTGGCTCCAGGGACAGAAGCTGAAGTAGAGAAAGAGCCTCCCCTATGGGGTGAACTTCCCCAAGAGCAGCCATCCGCCGCAGCAGGAAAGAAGAAGAAGAAGAGAAGACCCAGGGGCAAGAAGAAGAAGGAGGTCGTTGTCGCCTGCGACACCCTCTCGGCGTTATTCGACACTGCCCTTTCCCTGGAGGAAACAGAAGAAGAGCCACCCCATGAGCCGCCATAGGTGAATCAAGCTGAAGTCTCCACTTTCCAACATGCCACCAGGTCGGGAAGGAAGTGGGGGTGCCCTCCTTAGGATAACCTCAACATCATGCTCAGGGGAGAACAACCATACCAGATTCCCGACCCTGAGATCCGAGGCACCGAGATCCCTCCTCCGTCGGGTCTCTATCCCGGAGGGGCGAGGAGCCAAGGCACCCCTTCATTCGCCGAATTCTTGTTAGCCCGAGCAGGCGGGCAGACGCGCTCCCAAGGGTCTCCTTCGGCCAGGAAAGCAAGCAGTTCCCAAGCTCTACCGGCGGCCACCCCTCCTCAGCCAGAAGAAGAATTCAACGGCATCCCAAACCTTGCCGAATTCATGCGAGAAACGGAGGAAGCCCAGCAGGCCCCACCGGCTCAACAGGCTATAACAGAACCCACAAAGCAGGCATCCCCTGATCTGACACTCCAGCCTCAAGATGGGGGCAGACGCGGCAAGGTCAAAGAGATGAAACTACTCAAGGTGCGGGCGGCCGAGCGAATAGTCAGACACCTCAAGAAGATCCCGACCCGGTTTATCGTTTGGGAGATGCTGTCTTTGGATGAAGAAACACGGCAAGCCATCATCGCCACACTCCAGACGCCAGCACACCTTGAAGCTTGCCTGGCGGAAATGTTGCCTGAAGTGGCTGTGGCCTTCACAGAAGATGACATGCTCCTGCCCACCTGTAGTCATAATAGACCCCTCTACATGAAGGGGCAGTTGAACGGCCAGCCTATCAACAGAGTCCTGATCGACCCAGGGGCAGTAGTGAATATACTCCCTTATCGGGTGTACCAAAAGTATTACTTTGATGTGCACCTGATTGAGGTCAAGAATGTCAAGATTGCTGGTTTTAACTAGAAATGCGAGGTGCCCATGGGGGTTGCAGAGTTCAACTTGACCTTTGATGACTTTACCACCAAGGTCTAGTTCCACGTCATCAACTCCAACACCTCCTACAAGGCGTTGCTTGGCCGGCCCTGGCTACACCATAATAGAGTGGTGCCTTCCACCCTGCATCAATGCATCAAGTACCCCTGTGAGGGGAAGGAAGTCAGAATCTTCGCCGATCTCCACCCGTTCGAGGTGTTTGAGTGTCATTTGTCGGATGCCAACTTGTATTTAGAGAAGGCGAAGCAAGCTCCCCAAGCCGCCCAAGATAAGGGAAAGAAGAAAGTAGAGTCGGGCGGTTGGTTTCCTCCGCCGCCCCCAGGCTATGTGGCTCCCCCACATGTACCATTCATTGCACAGGAAGGGGGGGTAGTCAAGGCGGCTCCTCACGCCATCTACCCTACACCGGGGGCGCCCTGCCTCGAAGACCTGCTGGAAGATGTCAGGGTCCCGCCAGGGATCGTCAAGCCGATAATAGAAATAGAATGTCAAGCAGCCGAACAGCTGAGGACCTTCGAGGTGCCTAACCCTGAAGGGCCGCCTACTATCTTTTATGTTGCCGGGGAAAAGCCAGTCAGGGAGGACGATGATTGCCGGTTCCCTGACGAGTTGCATGACCCGTACGTCCTCATCACGGGACTTCCCCACATGACTGACCAGGTAGCCAGAATGGTCAGAAAGTAGAAGATCCCTTCCTACCAGCCCTCCAGCTGGAAGAAAATGTTTGAAAAGATGTGGAACCCGCCAAACCTGGATCGACGGCTGCTGCAAATCACCAAGCACCCCGGTCTGGGCTTCTCATTAGAAGATTACTACGAAGCTGATGTTATATCAGTTTCGGCCTTGTCCGGCGATGACCCCGTGGAGGCTGCAGACTTGCTGGAAGCCCGCCACGACGTACATTTCACGCCTCCGACTGAGGAGGTGCAAGACGAAGAAATGTTCCTTTGGAACCCTATCTACCGCTGCATGGGGAAGACCTCCTCTTTCTCCGAGGGACTGACCCCGGAGGGGCACACCGTTGAGGTGCCCTCGCTCCGGCCTGCTGGCGAAGCAAGGAGCAATAGCATGGGCCATGCTCCGAATCCCCCTCGATACGACCCCGTCATGTACGCCTTGTACCATAGGCAGCAGCGGGAAATCAGGATGTTAAAGGCATGGCTAGCTGAGTTGACCTCGCTAGTGGCCGACCTGATCCAGGGTTCTCTCCGCCCGTGGGGTGGCTATCTGCCCCGGCCCCGAGGCACCAGTCCGGACACCTCCGCCCTGTCGAGAAGAGAAGCAAGAAGTACCGCAAGCCCATTGACCGGGCGGCCAGCTAGGCGAGACCTGACGCTCCAAGAGAAGCTACAGAAGCCCTATTCCTTCCCAAGGGAGAAGACTCGGGGTATCTTTGACTGGGCCTGCTATTACGGCAAGGTCTCCCTCCCAAGGCCCAAGAGGCCGCAAGACACCCGAAGGAGTGGGGACCCACTGTTTTGTCCCTACCACCAGATGCTGGGCCACGCCATCGCAGACTGCTATGTCTTCAAAGACATCGCTCAAGACCTCATCAATAGGGACGAGCTCAGAATGGGAGACTATGTGGTAGCCCCGCCACGCCCCCACATGGCGGACAGCCCCGGAGCAGGAGCCTATACCGTATCCATCCAGTACCAGGCCCCTGAAGATGCGGCTACCCCGGCCCCCGTCGGAGCTGTCTACGATGAGTACACAGAAGACCCCGAGGTGGCCCTGTGCCTTTCTGCACCAGCGGACCCCGCGGACCCGGCGGCTACGGTCCAGGGGGAGTGCGCGGTGAATGCAGCCTCTGCGCCCAGTCATGAGGAGCAAGAAGAGGGGGATGGCATCCTCGAGCCCGAGGACGATGAAGATCAAGACTTTGTTGATTTTTCGCCAGCCCCGGCGAAAATTTAAAATGGCGGCCAGGTTACAGTCGACGAATTGATTGAGATCAACCTCGGCACAGAAGGTGACCCCAGGCTGACCTTTCTGAGTGCTCTTATGCCCCTTCATGAGAGAGAGCAATACATAAAGCTGTTGTAAGATATCCGGGATTGCTTTGCTTGGAACTACAAAGAAATGCCCGGGCTCAGCCCCGAGGTGACTCAGCACATCTTGGCCATTAATCCCAAGGTGGAACCAGTGAAGCAGTCTCCCCGGCGTATGAGGCCAGAATTGATCAGCCAGATCTGTAAAGAGGTCGACAAGCTCATAGATGTCGGCTTCGTGGCGAAAAACCAGTACACTACCTGGCTGGCCAACATCGTACCGGTGAAGAAGAAGAATGGACAGATCAGAATTTGCGTGGATTTGCGGAACCTGAATAAAGCCTGCCTAAAAGATGACTTCCCGGTGCCTATCACCGAAGTGATGATTGATGCAACTACTGGCCACGAGGCCCTGTCCTTCATGGATGGGTCATCTGGCTATAACCAAATTTGGATAGCCGACCACGACCGGATTCACACAGCCTTCAGATCGCCCAAGGGGATATTCCACTACAAGAGGATGCCCTTCGGCCTCAAGAATGCTGGTGCTACATATCAGCGGGCGATGACCAAGATCTTCGACGAGCTGCTATATAGCAAGGTCGAATGCTACATCGACGATCTGGTCGTCAAGACTAAGAAGAGAGATGAACATCTGAATGACCTCAGGGTCGTCTTCCAAAGGCTCTGGCTATACGGGCTAAAAATGAACCCCATGAAGTGCGCCTTCGGCGTGTCCAGCGGGAAGTTTCTCGGCTTCATTGTTCGACACAGAGGGATCGAGATTGACCCCTTCAAGATAAAAGTCATCCAGGAGTTGCCTCCTCCGAAGAGTCTGGGAGAGCTGAGATCCCTACAGGGGCGACTAGCTTACATCCGCAGGTTCATTTCCAACCTGTCGGGGCATTGCCAACCTTTTCATAGACTGATGATGAAGAATGCGCCCTTCAGCTGGGGTCACGAATGCCAGCACGCGTTCGACCAGCTAAAGGAGTACTTGAAGACCCCGCCAGTCCTGGGGGCACCTGTCAAAGGCAGACCGCTTATCCTCTACATAGCGGCTACCGAATATTCACTAGGGGCATTGCTCACCCAGAACAATGATGAGGGAAAGGAGCAGGCTCTCTACTACCTCAGTCGGAGACTGGTAAAGTCTGCCTTGCCCTGGTCTTCGCAGTCAAAAAGCTGAGGCACTACATGCTGTCCCATGAAGTAAGCTTAATATCTAGGGCTGACCCCATCAAGCACATTCTTTCCCAACCGGTCCCAAAGGGGCGCCTTGGCAAATGGGCCGTGCTGCTCATAGAGTTTGACATTCCCTACGTGCCGCAGAAGGCCGTTAAGGGACAAGCCGTCGCGGATTTCTTCGCAGCACACCCCGTGCCCGAAGACTCCCTGTTGGCCACAGAGCTGCCCTAGGATGAGACACTGGAAGTGGACCATGTCCAACAAGCTATCTGGCAGCTATACTTCGACGGGGCCTCGAGAACAGAAGCGACACCATCCGGGCGTGCCAAGGTACGGGCCAGAGCCGGCATCATCCTCAAGTCCCCAGACGGAGAAGTTATGCATACTTCCTACTGCATTAGCAAGCCCTGCACAAATAATGAAGCAGAGTATGAAGCTCTGATCATCGGCCTCTAGGTGGCCCTCCAAATGAAGATCAAAATGCTCCAAGTGTTCGGCGACTCGCTGCTGGTCGTCAAGCAGGTCCAGGGACAGTTTGATGTCCGAAAACCTGAGCTGCTCCCTTATCACACTAAGGCGAAGGGGCTCATGGAGCGATTCTACCTCCTCGAGATAGGCCATGTCGCCAGAGGAGAGAATGCACAAGCCGACGCCCTGGCAAAATTGGCAAGCTCACTGGCAGTGCCTCCAGATGGATCTCTCAATATCCAAGTGATAAATCAGCGCCAGATACCCAGTATGATAGAAGAGGAACCAGAAGAAGAAGAGCTAGAGGTCATTACAGCAGAAGCCGTCGGCCTACCTGACTGGAGAGACCCCCTAATGCAGTGGTTCAAATACCAGCAGCTGCCTAAGCAGAGAGAAGAGAAGATCAAGCTAATCAGAACTAAGGACTCTTATGAGCTCCGAAACGGAATACTATTCTGAATGGTGGCCGACGCCAAGCAAAAATTACTCCTCCGATGCTTGTCCATTGAAGAAGCCTGGAGGGTCATGAAGGAGGTCCATGCCGGGACAGCTGGTGCACACCAGGCGGGACCGAAAATGAAGATTGAAATAAAGAAGCACGGCTATTATTGGCCTGCAATGTTCGACGACTGCTGCAAATATGCTAAGTCGTGTCAGAAGTGTCAGGAGCATGTCATCATACCCAGAAGGCCCCCCGTGCAGTTACACCCAACCGCACCCAGTTGGCCATTTGCCCAGTGGGGAACGGACGTCGTGGGTCCCTTACCTGCATCTTCCATAGGCTGCAAGTACATTTTGGCGGCAATCGACTACTTCTCCCATTGGGCAGAGGCTGTCGCCTTACGGGAGGTCACCAGAGAGATCGTGGTCAGGTTTGTCCACCGCAACATTATATTCCAGTTTGGCGTGCCCGACCGGATTGTGTCAGACAACGGTAGCCACTTCTGCAACCAGAAGCTCTACCGACTGGCAGAAAAATATAAAATTGATTGGAGGACATCGACTCCTTACAATCCACAGGCTAATGGGCTGGCCGAAGCTTTTAATAAGACACTCTACACTCTCCTTGCCAAGACTGTTAGCTCTAACAAAAGGGACTGGGAAGAAAGGATGTATGAGGCGCTTTGGGCGTACCGAACCGTATACAAGACTCCAACAGGTTGCTCGCCCTTTTCTGTCATATAAGGTTCGAAGGCAATCGTCCCCGTTGAATTGGAGATACCTTCCCTCAGGGTCGCTATTCAGCATGGGCTTGTCCTTAAAGGGCAGACCAACGTCGAGCGAAGGCTCGAAGAACTCTCCAGTCTAGAAGGAAAACGGATTCAGGCCCAACAGAACATCCAGGTCTACTAGGCCCGGATCGCACACGCCTTTGACAAGCTCGTCAAGGAACGCGAATTCAATAAGGGTGACCTTGTCATGGTCAAGAGAAGAGATCTTATGGCTGCCAACCCCAAGGGTAAGCTGAATGAGAACTAGCTCGGACCCTACGTAGTCCAAAAAGTCTACGAGGGTGGGGCCTATGTAATTGTCAACCATCGCGGGGAAGTACAATTCCCGCCTCTTAATGGAAGGCACTTGAGACTATACCACGCTCCGGCGCCCCCATTTAATCAATACTATTACCCTTCGCCCTATTTTGGGCGGATTTGCGTGATTAACGTCCAAACGACTTGACCACTATCCATGTGTTCAAAAGAAAAAGAGAAAAAAAAAAGAAGGAAAAAAAAAGGAAAAGAAGAAAAAGAGAGGAAAAGAGAGAATAGAGAAAGAAAAAAAGAGAAAAAAAAGAAGGAAAAAAAAGGAAAAGAAGAAAAAGAGAGGAAAAGAGAGAAGGGAAAAAAAAGAGGAGAGAAAAGAAGAAAAGAAAAAAGAAGGAAAGGAAGAAAAAGAGAGGAAAAGAGAAGAGAGAAAGAGAGAAAAGAAGAGAGAGAGAAAAAAAGGGGGGGAAGGGAGAAAGAAAAAAAAAGAAGAAAGAAAGAAAAAAAAAGAGAAAAGAGCAAGGGAAGAATAAAAGCCAAGAAAAGGGGGACGCCCCCCATTTCCAGTCATCGCCCCGTATCGGCGGATACACTGAAAAAGGAACTAAACAAACTCTTCTCCCCGTCCTCCCCGGGCGGTGAGTACCCCTTTGGCTTGGACCTCCTGTCCGGGTCATTGACTAAACAAACTCTTCTCTCCGTCCTCCCCGGGCGGTGAATACCCCTTTGGCTCGGACCTCCTTGCCCAGTCATTAACTAAACAAACTCTTCTCTCCGTCCTCCCCGGGCGGTGAGTACCCCTTCGGCTTGGACCTCCCGTCCAGGTCGTTGACTAAACAAACTCTTCTCTCCGTCCTCCCCGGGCGGTGAGTACTCCTTCGGCTTGGACCTCCCGTCCAGGTCGTTGACTAAACAAACTCTTCTCTCCGTCCTCCCCGGGCGGTGAGTACCCCTTCGGCTTGGACCTCCCGTCCAGGTCGTTGACTAGACAAACTCTCCTCTCTGTCCTCCCCGGGCGGTGAGTACCCCTTCGGCTTGGACCTCCCGTCCAGGTTGTTGACTAGACAAACTCTTCTCTCCGTCCTCCCCGGGCGGTGAGTACCCCTTCGGCTTGGACCTCCCGTCCAGGTCGTTGACAAGACAAACTCTTCTCTCCGTCCTCCCCGGGCGGTTAGTACCCCTTCGGCTTGGACCTCCCGTCCAGGTCATTGGCTAAACAAACTCTTCTCTCCGTCCTCCTCGGGCGGTGAGTACCCCTTTGGCTCGGACCTCCTGTCCGGGTCATTGACTAAACAAACTCCTCTCTCCGTCCTCCCTGGGCGATGAGTACCCCTTTGGCTCGGACCTCCTGTCCGGGTCATTGACTAAACAAACTCCTCTCTCCGTCCTCCCCGGGCGGTGAGTACCCCTTTGGCTCGGAGCTCCGGTCCGGGTCATTGACTAAACAAACTCTTCTCTCCGTCCTCCCCGGGCGGTGGGTACCCCACTGGCTCGGACCTCCCGTCCAGGTCATTGGCTAAACAAACTCTTCTCTCCGTCCTCCCCGGGCAGTGAGTACCCCTCTGGCTCAGACCTCCCGTCCAGGTCATTGACTAGACAAGCTCTTCTCTCCGTCCCCTCCGAACGATGAGAAATCCGGTCTCTGACCGAGGCCCCCCGCCTGAGGCCAGCACGCGCTTCCAACATTGCGGCGAAACTAGGGAGTCGCACGTTCGGTATGGTGGAGTGGTCCCCTCGTCCTCCCCCTGGGAAGGCGAGCACTCTCCTGTGCCCTGACATGGGTTCCTGCTGGTTCTCCCAAAAGCGAATCCTCACGAAGATTCACACCCTGCCAATGTGTCTCAGCACAAAAAAAAGGAGGGGAGGGAAGAGGAAGAAGAAAACAATATGCACAGAAAAGAAAGAAGGGGAAGAGAGGTCCCTCTGGGATGAATGCATACACAAAGAACACGTGAAACTGTAACTGTTTTGTTCTATTTAAAGAAGGATCAGATTACATATGCTTCGGGGCATACCCCTGTGTTACAAAAAAGGAGAGAGCTAAGGGAGGCGATGCTCAGTCGACACCCCTGAAGATGTCCTCGAGGGAGAGCATCCCGACGCAAGGGAAGTTCGTCATATCACGTAGATGGCCCCTCAATTCCTCGAGACGGGCGAGTTCAGCTTCCGCGGACACCGTTTCAACTTGGGCGACGGCGAGAGCTTCGCTCTTACTCTCGACCACCCTCTCAACCTCGGCAAGGTCAACCCTAGCCGCAGCAAGGTAGCCCTCTAGCTTCTCGATCCGACTCTTGAGGTAGTGGACGCTGCCCTGGCCTTTCTCCAAGGCCTTCCCATGGCGCTCTTCATCATGGCGACGTGCCTCCAAGACCTGCAAATACTCGTCCGCTTGGGCGTCTAGCGCGGCGCGCGCGTCGGGAGCCTGGGTCTCGAGGAACTCGCGACGTTTGATATACTTTAATAGCAATAAGACTCGTTGCGACCATTCCCCCAGTGGACAGCCTAACACTTGCAGTGCCCCGGTCAGCTGCATCACAATGGCATGCACTTCTCGATATGATAAGGAAAGGTCGGCAGAGAGCATCGTCCCCAACGTTACCAGCATCTGGCAGACTGGCGCCTCTGACGAGGTGTGACTGACCGAAGGCACGGCTGGGGGAGTGAATTCCACGGTGCTGTCCACCTCCACCCACAAATCTGCATCCACCGCGGCCGAAGAAGATGGAAGAGCAAGAGTCAAGACGCCTGGCCGGCGTGGCTCGACAGAAGATTCTTGGCCAACCACTGCTAAGGAAATGGCTGAGGTCATTGCCGAAGCATCTGGCGCCGCTATCATTCGGTGTTCTCCTGCCTCCTCTTCCTTCGCCCGGTCCGTTTCTGCCACGAGTCCATCAGGCTGGGGTGCAAGTGCCACTACTCCGGCCGAAGGAGGGGCTTCGAGTAGAGCCGGACCTGAAGCCCTCGCCCACGAACTTCTCTCTCGCGTCTGGGATCCCTCCAGGTGTGCACGAAGCCCCGCAAATATCTACTTCAGGAGCGGGTCCTCCATTTGGGCCGGGAGCTTCGGGAGAGGCGGAAGCGGAACCATCAGCCGGGGTAGGCGTCCCGCCTCCACGAGCGCTGCAAGGCTCTCCGCCCCCAAGTCCGTGACTGAAGCCAATCCCTCCACCGCTATGGGGCCAATATTTGGCCTCCGTTTGGCGACGGCCTTCCGGGCACGGCCGGGCGTCCTCCCTGCCGTTTTCACCATCTGACCATATAGAGTATGGTTAGCCACCCGCTGCCTGGAGCAGATCGCGCAAAGTCAGAAGGCAGGAGGAATCCGAAGACCCACGCTCTTACCTCGACCGCCGGGACGATGCTGCCTTCGGGCGCAATTTCCCCCTCCTCCAGAGGCTCGCCTGCCGTTTCGGTAGTACTCGAAGGCTCCGCGGACGCCTCCTGTTTAAGGGCGTCGAATAAAAGGGCTAGCCTGCCCAAGCCCACATCAGCCTCCACCTGGCAGTCGATCGGCGCAACTTCAGCGGCCTTCTCCACGACCTCTGGCTGGCTAAGCTCCTGAAAATCCGACGACAACAAGGACAAGATCATTAGCCAACTATGGGGGAAAGGGGGGGTCCAGCCCAAGCAAGCTCGCACTTACAGCAGCCCTCCCCATAAGGCTTGAGGAGTCAGCAAGTAAGGGGGCCTTGAAGACTGGCTCGGGCGGCCCTGACGCTTCAGACGCGCCCTCGTCAGAAGCCATTTCATCAGAGGAATAGTTATAATCTACCTCTTCGCCCGACGAGGACTCAACCGCCACAGGCCCTGCCCTTGCCGGCAAAGGAGTATCCTCATCAAGGTCAATAACTGGCACATCCTCCCGTGGACTGGTTGGGGTTGTTGCGGCTGACTTCAGCTTCTTCCTCACATACAGCTGCGTTGCCGGAAGGTGCAGGCGGGGCCATAGTTGTTCGATGACTGCTGCAGCGGTGCCTGTCACATAAAAGAAAAGACAGGTCATGCCAAAGTCAACGGGTTCCCAAAGAAGGAAAGAGGTCAATCATGCGGACGGAGATAGCTACCCCCTCCGGCCTCTGCAACACGAGGCGGCTTGCGAATGGCCTTTTTGATGGGCGACGCAGCCTCCAGAACCGCGGCCTTGCCCTCGCCCGGGGTCGGTACAGGCGCCGACTCCCCCATACCGTCTAAGAGAAAGAAATACAATCGTCATACGCGCATAAAAGAGTTCGGCCCGGGAGACAAATAAATCCCAACGGACGGCGGCGGCTGATGAATCTCACCATCATCATGACCCGGCTCGGTCCGGGTGACTTCAAATTCCTCTAAAGATAGAATGGAAGCCACCGGAGAGACGGCCGACGGAGCCGGGGACCCCTCGGCCCGCCTCTGCTTTGCTGCCTACCGCCCGACCACCTTGGCCGCAGCCAATGCCTTCTTAACAGGTGACTTCGCCCGGGACCTCCCCTTTGCTTGTGGAGGGGGAGTTGGAGTTGGCGCCGAAGTCGCCTTTGCTGCAACCGTGGCTTCACCCACATCAGGGATGGGCGCAGGAACTGGCTCCTCCACATCGGGAATAGATGCGGGCGCGAGCTCTCCCACAGGGGCTGACACAAAAGGAAACATTCAGGTGTCGAGGCCTTGCTTCAAGATGAAGATAAAGAAAAAGAGACTTAAAAGGCACGCTGACGATCGGAGATGCTAACCGGTAGGCTGGCTCGGCTCGGCCTGGGCAACCTCAAACTCCTCAAAAGACGGGACTCGTGGCGCCGGAGGAGAGGCCGTCGAAGCCTTGGCGGCCTCGGTTTTTTGCCGCTTCGTGTCCCGCTGCTTGGCCGCCTTGGCAGCATCCACTGCCTTCTTCACGGGCGACTTCGCCCGAGACCTCTTCGCAGCCTTGGGCAGAGGAGCCGTCGTTGGAGCCGGCAGTGCCACCTCGAAGTAAGCGGGCTTATGGACGAGCCAGAGCAGATTACTGTAGGTTGCCATCTGTGTGCTATCAGGATGGTCTGTTAAGAAGAATAAATTTACATATATTATCAGCATCCGATAATCTGCAGAGGTCGCAGCAGTGAGAACAAAAGAAGTGGGAGAATTATATACCATGAGGGCCGGTGTACAACCGGAGCGTTATCGGCCAGTAGCTCGGGGATGGCTCCTTGTCCCGACGCGCCGCTTCCCGGACTAGCCAGCATACGTCCTCGATTTTCTGGCACCGGTCTGTGAGGGCGGCCAGGTCCGCGTGCTTCTTCGAGGAGAGATGGCAGTAGAGGTTGAAGTGGTCCATGCCCCACCCGTCAGCATAGTAATACGGGATGTGCAGGCGCTTGCCCAGGATGGCGACCGTCTGATCTTCAATCTTCAGCCCGTTCACCCGGAGGAGGACGTATAGCCATGTGGTGTCCTTATAATTTTCGGGCCTCCTCTCCTCCCGCCTCATGAACGTGCGGTACGGGCAGAGCAGGTCTCTCTCCGGGCGCCAGCTCTTAGCAGGAGTCCCCTCTTCCTCTATAGGGAGCGGGTAGTTAATGAGCTCCAGGCGGTCGCTCCCCACCCTGCAAAGATCCCTCAATGTCTTCTTATAGTTGTCCTTCGCCACCGGAGGCAGCTCCACTTTCGGCATCGGCCTCGCGTCTCGGGCTTCCCGACGGGCGGCCATATATGCCACCACCTCCTTCTCCTGCTTGTTCTTGAGCCGAAGAAGATGATGTGGCTCAATGTCAAGTACCGGCACCGCTTGCCGACTGAGAAACCTCCTCTCGGCCCCATCCCAGCAGTCGGTCTTGTGTATCCGATAGAAGGCCGTCCGGGCATTCCACCACTTGATGTAATCCTGGGTCACTCGGGGAATGCGACCAGGGGCTGGCACCCTGAAGGAGGCAGAGTCTGCCCGATGGAAGAAGTCCCACCAGCTCCTGGCGTGCTCGGCAATGGAACTTCCCCGGATATTTCGCGAGGGCAGGCCGAACTGTGCGTGATAAACAGGGATGTGCTGATCATATCTGAAGTTTCGGCCGAATCGGAAGGGGTAATACGGCTCCAGCAGTGCATTGTCCCCCTTCCTAAACGCCAATACGCTTGGGCGAATAGATAACGCCCAGTCCCTCAGCTCGGGCTCCAGCAACGGGCGGACCACATTCTCCTGACTTATGGGGTGGACGTACTTCTCCACCTGGTCATCCTTGCACTCCCTCTTGTTATTCACCAGAGGGCTTGAATGCGCGGCCAGCGTCCAGAAGTGAATAGTGCCGGCCGCGTCCCGGGGAACCGTTGTCAACCGGCCCCGAATGTCATACATCCGCATAGAAATGGAACCGGGCTCTGCGCTAACAAACTCCAGCATCCTCGGCACCAGCCCCCAGTCCTGAAGAGCTCGAGGGGCGAACTCGGGGAACAACGAGCAGACCCACGCATTGAAGAAATGCAGCGGACATATGTAGCGGGCCTGTCTCAGGAACTGATGAGTACTGACGTCCCCCAATGCCTTGTAAATCAGGCAAAGAGTTGCCGGGCACAGGGAGAGTTTGATCCCCCATGCCATCTGACATGTCGGATAGATAGCGTCCGGTCGGATCACCGTCTCGTCCCCATATGGCATGGCAAATGAACATAGCCAATACACGAGATAGGCGGCGCAGTGAGTCTGCGGGTCAACGCCCATCGGATTAGGCCCGCTCCGACCTCCCTTGGAGGGGATCTTCACATCAAGCTTGGGCTTCGCACGCTTCTTGCGTGCGACAGCGGTGCCGACACAAGGAAATTATTCATACTGCTTTAGCCCATCATAGAAATATTGCAGCCACAGGGTCATGAGTACCCTCTTTCGGTCTCCACGGGCGGGCTGCCTTCCACCATGCGACAGCTGGTATAACTCCTGGTACGCCTTCATAAGGTACCGGTACGAATACCCCAGGGAATAGTAGCCGTCCCCGTTAGTCTCATCCTTGATCAGGTCGGGGATGCACACTTCTTCATAAGGCTCCCCATCAATGGGCAAGCCGCTCAGCTGACTGAGACTCCACAAATCAAGTGAAGTCTCACCCTCCGCCGTATAGAAAGTGTTGGTCTCCGTGCTGAATACTTCTATCATGCCACAGCAGAGACCCTTGGAGATGGGGTAACCGTACCGAGAAGCGTACATGCTATGGTAGATGCCAACTCGGACCAGCAGTGGGGCGTAGTTGAACAGTACATACTCGGTGAACTCCACCGCCCCTTCACGGAAGCTGTGCGCATCTTGAAGCTTCAGCTCCCCAAACCAGCCTAGCGACAGTTCATACTTGAACCTGATAGCTAAGCAGTCCAAGATGAACGGCTCCTCCCTGTAGCCCCATTTGAGGGGAGCCAAGAATAAGCCGAATCGGGGCGGCTCGCCATGCACCTTTCCGGCGGACATGTCCCATTTTGCCGGAGTGAATTGAGGCGCTCGCACCAGTTTATCTTCGGCAGGCAGCACCCCCTCGATCCCCAAGATGGGCTTCCACTCCCTGGCCTTTCCCACCAAGTACATCGGGATGCTCCTGGGGACACTGTATAATAAATTATCCCGGGCCTGCAGAATCGCCCGCTCGGCACTCTTCACGGTCCGGAGGTCTCGCCCTTCCCGCGAGCGAAAATGCTTCAGAAATCGGATGAGGTGTCTGTCCTTCCGGAAGTCCTTCCTGTACTCTCCCGTGGCCCGATCGAATGTGAAACCGCCCTCGACTTTGGCAAGCCGGCCGAAGTCCATGGTCTCCCGGTCAGACCCCGACGACTCGGCCAAGGCGGCTATCTCCGCATGCTCTCGGTCTAGGTCCTCCACGTTGAGCCATGTGACCGCTGGCACTGGACCCCGCGGAATAAGGTCGGCACCGACAGCAGCGGCAGGAGCAGAAGAACCACTTGGGGGCAGCCATCTATCTGCAAAGAGTCAACAAACAGAAGATCAGAATAAGCCAAAGGCAAAGAGAAATGGAAAAGACTGTAAGAGGGCTTTACTACAACTCAAATAAATAAAACATTGCCAATTTCTAACGAAATTTTGGCAGAGTTTCCCCTAGGCCAGAGGCGTAAAGGAAAACACGGGTGCGCGTCCACAAGGAGTGACGGCCCCAACAAAGTCATGGTGGGCCCCGAGAGGCAACACCAGAAGTCCGCCGATCAAAAAGTCTTCTTCCCCTGGCTTAAGGCCTCTTTACTGGCACACTACCTAGTGCCTTCCCCCGGCACACCCTGAAGCTGCCCTCGCCGGCACACCCACATGGGCCGTCACCGGCACACCCTATGGGAGGGCTTCCCCGGTACGCCCAAAAGCTCCTTCACCAGCACACTTGGCGCCTCGCTTCACCGGCACACTTAGCGCCTCCCTGCCCGACACACTGCCCAGCCTCCCCATCGACACAGCCAACTCCTGCCTCCCCGGCACGCTTCTAGGTGCCTTCCCCGGCACGCTCGCGAAGATGGTCTCCGCCGGCACACCCCGTGGTGCCTTCCCGGCACACCCACGGGGGCCTCACCGGCACGCCCTATAGGCTTTCCCCGATGCACTCCCCGGTGTCTCCCCCAGCACAGCCCGTGGTGAGGCCTTCCCCGGCATGCCCCTTGGGTGTCCTCGCCGGCACACTTGTACCCTGTGCTCCCCGGCACACTCCAAAGGCCGCTTCACCGGCACAGCCATACGCGGCCTCCCCGGCGCGCCCCGTGGTGCCTTCCCCGGCACGCCCTAAAGGGACCTTCCCCGGCACGCTTGGGGCGCCCTCCGCCGATGCGCCCCCCTCAACGGCACGACCGACGGCCTTCACCCCGGCACCACCGGTGATCGCCTCTTCACGTACCACGCCGGATAGGAAGAAGAGCAGGGGAAAGGGAGGAAGAGAGAAGAGGGAGGAGAAGGAACGGGGGGGGCTAGGGCTCCACCGTTCCCCGAAGACGAAGAGAAGGAAGAAGCAAAAGGGGAAGAAGAAAAGGGGGGGAGGAAGAGAGAAAGAGCGATGGGGGCAACCGCCCCCACGCTGGCGTCCTCACCCTGACAACGGAGAAGACGGCGGTGGTGTTCACGGCGGTGTCCGGCGTCGGGCGAGGAAGAATAAGAAGAGGAAGGACGAGGGGGGGCTCCGTCCACTTGGTCACCAGGGAGAGGGAAAAGGGAAAGAGGAGGGAGAATTCGAAACGGGGGTGGCCCGTTCGAGCCACCCCGTCCCTTTATATAGGGGATCTACGCAAAAAAGGGGGGGGAGGAAAATAAAAAAGGGAAAAAATGGATAAAAAGGGGGGAGGGGAAAAGAAAAAAGAAGGGAAGAAAAAAAAAGGGAAGAAAAGAAGAAGGGGAAAATAAAAAAGGGGGAAAGAGAAAAAAAAGGGAAGGAAGAATAAACAAAGAGGGGGGAAGCGTAAGAAAAAAAAGGGGGAAAAATAAAAGGGGGGAAAGAGAAAGGGAAGAGGAGAAGAAGAATGAATGAAAAAGGGAGAGAACAAAAAAAAAAGGAAAGAAGGAACTTCTACAAGAGTAATAATAGTAATAATAAAAATATTAAATAAATATAAATATATATCCGTATATACGTATATATGTGCGTATGCGCACATACGTGCGGAGGCGTACGTAAATAATGCATGATAGTAGATGCATCCGTGGGTATGTCCCGTCCGCACGTCCCTAGGTGTCGACGGGCATCCGCACGGGCAACAGAAGGCTTTATCCTTGCGCTGGCATTAGTTCCCTACCAGCAAACAAGTCCTCCCATGGCACGTAGCCTCGTGCCTCAGCCACCTTCCATCATACAAAATCGCCATCACGGGCCTTACGCCCGGATCGGCAGAATCTCCATCCTTGCATTGGCATTTGTCCCTTGCCAGTGAATAAACCCCTTTCCGGCGCAAGGCTCCGTGCCCTAGCCACCCACTCCATACAATATTGCCATTACGGACCCTACGTCCGAATCGGCACGAATTCTCCCATTGCGCTGGCATTTTCTTCTTGCCAACGAACGAGCCTTACCTTCTGGCATAAGGCTTCGTGCCCTAGCCGATACTCGCGTATCACTCGCTCGTCAAAAAAAAAAAAGAAAAGAAAAGAAGAAAATAAAATGGGGTTAAAAATAGAGATACCCCGCCGAACTTGCCCTTACACGGGGACAAGGGTAAAAATGGCAACAACCCGGCTGTGGCGAAAACCCGAAAGGGCGCCACAGGTAAAATCGGGTACCCCGCCTGATGAGGACATCAAGAGCTTATGAGTTGTATTTTGTGTATTGGCTTGGATTGGTGTGTATTATGGGTTGTATTGGCTTGAAGTGTATGTAATTTTTGATTTCTTTCATTTGGGCCATCCTTGTAAGGCTCATATCAAGCCAATGGGCCATTTGTTATGTCAAGTCCAAGGCTAGGTTGCCATTAGTAGAGTCCATTAAGAGTGTTACTTCATATTGGGTCATTTGGTTTCAAATGGGTCATTAAGGCACTTAAGGCCCAAATTGGGTTCCACTCTCTCATGGGCCATCTAAGTGGGAGTGGCCCAAGACTAGCATGATCTAATGGGAGGCTCTTGGCCCATGAATGGCCTTGGCCCATGGAAGGGGGCGCAAGCTTCCTTGTCTTATTAGGCATGGTAGTTGTGGTTTAGGTGGTGTTTGAATGGAATTAGTCCAAGGTTGAATGGAGATGGTCAAATTAGATTAAACAAATGTATTAAGTGTGTTATTCACATTGTATCTCAGCCATTCACTCATCAACCCTTGATCCAAGGGCCTAGAATGGATTAGAAACCTAGCATATAAAACCTTGTATTTTCATATGAAATTCAATGGAAAAAATCAGAAAATTGTTGAGTCTCTTGGAGCTTGGTGCGCCCCTCTCTCCTCCCCCTGCTGTTAATCCACCTTCAACCCCAGATCTAGAGTGGTTCTACCTCCCTTCATCCCCTCTCAACCTCTGATCATCACCGGTGCCGCCGCCGCCGCCGTTCGTGCCGCCTTCGAGCCGCCACGGGATCAATTTCGGTGTTCTGTCTTGCTGGACAGAGGTGAAGCTCGGAAATTCCTCAAGTCAGCCACGAGTTCAGATCGACTTCAAATTTTGAGGGTTGGTTCCTACCTTATAGACCCTTCCCAAAAAAAAACTCAGGCTCAAATTCTCCCGTTTCATATTGTTTCCACTTCGTTCATTCCCCAAACTCAGATCAGATCTGTCTCTGTCTACAGTGATAGAACCTTTGAGTTCATCCCCTTCTACCACCCTTTTAAATTTTGTTAGACCTCCCAATTTAACTGGACGTTCTGTCCATTTTTCCCTACCTCCACAATTTTTATTAATTTTTGTTGAGTCTTTTACCTATTTTTCAAAATTCATGTTCTACCGGAGCTACAGTACTTCCAGCCAGATCCCAGATCCGACCTTCTTCCAGTAAACATATCATAGAAATTCATAGACACATCCAAACGTGTCCAAACCAACTTTGCCATCTTCCCAACTCAAAATCCTACAACTTTCATGAAGAAGTCGAAGTCTGAATCTAAGGTCTTCCTAGCGGTCAACGGCAGTTATCAGAGATCAGCTCTGCAGATCTGAGTGTTCAGTTACTGTACAACAGGAGGTTGTAAATTCCATAAGTCCAGATCAATGAAGATCCAGGCCAGATCTATAGGCCTACATTGAAGTACTTCGAGTCAGCTTTCCAACGGCGCTAATTTCGTGTCAATCCGACATCGGATCTGATCTCAGCGTCCGTTCTCGCCGGACAGCGCGCTGAAAACCAGAAACTGCAGATCCGTGGGAAGTTTTCCCGACGGGCGCCGGCCGGAGCCGCCCGGCCTCCGATCGTCGTTCCAGCGTGCCGCCAGCCCGGGGATCGCTTCCATCAGTGTCCCCCACCACAGCGGTGACCCGGGTCCCACACGGCCCCTCAGGACAGCACGTGGGCCCCACCGTCATTAGTTCGGGCGTTGCCGAATCAACGCGAGAAGCCGCCCGTCAACCCGAATTCGGTCCTTCCGGACCCCATTGTGTAGCCCTTTACCTCCCTGCGTGGAGTGGCCAGCGGCTTGCATTTCTGTAATATTGTGTAATATTGTTCCGGGAGTACGAGTTTTGGCCGGGTCCGTCGTCCCCACGCCGGGCACGTGGAGGTATCGTATTCGCTCCTACACTTGGCATTTTGCTTACTTCATATATATTTGTTTATGCCGCTACTAGAAAGCATGTGTAGGGATATCTAGCTCGCTTTATTTTCATATCACTGCTACTGCGAGAGAGTGCGAGACCGTCCCGTGACCCGATCCGGGCACAAGTAAGAGCCGACCACCCTAGCTCACAGCCGGTTTCTCAACCGCGCACATCTGACGCTTCCCTCATTTAGGGACGGTCGCGAGCTTGCCGTGTCCGTGTCTCATCCCGCATCAATTTGGTATCAGAGCGAGTTTGAGTCTAGGGTGTCAAAAAGAAAAAAAAAGTGTGTCATTTACGTCTAGTCATTAGTCTGTCTAAGTCGTGTTTAGGGTCATCACAAAAAAAGTGTCTTTTTGCATTTACATCCCTTTACTCGGTATATCAAAAGGTGTTATCCGAACGTTAGGCTACGCCTATCGGGAAGGTCGCACACTTGCGCGAGTGACCTTCGGGTCGATTACCTCCGCCGCGTACCGCGTTTAGGTTAAGTCTAGGCGCATCATTTTGCATCAGTGTGTTTTGCTTTAGTCGGCGTCTTCTAGTCGGTGTGTTTGCATGCCCACTCGTCGGGGTACTTAGTACTCACCCCCACCACCACCTATGGCCAACCCACGGGATACCTCGGGAGACTTCCACTCCCTACAAGAGGCGATGATGGCCATTATGACTAGGTTGGACCAATCCGATGCTAACTTTCGAACTTTCTCCAATAATATGGATGGTCGCCTTAGGGCCATGGAGGGGCGCTTGGAGACCTCCGACAGGTCGGTCCAAGACCTCGTTGGGCGGTTAGATAGGATGTCACACGGGGACCCTCCAGGGGCAGCCCAAGGCCCACCCGCACCTCCTCCCGCGGTGGCCCAAGTCCAACCCGCTCCCATGGTCCAAGTCCAGGCCGCTCCCGCGGCCCAAAACCAGCCACCACAGGCCCCTCCACCCGCCCTTCCTCGGGTTCCCCAACTACCACACCGTGTCCTTGGTCTCGAGGACTATGGTTTTGACAATGCTTATGAGGGATATGGTCAACACCGTCGTGGTTTGCATCCACAACGAGATGAGGATGATGATCGGGTCCTTAAGACCGTGCGAGCGGACCCTGCCGCTTTTTACGGGTCTTTGGATCCGAAAGTCTACCTAGATTGGGAGTTCAGCATGGACCGTTACTTTGAGTGGTATGATATGTCGGAGCGTCGAAGGGTCCGATTCGCCACCATGAAAGTCATGGGGTAGGCACAAACCTATTGGAAGAATGTGGAGAGCCTGCTACTTCAGCGGCTAGAACCCCCGATCGACACATGGGCCGAGATGAAGAATAAACTTCGGCAAAAGTACCTTCCTCCCACATACCGCCAGCGACTCATCGATAGATGGCAAAGTCTTAGCCAGGGAGACCGGTCCGTCTCCGAATACATCGCGGAGTTTGATGAGTACTTTCTACGATGTGGTGTCACGGAGGAGAGTACCATGCCCGCGTCCCGCTTTCGACGTGGTTTGCGGCCACACTACCAGTATGAACTTTTCCGCCGCAATGCCAAGACGTTGGAAGAGGCATATCAGGTTGCTCTCGAGATGGAGCAATTTGAGGGAGAGTTCGAGTCTAGCCATCGGTTGGGCCCCACCCCTCTCCGTAGTGCCGAGCCCTGTCACTCCATAGGCCCGCATCAGCGGCCTCCCATGGCTCGACCTCAGGAGTCCACCCCTCAGGAGCACTTCGCTCCACGGCCCCGTCCTCCTCCACCTCGGGATCTATTTCCACCCCAACCACCGACACCTGTTGCCCGTTCCCCGGCTCCTATAGCCCGTCCTCTGGCACCGGCACCCCCTCCACTATTGTCCAAAGCACCTACATCTCCCCCATTACTGCCTACACCCCCTACCCGACGGGATGATAAGGGTAAGGCCCCTTTTATAGGAGAGAGTAGTCGGTCGCGAATACAGTGTTTCCACTGTCACGGGTATGGTCACATCGCCAGTGAGTGTCCCGCTCGCACCACCCTAGCCTTAGGTGTTGGAGGATCCGCACCTCCCGAGCTTGAGTGTGTCGATTACGAGGCCGATGAGGCACTGGCCGATGAGTACTATGCCATGGGGGAAGAGCTGGGTGACCCTTCGGCCGCCCAGGATACCGCCACCTAGTGGGCTTGATGCTACCACCTTAGTCTAGAGTCGTGCATGAGTCGGTGTGTTTTCTTTGTGTGGTTTGTTTGTGTGGTGATTTTGAGTCGATTGTTTGCGTGGTTTTCATTCATGTGTCAGTGCATGGTGAGTCTGCATGTGTCTTGTGCAAGCTCGTTGTCGTTCTCTTATGAGTGTGAAGCGAGTCGACTCACTTGATGAGTATGGGATCGGTTCTACATCTATACCCGGATCAGTCACCTATAGGGACTCAGCGGTGATTCCTAGTGAGTCTTCGAGCTGTTTCCTTCCTTTTGAGAGTGCCCCTTCAGAGTGACCACCTTTAGCCATAGCAGTTCGCATATCGAGTATATATGGAATGAGCAGGTGCCGATCACTTGGAGTGGAGCATACCCGCGCTACTTGGCACGGTGACGGATCCGCCGGAGTACTCGCGCAGCCATACCCCTACTCGACGGGGTCGAGTTCCTCCCACCCGGGGAGAATTGATGAGGACATCAAGAGCTTATGAGTTGTATTTTGTATATTGGCTTGGATTGGTGTGTATTATGGGTTGTATTGGCTTGAAGTGTATGTAATTTTTGATTTCTTTCATTTGGGCCATCCTTGTAAGGCTGATATCAAGACAATGGGCCATTTGTTATGTCAAGTCCAAGGCTAGGTTGCCATTAGTAGAGTCCATTAAGAGTGTTACTTCATATTGGGTCATTTGGTTTCAAATGGGTCATTAAGGCACTTAAGGCCCAAATTGGGTTCCACTCTCTCATGGGCCATCTAAGTGGGAGTGGCCCAAGACTAGCATGATCTAATGGGAGGCTCTTGGCCCATGAATGGCCTTGGCCCATGGAAGGGGGCGCAAGCTTCCTTGTCTTATTAGGCATGGTAGTTGTGGTTTAGGTGGTGTTTGAATGGAATTAGTCCAAGGTTGAATGGAGATGGTCAAATTAGATTAAACAAATGTATTAAGTGTGTTATTCACATTGTATCTCAGCCATTCACTCATCAACCCTTGATCCAAGGGCCTAGAATGGATTAGAAACCTAGCATATAAAACCTTGTATTTTCATATGAAATTCAATGGAAAAAATCAGAAAATTGTTGAGTCTCTTGGAGCTTGGTGCGCCCCTCTCTCCTCCCCATGCTGTTCATCCACCTTCAACCCCAGATCTAGAGTGGTTCTACCTCCCTTCATCCCCTCTCAACCTCTGATCATCACCGGTGCCGCCGCCGCCGCCGTTCGTGCCGCCTTCGAGCCGCCACGGGATCAATTTCGGTGTTCTATCTTGCTGGACAGAGGTGAAGCTCGGAAATTCCTCAAGTCAGCCACGAGTTCAGATCGACTTCAAATTTTGAGGGTTGGTTCCTACCTTATAGACCATTCCCAAAAAACAAACTCAGGCTCAAATTCTCCCGTTTCATATTGTTTCCACTTCGTTCATTCCCCAAACTCAGATCAGATCTGTCTCTGTCTACAGTGATAGAACCTTTGAGTTCGTCCCCTTCTACCACCCTTTTAAATTTTGTTAGACCTCCCAATTTAACTGGGAGTTCTGTCAATGTTTCCCTACCTCCACAATTTTTATTAATTTTTGTTGAGTCTTTTACCTATTTTTCAAAATTCATGTTCTACCGGAGCTACAGTACTTCCAGCCAGATCCCAGATCCGACCTTCTTCCAGTAAACAAATCATAGAAATTCATAGACACATCCAAATGTGTCCAAACCAACTTTGTCATCTTCCCAACTCAAAATCCTACAACTTTTATGAAGCAGTCGAAGTCTGAATCTAAGGTCTTCCTAGCGGTAAACGGCAGTTATCAGAGATCAGCTCTGCAGATCTGAGTGTTCAGTTACTGTACAACAGGAGGTTGTAAATTCCATAAGTCCAGATCAACGAAGATCCAGGCCAGATCTCTTGGCCTACATTGAAGTACTTCGAGTCAGCTTTCCAACGGCGCTAATTTCGTGTCAATCCGACATCGGATCTGATCTCAGCGTCCGTTCTCGCCAGACAGCGCGCTGAAAACTAGAAACTGCAGATCCGTGGGAAGTTTTCCCGACGGGCGCCGGCCGGAGCCGCCCGGCCTCCGATCGTCGTTCCAGCTTGCCGCCAGCCCGGGGATCGCTTCCATCAGTGTCCCCCACCACAGCGGTGACCCGGGTCCCACACGGCCCCTCAGGACAGCACGTGGGCCCCACCGTCATTAGTTCGGGCGTTGCCGAATCAACGCGAGAAGCCGCCCGTCAACCCGAATTCGGTCCTCCCGGACCCCATTGTGTAGCCCTTTACCTCCCTGCATGGAGTGGCCAACGGCTTGCATTTCTGTAATATTGTGTAATATTGTTCCGGGAGTACGATTTTCGGCCGGGTCCGTCGTCCCCACGCCGGGCACGTGGAGGTATCGTATTCGCTCCTACACTTGGCATTTTACTTACTTCATATATATTTGTTTATGCCGCTGCTAGAAAGCATGTGTAGGGATATCTAGCTCGCTTTATTTTCATATCACTGCTGCTGCGAGAGAGTACGAGACCGTCCCGTGACCCGATCCGGGCACAAGTGAGAGCCGACCACCCTAGCTCACAGCCGGTTTCTCAACCGCGCACATCCGACGCTTCCCTCATTTAGGGACGGTCGCGAGCTTGCCGTGTCTGTGTCTCGTCCCGCATCACCGCCACGTGAAAACCCGTGAGGGCGCGTGGGCAAAAGCAAGAGGGGGCCGGTACCGGCGAAAACCCGAAAGGGCGCTTGTATCGGTAATGTGGTTCAAAAAAAAGGGAAGAGAGAAAAGAAGAGACCAACAAACCAGGTCAGCTCCCAACACCCTGTTGGCGCTGACGAAGAGACAAAGAGACCAACAAACCATGTCAGCTCCCGACATCCCGTCGGCACTGATGAAGAGACCAACATGTTGCTTCAGTTCCTGACACCCTATCAGCACTGATGAAGAGACAAAGAGACCAATACGCTGCTTCAGTTCCCGACATCCCGTCGGCACTGATGAAGAGACCAATATGCTGCTTCAGTTCCCGACACCCCGTCGGCACTGATGAAGAGACCAATATACAGCTTCAGTTCCCGGCATCCCGTCGGCGCGGATGAAGAGACAAAGAGACAACAAACTAGGTCAGTTCCCGACACCCTGTCGGTACTGACGAAGAGACAAAGAGATCAACAAACCGGGTCAGCTCCCGATGCCCTGTCGGCACTGACGAAGAGACCAAGAGACGACAAACTAGGTCCGTTCCCGACACCCTGTCGGCACTGACGAAGAGACCAAGAGATCAACAAACCATGTCAGCTCCCGACACCCTGTCGGCACTGGCGAAGAGACCAACAAACAACAAAGCAGGTCAGTTCCCGACACCCTGTCGGCACTGACGAAGAGATAAAGAGACAACAAATCAGGTCAGTTCCCGACACCCCGTCGGCACTGGCGAAGAGACCAAGAGACTAACAAAGCATGTCAGCCCCCGACACCCTGTTGGCACTGACGAAGAGACAAAGATATCATCAAATGATGTCAGCTCCTGACACCCCGTCGGCACTGACGAAGAGACAAAGAGACCAACAAGCCAGGTCAGCTCCCGACACCCTGTCGGCGCTGGCAAAGAGACAAAGAGACAACAAATCATGTCAGCTCCCGACACCATGTCAGCACTGACGAAGAGAAAAAGAGACCAACAAACCAGGTCAGCTCCCGGCATCCTATCGGCACTGATAAAGAGACAAATGGACCAATATACTGCTTCGGTTCCCGGCGTCCCGTCGGCACTAATGAAGAGACCAACAAAGCATGTCAGTTCCCGACACCCCGTCGGCACTGACGAAGAGACAAAGGGATCAACAACCATGTCGGCGTCCGACACCCCGTCGGCACTGACGAAGAGAAGAAGAGACAAATATGCCACGTCAGTCCCCGACACCCTGTCGGCACTGACGAAGAGAAGAAGAGACCAACATGTCAGGTTGGCTCCTGACACCCCGTCGGCACCGACGAAGAAAAAAAAGAGACCAGTACACCCGTGGGCACCGCCCGGCTCATCCTTCGCCTGCGCTACCCGTGGGTGGGGGGCATTTGTGGACACCGAAAAATTGCACACCCAAATATCATGCCCGGCCTCGCATCAACAACGGCGCCGAGTGAAGAAGCCCCGGGGAAACTGATCGTCCGGACTCCCCAAATATGCACACTGCCGTGAAGCCGTCCCCAGAGTCACGACAGCAAAGAGAAGCCAATTCCCGGGAAGCTCATAATCCATGGGCCTCGAAGAAAATCAAATGGGCCACAACTGGTGCCCACAACGGGCTCAGAATTGCCCATTTAGCCCTTCGGCGGCACACCCTCTGTGCCATTCAGCGGCACACCCTATTGAGGCTTCAACGGCGCGCCCTGATGCCCATCCAGTGGCACGGTCCCTGGCCTTCAGCGGCACAGCCTTTGGCCTTCAGCGGCACGCCCATTTGAGGCTTCAACGGCACCCCCCCCAGGGTGCCCCAGTGGCACACCCATGGGAGCCCCTCAGCGGCACGCCCAAGCCCCCAGCGGCACACCCCCATGGGGTCTTCAGCGGCACGCCCGTCCTGGGCTCCAGCGGCACACCCCTCAGGGGGCTTCAGCGGCACACCCATAGGATGTCTCCAGCGGCACACCCCCATGGGGTCTTCAGCGGCACGCCCGTCCTGGGATCCAGCGGCACACCCCTCAGGGGGCTTCAGCGGCACACCCATAGGGCGTCTCCAGCGGCACACCCCCATGGGGTCTTCAGCGGCACGCCTGTCCTGGGCTCCAGCGGCACACCCCTCAGGGGGATTCAGCGGCACACCCATAGGGTGTCTCCAGCGGCACACCCCCATGGGGTCTTCAGCGGCACGCCCGTCCTGGGCTCCAGCGGCACACCCCTCAGGGGGCTTCAGCGGCACACCCATAGGGTGTCTCCAGCGGCACACCCCTCAGGGGGCTTCAGCTGCACGCCCATTGGGTGCTCCAACGGCACGCCATTTTGGCCCTCCTGCGGCACACTTCTTCAGCCCACCAGCGGCAGAGCGTGAAGCCTTTTCAACGGCCAAACGACGTGATGCCCATGCCCTACGTATCCTTGGCACGCAGTGAGCTGTCCGAGGTGTCAACCAACCGTTGGGCCACGCAGGCTACTCCCCTGACAACCAGGACAGAAGAAGTCAAACCCATGATGAAGCCGCTTCCCGCCTCCGACGGCCGTGTTCGAAGGCTCCCGTTGCTGGGAGTATAAAGCCACTCCCATTCCAAGCAAAGAAAAAAAAGAGGAGGAGAAGAAGAGACAGGGGGAGAGAGGGCACACCCACAGAGACGAACAGAGCCGGCCACCGGGAGAAGAAAGCAGAAGAAGAAGATTTAAAGGATCCGCCGTAGGGTCCCCTCCGATGATCACCGGGAGAAGAGAGTAAGGAATAGGGTGAGAGGGAGGAAATGTGAGCTTGATGTAAAGGAGGGAGTGGGAAAAGGGCAGGGGTAGTCATCCCTGTTTAGCCCCATCGCTCCCCCCATTTTCTTCCCTCCTCTTCCATTTCTATGGTTCTCTCCTTCCTCTTGTCTGTATGTCTTGCGATGTATACGGCCGTTCATGGTCGTTCCTTTTCGTGCATGAATAAAAATCACCCTTCTTGGGTTTCCTTGTTATCTCTGTTGGTTTACGCCAGTCCGCATGGTGTGGTGTGTGTTGTTCGTTTTCTCCATTTCTCCATTTCTCCGATGCTTTTGGAGTCTCCGTATCGATGTGATCCCCCCCGTATGATCCTTGGCCTTATGGGTCCTTTGCCTTCTTCTATGGCCACCAGTTGTGTCCATCCGCTTGGAGGAAGAGAGAGACCCTTCTCCTCCTCCTGAACACCCAGCTACCAGCAGCCTACCCTTGGCCTTTTACCCTTCTTCTTTTCCTGACTAACCTGCAACCCTCCCAGTCCGCATACTTAGCTCCCTTCGGCCCTTGGCTGGCACGCCTATAGTGGCCCTCAGCGGCACACTCCTCCGGCCCTTGGCCGGTACACTCATAACCACCCTCAGCGGTACACCTTCCCTTGGTGCCTCAGCGGCACGCCTGTGCTCGTCCCTGACCGGTACGCCTTGGCCAACCCCCAGTCCACTCGGTCCAGTATTAGAAGTCTTCCGTTCATTGTTTTCTTCGTGTTTTCCGATGTTCTATAAAGGTGATGCCGCCTCCGGGTGCCCACCTCCAGTTGTCGGGTTCCGCCACTCCGTGTGGGCGCGTTCCCTGTATCTCCCTTACGATCGAGACAAGGGGAGATGCTGCCGAATTTTTGTCAGAAAGATAACAAGATGTTACAAGGCAAAAGGAAGTAACGAACGAATAGAACAATCAATGATAAGACTTTCCAACTAAGCAAGACACTACTGGTAGTATGAGAAAACCTGAACCGATTAACAACATGACAGACCGAACGCTTGACCTGTGAGAAGAGGCTGAACAGAATAAAGAAAGGGAGAAATTTATATAAGGCTACACGAAAATTAAGAAAAGAAGAAAAGAAAAGCCTAAAAAAACAAATAACAGAGGAATGGACCTTCATCACGCTTGCTTCAACCCTCACCGGCATGCTCCACTGATCTTCCAGCGGCACACTCTAACAACCCTTCGCCGGTACATCTGTTTCTGCCTTCACCGGCACGCCTTTCACAACCCTCATCGGCACACTCCCCATCCTAAATCATCACCTTCGCCGGTACGCTTCAGCATCCCTTCCAGCGGCACACCCATCCCCCACCTTCACTGGCACGCTCTATTGACCCTCCAGCGGCACACTCTAGCAGCTTCAATGGTGCACCTCTCCAACTACAACTTCAACGGTGCTGATGCGGGACGAGACCACGGACACGACAAGCTCGTGATTGTCCCTTAACGAGGGAAGCGTCGGACGTGCGCGGTTGAGAAACCGGCAGTGAGCTAGGGTGGTCGACTCTCTCTTGTGCCCGGATCGGGTCACGGGATGGTCACGCTCTCTCTCGCAGCAGCAGTGATATAAATATAAAGCGAGCTAATTACCCTATCATGCTCTCTAGCAGCGGCATAAACAAGCATATATGAAATAAAGCAAAATGCCAAGTAAGGGAGCAAAAACGATACCTTCACGAGCTCGGTGTGGGGACGACGGACCCGGTTGAAACTCGTACCCCCGGAACAATAATACACAATATTACAGCAACACACGTCACTGCCCACTCCACGCAGGGAGGTAAAGGGCTACACAATGGGGTCCGGGAGGACCGAATTCGGGTTGACGGGCGGCTTCTCGCGTTGATTCGGCAACACCCAAACTAGTGACGGTGGGGCCCACGTGCGGTCCGGAGGGGCCGTGTGGGCCCCGGTGGTACCGTTATGGTGGGGACACTTGGGGAAGCGTTCCCTGGGCTGGTGGCATGCTGGTTCGCCGGTCGGAGGCCGGGCGGCTCCGTTCGGCACCGATCGAAATAACCGGCCACGGATCTGCAGCTTCTAGTTTTCAACGTGCGTCCCGGCGAGAACGGACGCTGCGATCAGCCCCGATGTCAGATCGACATGAAACTGGTGTCGTTGGAATGCTAACTTCAAATACTTCAATTTAGGCCTAAAGATATGGCATGGATCTGCATGGATCTGGGCTTTAATGAATTTTTTAGTTGCTTTTGTACAGTGACCGGACTCTCAGATCTGCAGTGAACTTGTCTGAGAACGGCCATTGACCGCCTAGTAGACCTTGGATTCAGACTTCGACCTCTTCATGAATGTTGTAGGAAAGTGAGCTAGTAAAATGGACATATTTTTTATGAAAGTTTTAGAGGTGGCTGTGATTTGTTCTGATGTTTGAACTGGAAGGTGGTCGGATCTGGGAATTGGCTGAAAGCACTATAGCAGAGATAGAACACAATTTTTGAAAAATGCATAGATGGCTGATCAGAAATTAATAAAATTCATGGATGTTGGGGATGACGGATAGAACGCCCAGTAAAATTGGCAGCCCTAAAAAAAATTAAAAAGATGGTCGAAGATGGGAAACTCAGAGCTGCTTTCACTGTAGACAGAGACAGGATAGATCTGAAAGTGATTGAAGACTGAAAATGTAAAAATACCAAATAAAAATTTAAGATCAAGAAGAGGTCGTGGCTGGTAGCAGGAATTTCGGAAAGACACCTCTATCCAGCAGGACAGAATACCGACGACGGTTTCACGGCGGCTCGAAGGCGGCACGAACGACGGTAGCGGCGGCACAGATGGTCACCGGAGATAGAGGGGAGGGGATTGAAGATAGAACCACTATAGAATTTGGGGTTGGAGGAGATGAACACCAGGGGATAGGGGAGGGGCTCAAGAATCACTCTTGATTTTCCAACAATTTTCTCTTCATTCATTCATTAATTTCTAATGACACTATACATAGACTTATATAGAAAATGGCAAGGGGTGGGGGGCTGAGAATTTCGTGGGAAATAGGCCATTTTCTTCCCCCATGTGGTCAAAAACTCAAAATAAATAAATTACATATGGAGGGGGCACTACTTTGACTAGGTAGGTAAGGTAGGTGGCCAACCTTTGAAATTTTAACCCCTTTGTCTCCCATGTGGTCAATTAGCATTCAAACCTTCTAGATGGCCACCTAGGATGGTTGACCAGCCCCACATGGATGAGATAGACCAATGGGGAAGGGGAGGGGGCCCCCTAGCTGGACCTACTACATATTTGCATAAAAACCCACACAATCCTAGGGAATGACACATTGACTTACAAAGCCTTACAATTGTACATATACTTTTCCAAGGATATAAAAGCAAACTAAAGGACACAAATGCAAAATAACAATGTCAGTGCTCGGCGTCGATTCCCATCAATTCTCCCCGGGTGGGAGGAACTCGACCCCGTCGAGTAGAGGTATGGATGCTCGAGTACTCCGGCGGATTCGTCACCGTGCCAAGTAGCGCGGGTATGCTCCACTCCATGTGACCGTCACCTGCTCATTCCATATATACTCGATATGCAGGAACTACTTATGGGCTAAAGGTGGACACTCCGAGTGGGGCACTCTCAAAAGGGAAGGAAGCAGCTCGAAGACTCACTAGGAATCACCGCTGAGTCCCTGTAGGTGACTGATCCAGGTATAGATGTAGAACCGATCCCATACTCATCGAGTGAGGTGACTCACTTCACACTCATAAGGGACTAACATCGACGAGCTTGCACAAGACACATGCAGACAAACAAACGACACACAAACCATGTAAACAAACCACACAAAGACGAGACAATACAGACTCATGCATGACTCGAGACAAACCGACTGCTAGTCTGACCCGTACATGGGTGACGGTGGACCAGGACACCCGAACGTATGCCATGCATGCATCTGACGTAACCGGTGGTTGATGTCATGGAGAACTTCTAGACACCCGACGATGCACCAATCATGGATATTGGGCTTGGATGTGGGAAGTCCGGGAGGTGCGGGTGGTTTAGATGGATCGGGGAAACCAAAGTTTTCATTACCCCCAAATGAAAGTTCGGACCTATGGCTATGTGGAGTTTGCTTGGCCCGAGTGGAAAAGGTGGGATAGTGAACTCCGCGGAAGAAGGGTAATGAGTATGAAAACTCGAGAGGTTCACTAGTGAAGGGGTCAAAAGGGTCGAAGAAGGTGTGACCCCATGAAGCGGGTTCCAACATGACATGGTCCCAAGTTTGAAATTTATAATCACCGCCATACATTATGATCGGTGGGACGATGGACATGTGTAGAAAATAGGATTCCTCCCTTGGGCAAAAAGGAACGAAGTCGGACTCGGCCGGCATCGGGAGGAGTAGAAGAATCTCCGTGGTGACACACCCCACGGTGCACACGGAGGTAATGGATCCTAATGCCGGATGGGTGAAGCTAAAACTAGCGGGTTGGTCAAAGCCTCGGGCCAAAAGATGCGTCAACTTCCATTGTGAATCTAGTCCCATAATAAGGTCATCCAAAGTATCGACATGGTGACTAGACCGAAAAGTTGTGTGGTAGGAGTTGACGGGCACTAAAGATAGGATGGGGTCCATGGATGGGAAGGGAGGTGGGACCAAGTCATCCTTGAGCCAACGAAAAAGCGGCTCGGCTATGAAAAGTGTACCCGTTAGAAATACGGGTGGCTCGGGCCTTGGTGGTTCCAAATGAGAGGATTCCGAATCAAATTCAGAAATAGAGGGGGATGGCATTGGAACTCTATCGAATGGTGAAGGTCATGGTGTAGGCGGGTAGGAGGTGGATGCTTGTCGAAAGCCACCATACCGAGAAAAGTGTGACTCAAATGGTTCGACCACTAGAGCGACCGTATAGGATTCCGCTAGAGAGAATGCATTACGGATAAGACATTCCAACTGGAAGTGAAGGTGCAAACCTCTCCGGAACTGAAATGCGGCCGTGTTGCTCTCCTCTCCCAAGCCATATTCCAACCAATACGTATGATATGCCCGAATGTACTCGGACACGGACCTATCGCCTTGGATGGGTCAACATGGGTTGGCCATAGTTGCCAAAATATGGGAATGGATCCCTAGGAATGGATATGCGGCCGTGTTGCTCTCCTCTCCCAAGCCATATTCCAACCAATACGTATGATATGCCCGAATGTACTCGGACACGGACCTATCGCCTTGGATGGGTCGACATGGGTTGGCCATAGTTGCCAAAATATGGGAATGGATCCCTAGGAATGGATATGCAAGGCCATTTGGACAAGACACTAGACACGACCCTAAGTAATGCAAAATTGGAATGCATGCACACTAAGGACCCTAGACGTAAACCAAGACTCGGTACGTGGCGGAGATAAGCAATCCGAAGATCACTCACGCAGGTGTGCGGCCTTCCCGATAGGCGTAGCCTAACGTTCGGACAACACCTTTTGATATACCGAGTAAAGGGATGCAAATGCAAAAAGACACTTTTTTTTGTTTTAAAACAATGATGACTAATGACTAAATGACAGACTTTTTTTTTGACACCCAAGACTCAAACTCGCTCTGATACCAAATTGATGCGGGACGAGACCACGGACACGACAAGCTCATGATTGTCCCTTAACGAGGGAAGCGTCGGACGTGCGCGGTTGAGAAACCGGCAGTGAGCTAGGGTGGTCGGCTCTCTCTTGTGCCCGGATCGGGTCACGGGATGGTCACGCTCTCTCTCGCAGCAGCAGTGATATAAATATAAAGCGAGCTAATTACCCTATCATGCTCTCTATCAGCGGCATAAACAAGCATATATGAAATACAGCAAAATGCCAAGTAAGGGAGCGAAAACGATACCTTCACGCGCTCGGCGTGGGGACGACGGACCCGGTTGAAACTCATACTCCCGGAATAATAATACACAATATTACAGCAACACACGTCGCTGCCCACTCCACGCAGGGAGGTAAAGGGCTATACAATGGGCTCCGGGAGGACCGAATTCGGGTTGATGGGCGGCTTCTCGCGTTGATTCGGCAACACCCAAACTAGTGACGGTGGGGCCCACGTGCTGTCCGGAGGGGCCGTGTGGGACCCGGTGGCACCGTTATGGTGGGGACACTTGGGGAAGCGTTCCCTGGGCTGGCGGCATGTTGGTTCACCGGTCGGAGGCCGGGCGGCTCCGTTCGGCACCGGTCGGAATAATAGGCCACGGATCTGCAGCTTCTGATTTTCAGCGCGCATCCCGGCGAGAACGGACGCTGCGATCAGCCCCGACGTCGGATCGACACGAAACCGGTGCCGTTGGAAAGCTAACTTCAAATACTTCAATCTAGGCCTAAAGATCTGGCATGGATCGGCACGGATCTAGGCTTTAATGAATTTTTTAGTTACTGTTGTACAGTGATCGGACTCTCAGATCTGCAGTGAACTTGTCTGAGAACGGCCGTTGACCGCCTAGTAGACCTTGGATTAAGACTTCGACTTCTTCATGAAAGTTGTAAGAAATTGAGCTAGGAAAATGGAAATATTTTTGATGAAAGGTTTGGAGGTGGCTGTGATTTATTCTGATTTTTGAACTGGAAGGTGGTCGGATCTGGGAATTGGCTGAAAGCACTGTAGCAGAGATAGAACACAATTTTTGAAAAATGGATAGATGGCTGATCAGAAATTAATAAAATTTATGGATGTTGGGGATGACGGACAAAATGCCCAGTAAAATCAGGAGCCCTAAAAAAAATTAAAAAGATGGTCGGAGATGGGAAACGCAGAGCTGCTTTCAATGTAGATAGAGACAGGATAGATCTAGGAGTGATTGAAGACCGAAAATGTAAAAATATCAAACGAAGGACTTTGGACCTGAGATTTTTTGTGGAGTAGGGGTTGGAAGATAGAAACACACAATAAAAATGTAAGACCAAGAAGAGGTCATGGCGGATAGCAAGAATTTCGGAAAGACACCTCTATCCAGCAGGACAGAATACCGACGACGGTTTCGCGGCGGCTCGAAGGCGGCACGAACGGCGGCGGCGGCGGCACAGATGATCACCGGAGATAGAGGGGAGGGGATTGAAGATAGAACCACTATAGAATTTGGGGTTGGAGGAGATGAACACCAGGGGATAGGGGAGGGGCTCAAGAATCACTCTTGATTTTCTAACAATTTTCTCTTCATTCATTCATTAATTTCTAATGACACTATACATAGACTTATATAGAAAATGACAAGGGGTGGGGGGCTGAGAATTTCATGGGAAATAGGCCATTTTATTCCCCCATGTGGTCAAAAACTCAAAATAAATAAATTACATATGGAGGGGGCACTACTTTGACTAGGTAGGTAAGGTAGGTGGCCAACCTTTGAAATTTTAACCCCTTTATCTCCCATGTGGTCAATTAGCATTCAAACCTTCTAGATGGCCACCTAGGATGGTTGACCAGCCCCACATGGATGAGATGGACCAATGGGGAAGGGGAGGGGGCCCCCTAGCTGGACCTACTACACATTTGCACAAAAACCCACACAATCCTAGGGAATGACACATTGGCTTACAAAGCCTTACAATTGTACATATACTTTTCCAAGGATATAAAAGTAAACTAAAGGACACAAATGTAAAATAACAATGATGTGGCACAGCCCAAAGATCACTAAATATGATGAGATGACCCTAGGACTTAGACCCGCAAGCATACAAGCGCTCAATGATTCTCACAATGACGATTTTTGCTCACTCGGCTCACACGTTCACCCGATGGGTCCGGGAGATGATGGTGAGGGTCCGAGACGGGACCCAATTCTCCTAATGGACTTACAATGCTAAGGCTGACCCCCAATGGGCCTGGGAGACCCAGTTTTGTGGGTGGCTGGCCCGCAAGGCGGGGTGTTGGGTGGCACTCACTCACGGGCCGCGGTGGGCACGAAATCGCTTAAAATTAAGTCCGAGCGCTCTCTTACCGTCCGACGGGCATTCAAGGCAATACTACATTTGCAGAAATGAAGCTACAAGGGTGTGATCAGAAGCTCACCTGATCGGTGTGAAGACACCGATCCCGTTCGGAGACGAGGGCGCGCCGGGAAGCGTGGGTAATTACCCGAACGCTGCGGCGATTGTCGCTTGACCTGAAACTTAAAGAGTACAACACTACACCTCACGCAGGAGGGATGAACTTGGGGTGGGGATTAATCTTATTACACCCAAAACTACCTCCACGCAGGGAGGGGCCTTCAGCCGGCCAAGCGGGGTGGGGATTTATGCAAAGGAAAAGCCGATCTTCCGAGTCCGCCGGTTCTGCCAATCTGCAGGTTTGCAGGACAGGATGTCGCTGTTGATGCTGCCACGGGATCCACGGGGCTCCAAACTTGACGAAACCACTGCCAAAAGTTTCTCAGCTGACAGGGGATGAAGCTTGAATTTTTGGGGCAGCTTTGACACCCGAGGCTGGCAGTGCCGGCGATGGGAACAGGACAGCAATGTCTGGCTCCTGGCAGGTACCGAACTGATGCAGCAGGTTGCAGACGTCGCTGTGGCCGCTCCTGAACTCCGATTGGGACGAGATTGGTGGTGACGCGATCGTGGTCGGAGTAGCTTCGAGCAGCAGTTGACGGGGCCTCGATCCAAGGTCGGAGGAGAGCGGGGTAGCCGGAAGAGTAGGTACAGGTCGAACCTGGTCCCACAGTGGGCAGACTACCCACCCTGACGAAGAAAATGTTAACTTGCAGCTCCGGTGGCCGAATGAGGTCCTTCTTCTTGGAGGAGACAGCTAACTGGTAGTAGTTTCAGCCCTCCAAAAATGGCGCTCAGATCTTCAGGGAGGAAGTCGTGGTCGGACTGTGACTGCAGCTCTGGTTCCCTGCCTGAGAGCTTCTGCGCAGTTGAGGGAGATCGGCTCCTGCGGACAGCTCCGACCTCGGATGTTGACGAAACCACCTCGCCTTGAAAGCTCTCTGGACGCCCTTTCCAGAGATGTAGGCCTTGACACCAGGAGGACCAGGGAACGGCCGGTCCTGTTGCGATCTTCAGGACCCAACTCTGCAGCCTGCGACCTGCTTTCTGAAATGGCAAACTAGCAAGAATGAAGGGAGTGGGAGGGGGTTAACAAAGCTTGAGGATGATGGCTGAAGGTTTAGGGAGGGGGGGAGGACGTGGCTAGGGCTCCAGGAGGTTAGGAATGGCAGGGATGGAGGGAGAAAGGGGGCTGGAACTGCTAGAGGTGGAGATGGGGGAGTGGATGTGCACAAGAGAGAAGATGAGTGTGAGGGAAGGTGGGGGGCGAACTTGGCTATGGGGAGGGAGTGGATTTCGACCTAGGGTGAGGGAGGGATGGGAGAGGGGAGGGTAATTCGAATTTGGGCTTTGGGAGGGGTTAATTTAGCCTTGGGAAGGTGGATAGGTGCCTTGGGAAGTGAAGGGAGGTGGGTGGTAGTTGGGAAGTAGAGTTTGGATTGGTGGAGGGTTGTTGGGACTAGGTGGAGAGTAAAGGAGGGTTGTGGGAAGTTGTGGGGTATTAATGGAGGTAGGTGGGGGTTGGAATTGAATGAGAGAGGGGGGAGGAGAGAGGGGAGGTTCGCCCTTGCCTTGTGGGAGAGAGAAGGAGAGCTAGAGAGAGAGAGAGGAATGGAATAATGAGAGATTTGAAAGAGTTTTCTTCAATATTCATCAAAAGTTAGTACATGGAGGGAGATGGGGGCTATTTATAGGCAACCCATCTTTACAAGACAAAAATAACCCTGCCATTTAAGGCAAAAGACCAAACATGTCCTAGACTCAGTCCAATAGGCCCAAACTAAGGTATTAGGGCCCAATTAGACCAAATAGGGGAAATGGACTAGTACAACATGACATAATAAAAGGAAATACATGCGACATGACCCAATAAAAGGAAAATTACATATGATAAGACTCAATAAAAGGAGGATACATAAGATGAGAATGAGTCGACCCAAATCAAGGGTGTGCAGGCGACCCGAGCCATAGCGAGTGTCGTGAGATGTCCTCATCAAATCCCCCGGGGTGGGGAGAACTCGACCCTGTCGAGTGTGGGTCTGCCTGGCTGTCATAGTGCTCCAGAATGTAGGGATCCAACCGCAGTAGGTCCTCCCGGCTCACCCAAGCATCCTCCGTCGGGGGACGATTCTTCCACCTAACCAAGTAGCGCTGATACACCTTGTGCCTCGTAATGATGCTCTGCTCATCCAGTATTGCCTCTATCTGCTCTCGTCGGTCTCTTAAGCTGGGAAGTGGAGTCCCTCCGGGAGTGTCTCTCATAAGGGGGGGGTAACGGCTCAAGCTCCTCACTGGGTTCCACCGCGGGGCCTTTGTAGGGTACCAGGTCCACCACGTTGAAGGTAGGGTGCACCCCATAGCTCTCTGGTAGGTCAAGCTCATAAGCATTGCTGCCAAGTCGTCGTAGAACTCGAAAGGGTCCCGACCCTCGTGCCCTCAACTTGGAGGCAGGCCCGGGAAGGAGCCGCTCCGTCCTCACCATCACCTGGTCTCCCACTTGGAATTCACAGTGGCGCCGGTGAGCATCTGCCCGTCTTTTGTAAGCCTCATTGCTTTTCCCTATATGCTTGCGGATGTCATCATGCAACTCTTTGATATGCTGTGCAAAGGACTCAGCTGAGACTGACACCCTAGCATGTGGGGGAAGGGGAATGAGATCCGAGGGCTTTCTAGGCCTAAAACCATGCACTGTCATGAATGATGATCCTATAGGGATGAAGGGAGGGCCTGGACAGCCAAATTCAGCCCTATCAAGTGTTAGATTGGTTTTGACAGACTTAGGAGGACCAGGGCATCCATGAATTGACCTATCATGCTTAGAAACCATGTGGACCTTGATGCACTTAGGTGGACCGGGGCAGCCACAAGTGGCCCTATCATGCATGAGACGGATGAAGAGTGGGGGAAGACCAACTTGTCCAAATGTAAGCCTATCATGCACTGGACCTAGTGTGTGAATGACACAAATGATGTGACTAGCCTGACCACATGATGCAAAAGGTTGTGATACATGGATTCTTATCAAGATGGTCCCATCTGTGAGATTTGGGGGTTTCCACTCATGGGGATCGAAGCGGTTCCAAGGGGTGGACATCTTGGGATGGGTCACTCCCTTATTTCCAAGGTTGATGCCACCCTTGGCATTGACTCTCATAGTGTGGGCGGAATTTCGGAATGGGTGGGTTAGGCCTGACATGGTGGGTGAGGGTAGGAGGGAGTGGGTGGTGGGTGAGGAGTACTTGGAAGCCCATAGGGAGTGGCCAAACAGATCAAGATGGGTTAAGGGGTGGGTGATGTGGAGGTGGGTTTCAATCCAAGTGGTCGCCCTAGGGTCCCTAGCACACATAGGGAAGTGGAAATCATGAACCCAGTGGGACTTATCGTAATGCTCCTTGCAAAGGGGCGAGGGGTAGGGAGAGATGTAGGAGGGCCAGGAGGTGGGTTGGTAATGAGGGGCTAGTGGGAAGGGAACATGTGGATCTAGGAGGACTTGGGTTGAGGGGAATGAGGCTTCTTCCCATCCTGGACCTTGAGCATTCCAAAGCATACACTCCCTAGTGTGGGCTGGGCACTCGTCTCCTAATGGGGTAAGCACAAAAGTGGATTCCTTAGGTTGATTGCCCTCTCCTTGTGGTAGGGGAGTGGTGTAAAACTCATCGGGAATTGAAATCCCTTTCCTTGTGGAAGGAGGGAATTTCCATTGAGTGGGGTCAAAAGGATCATAGAAATTGAAACTCTTATGGAGGGATCCCTCTATGTCCTTGGATAGGTTGGCCCAAGTAGGACGTTCCCCGATGCATGTTGAACCTTCATCGACAAGGGGCAACAACAAGAGTGTGGACTCACTAGGAAGTGTGACCTTGAGGAGAGGAGAGCATTTTTTTGTGGGGCTCATTGGGTCAAGTTCCCTAGGGGTTGGCAGGAAGATTAGAAGCTCACTAGTGCATTGGCCTATAGTGCAAATAGATGTAATGGAGCCAATGGATGAGTAGGCAAAGGCAAGGTACTTGGGCTTAATGGGTTCCATGGCCAACATGCTAGTCAACCCCATTTGATAACTCAAACTCCTAAGTAGGTCTTCAAGGGTTTCCACAAAGCAAAAGGATTGATATGTTGTGTGATGAGAATGACATGGCACTAGTTGAACTTGCTCTATGGGGAGGTTGCATGGGGTTGAAGGGTACAAGATGGGACCTTTCTTGAGCCAGGTAGCTAGGGGCTCCTCTATGGTTAGCTCACCAGTGGGTGGGATGAGTTGCTCATGTTGGGGTTCGGGTTGGTTTTGTGCAATGGAGATTTGAGGCTCATTTTCCACTTTAACTGATCGCTTTTGAATGGTTTGCTCAAACTTGGAGAGGGCTTGGTTATAAGAATTTGGGAAGTGGAACCTTTTCTTGTCTCCCGGGGATTGCAAGTGACACCCTTTTCCTTCGGGGTCTATGATTGCTTGTTGTTCTTCCATCCATTCTTTTCCCAAAATAATATGTGACCCAAGGGGCCGAATTTTGCACCATGCTCCACTACCCCACGTAATGGATTTGGAGGGAATGCGGCTTACACAAGGTACGTAGAACTCTACGAAAACCCATTCCCCATGGATGACAATTTTCCCTTCTTGTGACAAGGAGTTCACAAGAGTTTGGGAGACATAATTTCCCGATTGGTACTCATCAAGGAACACCGTGGTGATTTTGTTGTGGGGTAGGACTACTTTGAAGCTAAAGGACATGGTGAACCGGTCACCGTGGGAATTGGGATTCATGGTGTTTATTGGAAGAAGATGAATTGCATTGATAATGAGTTCCACTACGAGTGGTCATGCAAAGTTGGGTGGGCTATGCAAGGGTGTGCGAATGCACCTAAGAAAAACTTAGTGTGACCCAAGACTAGACTTGTAAGGACAAGCCTATGACCGCTCTGATACCACTTGATGTGGCACAGCCCAAAGACCACTAAATATGATGGGATGACCCTAGGACTTAGACCCGCAAGCATACAAGCGCTCAATGATTCTCACAATGACGATTTTTGCTCACTCGGCTCACACGTTCACCCGATGGGTCCGGGAGATGATGGTGAGGGTCCGAGGCGGGACCCAATTGTCCTAATGGACTTACAATGCTAAGGCTGACCCCCAATGGGCCTGGGAGACCCAGCTTTGTGGGTGGCTGGCCCGCAAGGCGGGGTGTTGGGTGGCACTCACTCACGGGCCGCGGTGGGCACGAAATCGCTTAAAATTAAGTCCGAGCGCTCTCTTACCGTCCGACGGGCATTCAAGGCAATACTACATTTGCAGAAATGAAGCTACAAGGGTGTGATCAGAAGCTCACCTGATCGGTGTGAAGACACCGATCCCGTTCGGAGACGAGGGCGCGCCGGGAAGCGTGGGTAATTACCCGAACGCTGCGGTGATTGTCGCTTGACCTGAAACTTAAAGAGTACAACACTACACCTCACGCAGGAGAGATGAACTTGGGGTGGGGATTAATCTTATTACACCCAAAACTACCTCCACGCAGGGAGGGGCCTTCAGCCGGCCAAGCGGGGTGGGGATTTATGCAAAGGAAAAGCCGATCTTCCGAGTCCGCCGGTTCTGCAATCTGCAGGTTTGCAGGACAGGATGTCGCTGTTGATGCTGCCACGGGATCCACGGGGCTCCAAACTTGACGAAACCACTGCCAAAAGTTTCTCAGCTGACAGGGGATGAAGCTTGAATTTTTGGGGCAGCTTTGACACCCGAGGCTGGCAGTGCCGGCGATGGGAACAGGACAGCAATGTCTGGCTCCTGGCAGGTACCGAACTGATGCAGCAGGTTGCAGACGTCTCTGTGGCCGCTCCTGAACTCCGATTGGGACGAGATTGGTGGTGACGCGATCGTGGTCGGAGTAGCTTCGAGCAGCAGTTGACGGGGCCTCGATCCAAGGTCGGAGGAGAGCGGGGTAGCCGGAAGAGTAGGTACAGGTCGAACCTGGTCCCACAGTGGGCAGACTACCCACCCTGACGAAGAAAATGTTAACTTGCAGCTCCGGTGGCCGAATGAGGTCCTTCTTCTTGGAGGAGACAGCTAACTGGTAGTAGTTTCAGCCCTCCAAAAATGGCGCTCAGATCTTCAGGGAGGAAGTCGTGGTCGGACTGTGACTGCAGCTCTGGTTCCCTGCCTGAGAGCTTCTGCGCAGTTGAGGGAGATCGGCTCCTGCGGACAGCTCCGACCTCGGATGTTGACGAAACCACCTCGCCTTGAAAGCTCTCTGGACGCCCTTTCCAGAGATGTAGGCCTTGACACCAGGAGGACCAGGGAACGGCCGGTCCTGTTGCGATCTTCAGGACCCAACTCTGCAGCCTGCGACCTGCTTTCTGAAATGGCAAACTAGCAAGAATGAAGGGAGTGGGAGGGGGTTAACAAAGCTTGAGGATGATGGCTGAAGGTTTAGGGAGGGGGGGAGGACGTGGCTAGGGCTCCAGGAGGTTAGGAATGGCAGGGATGGAGGGAGAAAGGGGGCTGGAACTGCTAGAGGTGGAGATGGGGGAGTGGATGTGCACAAGAGAGAAGATGAGTGTGAGGGAAGGTGGGGGGCGAACTTGGCTATGGGGAGGGAGTGGATTTCGACCTAGGGTGAGGGAGGGATGGGAGAGGGGAGGGTAATTCGAATTTGGGCTTTGGGAGGGGTTAATTTAGCCTTGGGAAGGTGGATAGGTGCCTTGGGAAGTGAAGGGAGGTGGGTGGTAGTTGGGAAGTAGAGTTTGGATTGGTGGAGGGTTGTTGGGACTAGGTGGAGAGTAAAGGAGGGTTGTGGGAAGTTGTGGGGTATTAATGGAGGTAGGTGGGGGTTGGAATTGAATGAGAGAGGGGGGAGGAGAGAGGGGAGGTTCGCCCTTGCCTTGTGGGAGAGAGAAGGAGAGCTAGAGAGAGAGAGGAATGGAATAATGAGAGATTTGAAAGAGTTTTCTTCAATATTCATCAAAAGTTAGTACATGGAGGGAGATGGGGGCTATTTATAGGCAACCCATCTTTACAAGACAAAAATAACCCTGCCATTTAAGGCAAAAGACCAAACATGTCCTAGACTCAGTCCAATAGGCCCAAACTAAGGTATTAGGGCCCAATTAGACCAAATAGGGGAAATGGACTAGTACAACATGACATAATAAAAGGAAATACATGCGACATGACCCAATAAAAGGAAAATTACATATGATAAGACTCAATAAAAGGAGGATACATAAGATGAGAATGAGTCGACCCAAATCAAGGGTGTGCAGGCGACCCGAGCCATAGCGAGTGTCGTGAGATGTCCTCATCAAATCCTCCGGGGTGGGGAGAACTCGACCCTGTCGAGTGTGGGTCTGCCTGGCTGTCATAGTGCTCCAGAATGTCGGGATCCAACCGCAGTAGGTCCTCCCGGCTCACCCAAGCATCCTCCGTCGGAGGACGATTCTTCCACCTAACCAAGTAGCGCTGATACACCTTGTGCCTCGTAATGATGCTCTGCTCATCCAGTATTGCCTCTATCTGCTCTCGTCGGTCTCTTAAGCTGGGAAGTGGAGTCCCTCCGGGAGTGTCTCTCATAAGGGGGGGTAGCGGCTCAAGCTCCTCACTGGGTTCCACCTCGGGGCCTTTGTAGGGTACCAGGTCCACCACGTTGAAGGTAGGGTGCACCCCATAGCTCTCTGGTAGGTCAAGCTCATAAGCATTGCTGCCAAGTCGTTGTAGAACTCGAAAGGGTCCCGACCCTCGTGCCCTCAACTTGGAGGCAGGCCCGGGAAGGAGCCGCTCCGTCCTCACCATCACCTGGTCTCCCACTTGGAATTCACAGTGGCGGCGGTGAGCATCTGCCCGTCTTTTGTAAGCCTCATTGCTTTTCCCTATATGCTTGCGGATGTCATCATGCAACTCTTTGATATGCTGTGCAAAGGACTCAGCTGAGACTGACACCCTAGCATGTGGGGGAAGGGGAATGAGATCCGAGGGCTTTCTAGGCCTAAAACCATGCACTGTCATGAATGATGATCCTATAGGGATGAAGGGAGCGCCTGGACAGCCAAATTCAGCCCTATCAAGTGTTAGATTGGTTTTGACAGACTTAGCCAAATTCAGCCAAATTCCCTTTCGGCCGCAGGGCCCCTAATTTCGGCAATTAATCAAGGGTGTTCTCTCGTATGGGGGATGTAAATGACGTCGTGACCTTTACGGCGCGACGGGATTTGGTCTTGACACGAACCACATAATCGTCTGACGAAGTCAGATCGAGCGCACCATGGGCTCCTCGGAGCCCGAATAAATTATCATTTCAGTGACTGGCATGCCCACGCACTTAATAAACCAACAAACGAACAAAATGATCGTTAAACAAAAAGTGCGTCCATAGATGCCTCCCGCTGTCCAAACGAGGCTTGCGTGGGCATCGTTAATATTTTCGGTGCCGAAGGGCAACGAGAAAGTGTCCCGGGACTAGATTCCAAAACAAAGACGTGTTCAAAGATAGTGGGTTGTAGGCCTAGGTTACGGGTCAGGCAATGACCATGATTAGGGCGAACCCGTGGTCTACGCATGACCCAGGAAGGTCTTATCAATATTTTCATGCAAAGGGCCCGGGGATGACGAGAGCCTTCTCATTCTATTTAGATTTTGTCGGTCATTCATGGACCACCTTATGTTCGGACAAAAGTCCGTATGGAAGGTACGACGTAAGCGGAAACAAACCCGTACAAATGTATGTCGAGTTTATAGCAATTTCTGTGAAAGGAGCAGAAATGAATCCCGAAGAGGCGTAATCTCACGCTTGTCTTGAGCGGGCTGAGGATCACCAGATCGTGAACTGCAAGATAGGGAAATGGATCAGGGGGTCTAGGGGGAGTCCCTAGGGCAAACCCTCCGATGCTTAAGTCAGTGGAGTGATGGCGGGAGCAATAATAGGGAGGAGAAAGCTAATGCGCGAGATCCCTCTCCACCAGAAGGGTGAAGCGGTTCGTGCTTAGGAGTTTTGGGTGTATGATTGCCCTTGTCAGCTTACCTTTCGCCGGAGGGTATCCCTGGTTTAAATAGTACGCCGTCTCCTGGAGTCCTGCAAGTCGAGGGGTTTTAGGTGGAGGTTACGTCCTCATCGTGGGCTTTTATTGCCTTATCGTGGGAGCGTTACCATCTTGGGGAAGAAGAAGTCCCTCGCCTTCCTGAATTCCTGCCTACTGCGGACTCCTAACGGCTGCAAGGATAAGCATTCGTCGGTCGTTCTGAGGTCAGAGAGGCCAGCCCTATCCGGGCGATAGGCTTAGCTCGGTAAAAGATGGGTCGGATATGCCGGCTTACGCCACCTTCTCCTGGGCGGAGAGATGGCTCGGGCGCGGACCTTTCCTGTGACCTGACCGATGCTCGGGCCCTCCGAGCCTTGAGGCCGCCTAGGAGGGTTATGTCCTCAAGTGCTGTTTATTGGGCTTTCTTCCCTAAGTGGGCCCTGTGGGCTGCCACTTAGGCGAGCTTGGCCTTGTTGGGCCCTACCGGACCTAGTTGGGCTGCTCTTTGAATGGGCTTGCAGAAATCCCCCTCTCCACTTGTCCCCCTCCTACTCCCGAGCCAAAGGAGGCTCGGTTGAGTAGTTTTTGAGGGCGTCGGACCGGTGTGGCTCAGGTGGGTGGAGATCTGACGGTGTTAAGTAGCCACGTGCCGTGGTCACCTGGGCCTGTAATAATAATGATCCTGACGGATTTGAAATGAAGGGGTCCCCTTTTTCTCGGAGGTCGGAACGGCGCGCCGCCTCCCACGAGGGTTTATAGGCGTTGGGCGCCGGTTGTCATTCCAGACTCTCTAGGGTTTTGGCTTTCCTTCACTTCTTTGCTTTTGGGGCTCCTTGATGCGCCGTGAGATCACAGCGGAGGAGCGAGACCTTGCGGTGGTGTTCGAGGAGTTGGAGAGGATAACCGTGGAGGCGGTTCGGCAGCTTCCTTCTCCCCCAAAATCTTCGAGGTCTTGTGAAGGCTCTTCTTCCAGTTCTTCCTTGAAATTCATCGCGGACCAGCACTCAGGAGAGGAGTTGGAGGTAAGGGTGCCGGTCCCGAATTGCAGCGAGCTGGGGGAAGCCGAGGTGAAGAAGCTGGAGCACCGGTTTCGGTTGCCTCATAAGTAAAGTTTTGCCGCTACTGCCCCGTATGAGACGAGTCTAGACGATCGCATGGGCCATATCTGCACATTTCTTCTGGCTTGGAAGAGCGGGTTTCGCCTCCCCTTTGAGCCTTTCGTCCTTACGCTCCTCAATTTTTTCCAGTTGGCGCCTATTCAGTTGGTGGCCAACTCATACCTCCTTCTCTCTGCTTTTCGAATCCTCTGCCGTCAGTGCGGGGTTCGTCCTTCCTTGGATCTTTTTCATTATTTCTTTGAGTTGAAGGCGCATCCGTCGGCGGGGAAAGGCTTCTACTACATCCAGGCGAGGAGGAACAGGAGCTGCATTTCGTTGGCGGCGAAGGATTCCTCACATAAAGGGTGGAAGACCCAATTTTTCTGGGTGAAGATGGAGACGGTGGAGGACACCTGGAGGTGTCAGGTGATGCCCAACTTCCACCCGAATGTCCCTCCCCGTCAGGAGGAGTTCCCTTCAGATGTGGAGGAGTACGCCACTCGCTTGTTGAAGAATCATCGGTCTACCGAGGAGCTGGTGACGTCGGAGAATATCGAGCGGTGTCTTCTTACGCTGCTGAAGCCGTTAGGTACCACCACTTAGATCCTCTTTAAATGTGGAGGTCATCCTTCTCTTCTTGATTGCGCCTTCTTCTCTGTTGTAGACACCAGGCGGGAGCCTCTGGAGGAGGCCGCTGAGGTCATCGATCTTGGAGATGACTCGGCGGCTGATGAGCCTGACGCCCCTGTGGGTCGCTCCCAAGCCCGGGACAAGGGCAAGGGGGCGGCTTCCGAGGGAACTTCATGGCCGGGCGGTGCAAAGCGCAAGGATCCCATGGAGGGAAGGTTGCGGGAAGCCGCGAAGGCCAAGAAGCCGGCCAAGAAGGCCGGCCATCTCGCCACTGTCGGGGGCGACTCTAGCTCGGCGGCGCTCCCCTCTCAGGGGCAAGATGGGGCCGACCCTGCCGGGCCGGCTCCCCCATCTACCTGGAGAGAGGGGGCCGAGGAGACCAGGGGCCCCTCAGAGGGTCGTGGCGGTGGGTCGGCTCTCCCTTCGGAGGAGACCGAGGGGGCGGACGTTGACGTAGTCGAGGCCGAGATCGGGGGGTCGGTAGCGGTTGGCGATATCTCGGGCGGCGAAGCGCGGGCCGAGACAGTTGAGGTTGGGGGTTCGCCTGCGAGGGCGTCGCAACCCCAAGCGTCGGTGGCGCCCGGAGCGATCGGGCTTGCTGCGTCGGTCGAGGTTGGGGGTTCACCTACGGAGACATCGCAACCCCAACCGATCGTAGTGCGCGGGGCGGCCGATCCCGCAGTTCGAGCTGATCCTTCGACGAGGTGCCCAGTGCGGAACGATTCCCATGCCGGAGGGCTTGGAAAGGCTCGACATCTCGAGCAATCTGTATCGGCTCTGTTGCAAGGTGTCCGCGAGGATGAGAGGAGGAGATAGGCGCCATTCTCCTTCCGGGGTCCTCGACGTCATCATGGAGGGCGGCCTGATCATGGCCTAGATGGGGGGCACAATGATGGAGACCCACGCCTGGACGGATTCAGAGCGGTTGAATCTCGCCTGGACCCTCGGAGGGTGCGAGAGGAAGTTAGCCCGACTCAATGAGGCACACGAGGGGATCCAACGGGAGTTCTCCGCGATCATGGATTCGGCGCGGTCAAGCCGGCTGGAAGTCGGAGCGTTGACCGAGCAGCTAGCCAAGGCTCGGGAGTGGCTCGAGAGGAAAAACAAACTCCTCGAGGAGGAGCGCCTTCACCATCTCGAGCTGGACGGCCATTAGGAGGCTGAGCGTGCCGAGTTGCTGGATCGGGTGGAGGCAGCATAGCGCCTTCATTCGGAGGCCGAGGCGGACCGAGCTGAGGCGGAGAAGCGATCGGTCGAGGCCGAGGAGCGGGCGGCCGAGGCTGAGCGGAAGTCGACCGAGGCAGGGAAATGAATGGCGGAGGCAGAGGAGCGAGCGTCCGAGGTAGAGCGGAAGTCGATTGAACTTGCTGAAAGGATGGGGCAGGTCGGGGCGGAGGCGATCGAGTAGTACAGGGGCTCAGAGGCCTACCGAGCCGATCTGTAGGAAGCTGCCCTTCCATACTACGAGGTAGCACTTTGCCGAGGTGCCCGCAAGGGGTTCAAGCAGGGTTATCGCTGGGCGGTGGATTACGCTGACGAGCAAGACTCTGGGATCGATTTCCCCTTGGGCCAACGCTATGACTCGGATGAGTCAGCCTCTAGCTCTTCTACGTCGGGTGGGGAAGATCCAGAGGGCTCTCCTCCGGCGGGGTCACCAACTTCGGCTGCCTCGGGAGGGCTCGCGACCGAGGCAATTCTCGCACAGGGTAGGTCAGTGCCTGGGTCGACCGTCACCGAGGGTGCCGAGGGCGAAACACCAACACCTTCCATTCCCGAGCTTCAAAGTGGGCCCGAGACCTGATGTATTTGACCTTGTTTTACCTCTTTCTTTTGTTTGTTTCTTTTTTCCTCTCTAGAGAGTTTTCCTTTTTATGAGACAATGAATGAGTTACTTGCTTATTGCCTTCCTTGCCATGATTTGGTTAGCGTATCTGAAGTAGTTGGCAAGTGCCGATACGTCCTGCGTGGTTTTCGCATGCTGATTAGGCAGGCTCCTGACGGGGTGTCTTTCCATTTTCTTACGCTTTGAATGCCAGGCTGCTTCGTGTATCTCGCTAAGGCGGAAAACGAGGGGTTTGAGGTGACTGTTCAGAGGGGAGAATTCCTTTGGCGTGTTTTCGAGGGGGGAGTCATTTAAGGCAAGTAGCCTCCCTTAGCCTATAAAAAGGACCGAAGGGCGCCCCTTCCTCTTCACCGCTTAGGATTTTCTCTAACAGTCTTTCCTCACCCCTTCCTCACGTAGCGCTGTGCCGTTGCATTCGGAGCATGGAGGATCCTTCGGAAGATGACGCTGCCGACGATGGGGAGCGGAGAGTTCCTGCTGCTTCGGGCAGTTGAGTAGGTCCAACGGTAGCCGCGCGGGTTCGAGGCGGGTCCGACGGTCGCCACGCGGATCTGGAGAGGACTTCGACGTGCGGGGGCACGCCATTTATCCTCTATCAGTTCTGGCGAGGCTTCCGGGTGGGCGTCGAGATGGAGGACAGATGGGGGCATCCGTGATGCCTGTCCCCTCCGGGCCTTCCCCTGCCTCCTCATCCAGCTCTGCTGGATTTCTTTGCAGCCTCTTTTTCCCTCTTTTGTTCTTCATTTCTTTCACTCTTCGGAGGCTGCTTGCTCTCTGCTCCCTTCCAAGGGTTGGCAGGTTGGGGAGGCTTCCCTACGCATTCCTTTCTCCTTACTTTTCCCAGTTCAACTTGGAAGGTGGCCTTCACCAACGCGGAGGGTAGCCTTCGTCTCCCCAGTCCCTCTGTCACCTTTGTCACGGGCCACCCGAGCCAACTGGATCGACCACCTCTTGTCCGAGCCAGTTTCTACGCGAAACAGAGTCAGTGGCTGGACGCGAAGAGATCAAGACCGAGTCGGCTGAGCGATGGCCTCTTGCAGTGGTGCTAGATGGATTTTTTGCTTTTTGCCATGCAATGTACTGGCTTTTGCCTTTCTGATGTATCAACAATTGTTTGAATGAATAGAAGAGAATTTTATTTCATCCAAATTGTTTGCACAACTTCAAAAGTAAAACTTGCGTAGTGCGGCTGCGTTCTATGTCCAAGGGATGGGTTTCCCTTCCATTGTAGCCAACCTGTACGCACCTTTCTCGAGCATCTCGACCACTCGGTAGGGGCCTTCCCAGTTAGGGGATAGCTTGCCCGCCGCCTCTAGTGGTCGAGAGGCTTCGACTTTTCTGAGGACGAAGTCTCCCAGTTGGAAATATCTATCTCAGACTCTGGCGTTGTAGTATCGCGTGAGGCGGCGTTGGTACTCCGTAGCTCGGATGCTGGCGATCTCTCGGAGTTCATCTGCCAGGTCGAGGTTCTTGAGTAACTTTTGCTCGTTTGTCTCAGGCGAAAAGCGGATGACTCGGAGAGACGGGTTGACAACCTCTAACGGAATAACGACCTCAGTGGCATACACCAGCTGGAAAGGACTTTCACCGGTTGCCGTCCTAGGAGTCATTCGGTGTGACCAAAGTACGCTAGGCAGTTCCTCGAGCCAGCTACCCTTGGCCTTGCTGAGTCTGGTCTTTATGCCTTTTAAGATAGTTTTATTGGCATTTTCGACCAGCCCGTTGGCCTGAGGGTGGGCGACCAAAGTGAAGTGGTTGCGAATGCCTAGGTCGGCGCATCTATCTCGGAAATAGCGAGAATCGAATTGTCGACCGTTATCGCTCGATGCCGAAGCGACAGATGATCGACTTCCACACGAAACTCCAGATGACTGTCTCGGTGATCCTCGCCGTGGCTTCGGCCTCGATCCACTTGGTGAAGTAGTCGATGGCGACGATGATGAACTTCTTCTGGGACTGAGCCATAAGGAATGGCCCAAGAAGGTCGATCCCCCACCGAGCGAAGGGATAAGGCTCGGTAAGGGTGACGAGCTCCGTAGCCGGCTGATGGACCAAGTGGTCGAATCGTTGGCATCGGTCACACTGCTGTACGTGGGTACAGTCGCGCTGCATGGTGGGCCACCAGTAACCCTGTCGTAGCAGGATCCTGGAGAGCGATCTTCCTCCTGAATGCAGTCCGCACAGGCCTTCATGAATCTCTTGGATGGCTCGACTGGCTTCGTCGGGGCCGAGACACTTCAGGAGGGGACCGGAGAAGGACCTCCGGTAGAGAGTGTCATCGAGGATGACGAAGCGCCAGGCTTGATACTTTAGTCTGCGGGCTTCTCGAGGGTCGGAAGGTTCTCGGGAGTCCCGGAGCCAAGACAGATAGGGGGAGTGCCAGTCGCTTGGAAGGGCCGGGTCAACAGCTAGGAGCTCCGAGTCAATGCTCGGGCGCTCTAGCTCTTCAAGGAGGACTGATCGGGTACCTTCAGGGTCGAGAGAGGAGGCTAATCGAGAGAGGGCGTCCGCTCGGGAGTTTTTCTCCCGAGCTATTCGGACTACCTCGAATCCCTCGAACTGTTGGGCCAGGCCTCTGACCAGCTGGAGGTATTTGATCATTGGTGCCTCTCGAGCGTCGTATTCACCGTTGACTTGGCTAGCGACCAGCTGGGAGTCGGTGTGGATTTTGACTCGCTCAGCCCCCAACCGTCGGGCCATGCGTGCTCCCGAGATAAGGGCCTCGTACTCGGAAGCGTTGTTGGACGCCTGAAAGTTGAATTTCAAGGCGTATTGTAGCTCTACTCCTTCGGGGGACCTCAGGAGGATCCCTGCACCACTTTCGACCGAGTTGGAAGATCCGTCGACGAACAGTTCCCAGGTTGGCCCAGGCGTGGACGGAGATCTCTCTTCGGTCGGGACGGTGCTCTCGGCGATGAAGTCAGCGGGTGCTTGGCCTTTCATAGCCGAGCGCGGGCGGTACGAGATATCGTAGGCCCTAAGCATGATTGCCCATTTGACGAGTCACCCCGAGGCTTCGGGGTGGGCCAGAATCTTCTTTAATGGTTCGCCGGTCAGTACGGTGATGGGGTGCCCTTGGAAATAGGGTCGGAGGCGCTTGGCGGAGGTAACCAATGCTAGCACGAGTTTCTCGGTTGCGGGGTACCTCCTCTCAGCCTCGTTGAGCACCTTACTGATGTAGTAGACCGGCCTCTCGACTCCCGAGTCATTTCTGACTAGGATCGAGCTGACTATGGATGGCGTTGCCGAGAGGTAGAGCAGCAAGACTTCACCTGGCACGGGCTTGGAGAGCACCGGGGGCGAGGCCAAGAACTCCTTGAACTCGGCGAACGCTTTTTGGCATTCCTCGTCCCATGCGAACGTAGCAGATGCTAACTTGGGCCCCCTCAACAGTTTGAAGAAGGGCAAGCATCGTTCGGCCGCACGGGACAGGAATCGGCTGAGAGCGGCGACAAGCCCAGTCAGGCGCTGGACGTCCTTGATGCAGGTGGGCGGGTGCATGTCCAGGATGGCCTGGACCTTGTCGGGGTTGGCCTCGATCCCGCACTGAGTGACCAAGAAACCCAAGAATTTCCCAGATCTCACTCCGAAGGCGCACTTGGCAAGATTGAGCTTCATGTTGTACTTCAGGAGGGTGCCGAAGGTTTCGCTGAGATCGGTGAAGTGATCTTGGGCCTTGGGGGTCTTGACGAGCATGTCATCAATGTAAGCCTTGACGTTCCGACCTAACTGTTCCTTGAACATGTGGTTGACCAGCCTTTGATACGTAGCTCTGACGTTCTTCAACCCGAAGGGCATCTGGGTGTAGCAGTATACGCCGTAGTCAGTGATGAAGGCGGTCTTCTCGATGTCTTCTGGATCCATTCTGATCTGATGATAACCTGAATAGGCATCTAGGAAGCTGAGTATCTCGTTGCCCGAGGTTGAGTCAACCAATTGGTCGATGCTCGGAAATGGATAATAGTCCTTGGGGGTGGCCTTGTTCAAGTCGGTGAAATCCACGCACATCCGCCATTTGCCTGAAGCTTTTGGTACCAGGACGACGTTGGCTAGCCACGTTGGGTACATGACCGGTCTAAAAAGGCCAGTCTCATATCCCTTGGTGACCTGCGCTTTGATGATCGCCTGCTTCTCTGGTGCATGCTTCCTTCTGCGCTGCTGTACGAGCTTCACGGCGGTGTCGAGGTTGAGCTTGTGCATCACGGTCTCTTCTGGTATCCCAGGTAGTTGATCATCGGACTAAGCAAAGACTCGGATGTACTCAGAAAGGGATTTTTTATATTGCTATTGAACCTTGGGTGGTAGGTCGGCTCCGATCCTTACTCCTAGGGCTGGGTCATCGTTTAGGAAAACCGTCAGTAATTCGCCACCAGGCTCGGTGGTTGCGATTTTATCCTCGACTCCCCGGGGGCCGTTATCTTTCCCGTCCGGCCTTGTGGCTTCTACCGAGATGTTGTAGCACCTTCTAGCCGCGACCTGGTTACCCCGGACTTCCCCCAACCCGCTTTTGGTGGGGAACTTCATTTTCTGGTGATAGGCAGACGGTACTGCCTTTATTCGGCTGAGGATTTTCCGGCCGAAGATGGCATTGTACGCTATCATACCTTAATCACTATGAAGTCCACCATGACCGTAACGGTTCTGGGTGGGGTGCCGAGGGTAACCGACAGGCTTAGGGTTCCCTCGGGATAGATGGCCAGGCCATTAAACCCACAGAGGGGCGTTCTGACCGGGCAGAGCTTGGATGGGTCCTCCCCCATCTTAAGGAAACAGTCACAAGACAATACATCAGGGGCACTCCCATTGTCAACTAGAATCCTATCTATGTTACAATGGTTTATTGTGGCCGAGATTACGAGGGCGTCGTCATGCGGGGTGCTCAGCCCTTCCAGATCTTGGTCGAAGAAGACTATGACCTGGGGCTCACTCGGCGGGGCCTTTGGGGGCTCTATGGCTCGGCTCGCCCGCTCGACATGACACTTCATTCCTCGGCTGCTGTCCCTCCGGAGATGACGTTGATGTGGACCCCTCGGGGGGCGTTGTCGATTTCCTCTGCGGTGCCTCGGTCTTCTTTACGCTCGGCCGTGAACCGAGCCAGGTGCCCCTGACGGATGAGGCGCTTGATCTCGTCATGGAGCTGGTGGTAGTCACCGGTGTGGTGCCCGTGATCACTGTGGAACAAGCAATGCTTGTCGCGATTACGGTTCTTCGACCTTATTGGCTCGGGCTGTCGGAGGAGTCCCGAGTCTTTGATGTCTTCATAGATCTCGTAGACCGGTGCGGCTAGTGGGGTGTATCGCTCGTACTTCCGCTTGCGCTCTCCATCACGGTCTCGTTTCTTCCCCGAGCCTGAATTTGGCTCGGAAGCCCGCTTCTTGTCCCCCTCCCGACCCAAGCCGGTTGCGTCTCGGCAAGTGCTGAGTACTTCTTCACACTCGGCGTGGTGCAGTGCCAGAGTCACTAGCTCGGCAAGGGTCGAGGGAGGGTGGAGGACAAGTTCACGGTAGAGATTCTCATCCCTGGTGCCCCCAAACAGTGCGGTTGTGGCTGAGGCTATGTCCAGGCGGGCGATTCTCAGGGCTTCCGATTTAAATCAGTGAATATAAGCCCGAAGTCTCTCCCCTTGCGCCTGTTTAAGGGCCAGGAGCACCGCCACTGACCTTGGGGGGGCACTTCCGGTGAAACTCTCTTTGAATACTCGCACAAACTACTTGAAGTCTCGGATGGATCCGGGGGCGAGGGCCTGGAACGATGCTTGAGCACCTTGGACCAGGGTGGTCACGAAGGCTCGGCACTTGATGGGGTCCGACGCTCCATGTAGGGTCATCAGAGCGTCGAAGTTATCGTAATGATCGCCCGGGTCACCCTGGCCGTCGTAGATCTTGAAGGTCGGGATGGAGGTTCTGGGAGATACCTCTGCCTTCAAGATGTACTCGGAGAATGGGGATTTCTCCTCATCCTCCGGGAAAGAGGTCTTTTGTAGGGTGCGGAGGGTGCGCTCCTGCTCTGCAAAACGTCTCTCGAAATCCCACAGCCGGAGGGATAGTTCCGGTTGCTGTCGTGCCGTGGGGCTGGGGGGAGCGTCTTGGCGATCCCCTGGAATGTCAACTTTCGGGTTCGGACGGCGCACCCCCAGTTTTCCCCTTCTTGGCGTGCAGGAAGCCTCTTGCTCCGGAGGCAGAGTTTGCGAGGGTCCTTCGATCCTGTTGCGGACGAGCTGCTGGCCGCGGAGAGTGAAGCGGCATCCGACAGTATGCCGGGACGTATTTTCGCGGGGAGGGCTCCCTAACGGAGCGCGGGACCTCCCATCCCTAGCCGCCTGGGTCCTCATGAGTTCGACGAGGACATCCAGTTTCGCGTTGAGGGCTTGGAAGGCTTCGGCTCCACCGTTGGGTGGTAGCCCAACCGCCGCAGGAGGGGGTGGTGGCCCGTCGGCGGGGACGCTGGCGTTGGAGGGAGGGTTCTGTGAGGCCCTAGAAGGGCCATCCCCTGCCGCTACCATGGCCTTACCCCTATCGCCGGCGGACCTCCTCCCTGAGCTCCTTCCCACCATATTGGCTCTTTGTGCGTTTCCCACAGACGGCATCAGATGAAGAGGCGTAATCTCGCACTGGTCCTGAGCGGGCTGAGGATCACCAGATCGTGAACTACAAGATAGGGAAACAGATCAGGGGGCCCAGGGGGAGTCCCTGGGGCAAACCCTCCGATGCTTAAGTCAGTGGAGCGATGGTGGGAGCAATAATATGGAGGAGAAAGCTAATGCGCGAGATCCCTCTCCACCAGAAGGGTGAAGCGGTTCGTGCTCAGGAGTTTTGGGTGTGTGATTGCCCTTATCGGCTTACCTTTCGCTGGAGGGTATCCCTGGTTTAAATAGTACGCCGTCTCCTAGAGTCCTGCAAGCCGAGGGGTTTCAGGTGGAGGTTACGTCCTCATCGTGGGCTTTTATTGCCTTATCGTGGGAGCGTTACCATCTTGGGGAAGAAGAAGCCCCTCGCCTTCCTGAATTCCTGCCTGCTGCGGACTCCTAACGGCTGCAAGGATAAGCATTCGTCGATCGTTTCGAGCTCAGAGAGGCCAGCCCTATCCGGGCGATAGGCTTAGCTCGGTAAAAGATGGGTCGGATAGGCCGGCTTACGCCACCTTCTCCTGGGCGGAGAGATGGCTCAGGCGTGGACCTTTCCTGTGACCTGACCGATGCTCGGGCCCTCCGAGCCTTGAGGCTGCCTAGGAGGGTTGTGTCCTTGAGTGCTGTTTATTGGACTTTCTTCCCTAAGTGGGCCCTATGGGCTGCCACTTGGCGAGCTTGGCCTTGTTGGGCCCTGCCGGGCCTAGTTGGGCTGCTCTTTGAATGGGCTTGCAGAAATCTCCCTCTCCAAGTCCCAATGGGAACGAGTCCGGTTTGACGAACTATCGGCCCAGAGCAATGTCGGGTTACGGCCGTATCGGGATGGTTCCCAAGGTCCGAACCCGACTTAGAGGGGCGGCATTAATATTCCCTTTACTCCGGGTCTTGAAGAGAAATGAGGCTGCGGGACAGACTTCATCATTTTATTATTATTTTGTTATATTTTTCTTATATTTCTTTGAGGTGAGTTTGTTAATATTATTGCTTATTTTATTTTTTATTATTACTTATTTATTTATTGTCTATTATTATTATTACTATTACTATTTTGAGTTTATTATTATTACTTATTTCCTTTTTATTATCATTTATTTATTTGTTTATTGAGTTTGTTATCATTATAACTTACCCTTTTTATTATTGTGTTTTTTAATTATTATTTATCCCCTTTTTGTGACTTTATTATTATTATTCTTCTTATTTGTTATGTTGGGAGCATGTGTGGAAAGATGGGCCCAAAAGGGCTGTAGAAGGGTCTATGCAGGCCCGGACCGGGTTGGTGCAGGTGTGGACAAGGTCTGTGCAGTTTGGCCAGGACAAAGGGGCAGGTTAGTACAAGTTGGCAGTGTGCCGGACGGGGAGTAAGGAGGGCGGTGGCTGTGCCGGATGGAGGCTAGACTGGTGTGCCGGATAAGCACCAGGAAGGGTGTACCGGGGAAGTGCCGGGTGGAGTTTGGGCTAGTGTGTCGGCCAAGGCACCAAAGGGGCGTGCCGGGGAAGCGCTAGGCAGGTGCACCTCGTAAGTCTAGGCTGGGTGGTGTGCCGGGGAAGGCGCTAAGGGAGTGTACCGGACAGGGGTAGGAGGAGGGTGTACTGAAGAGAGAGGCCTAGGGAAGGAGGGCGTACCGGGCTGGGGGCCGGGTTAGACTATGCCGGAGAAGGCTGGGTTGGGTTGTGCCGGGGAAGATTGGGCTAGAGTGTGCCGGCCAGGGTGAGGTTGGAGTGCACCATATATGAAAGGTGAGGGTGTACCGGGGAAGGCTGAGGCAGGCAGGTGTGTCAGATGAGGTCTGGACGGGGCCCACTCCTCTTCCATCCTTATGTCTTTTCCTTTTCCTTTCTCTCTTGATTTTATTTAGTTTGCATTGGTTTCTTCTTTCTTTCTCTTGGTTATATTCCATTCTTTCTTCCCTAAGGATGAATGTTCAAGTTGCTTAGTTGTCATTCGGTCCGGCTCTCTTTGTGTTGATTGCGGTTCTCTTGCCTTGATTGAAGTGTTTTACTGTAATGTCCCGAATCTTTGCTGGATCCTTAGTGGATCTTTATCAGATCTTTATCAGGTCTTTTGGATCCTTTTTGGAGAGTTTTGGATCACTTTTGCAGCTCCCGAGTTGAGTTGTACGATCCGTGTGGGTTTTTCCCTCGTACTAGTTACGGAACCCTACGGTGAGTTTATCTCTCAATTCATCGACTCGTGGACGCCGCAGTTACGATGTACTCTTCGAGTTGATCGTTTCGACTATTTTTGCATATTTTTTTGAATTAGTGCATTTTTGACGCATATTACGGATTTTCAGAAATTAGAAAAATTTCTAATTTCTCCTTTTCTAACCCACCTCTCTCTCTCATCTCACTCACACCCTCACTCTCTCTCTCTCTCCCGTTCTCTCACCCTCTCGGCTTCGACTGCGGACAGAGGCGGCCGTGGGCGAGGTGACGACGCTTGGGAGCTGTTGAGGCGCGTGATGGAGCGAGGATCGGTGCAGTTTGGGCGCGATCCCGAACGGTGGATTCAAAGCCGGCAGTTCAGTTCGCGATGTGGTTTTCGACGTGGTTTAGTCACTTTGACGCTCGGTTTCTTCGGTGGAGGTAGGGAGATGGACCGCCACTTCGTTCCGCACATTTTCTCTGCTTTTGTGCATAGTTTGGCGCTCGATCGGGGGAGATCAGGCTGATTTAGTAAAAACCGTAGTTTTTGGGATTTTCAGGGTTTGTAGGAAAACGGCAACCATTTGCGGCGTGGCTAGTGTTAAAATGACTGCTGGGATGTCTGGATCCCATTCACTTCAGTTTCGTGTCGATCGGTTGTCATTCGGGGCCGGTAGGAGTCCGAGAACCCCGGTGACCCATTTTGGGTCGATTCGTCAGAATCGCCCCGTTCTTGCGTTTTAGCGCGTGCATGTGGGCTTTTTAGCCTCCAAACATTGTTTTTCGTCGTTTAGCTTTGTATCCCCTGCGCTTCGGCGTGTATGGGGTGTGGAACGGGTCGATTTGGCGTTTCCACTATTTTTCCGCCGTGGCCAGTGTAGCGGTCGTTTCAGAGACCATCATAGTCTCTGACGGCCCTACGATAGACCGCCACAGGCTCTGGGCATTTCAATTTTTGTGAGACTGTGGGAGTGTGACGGTCCATCATTGGTGCGCCACAGCCCACTGACGCATCCAGGTAGATGTGTCACAGCCATTTCATTTTCTTGAGGTTCTGGTCAACGGGTTGACCTAACGGCCCAGTCCTCATGCGTCACAGCCCTGTAACGCGCCTTCCTTGGGCCGTTACATGTTGTTTGACCGGATTTGACCGTGTCAGTCAGTTCGTGTAGCAGTGGTTCCCCTGTGCGTCACAACCTTGTAACGCGCCTATCCTAGGCCGTTACACGCTGATTGGTAGTTGGGTGGCTTTGTCGGTTGGCTCTAATGGCCTTGCCCCCATGCGCCAGGGTGCTGTAACACGTCCGTGCTGGACCGTTACCTACTTTTTGACCAATTTTTAAGCTTGGGCCTGTCGGCTCTGACGCACCTGTCCTGGTGCGTCAGGCTCATGTAACGCGCCTGTAGTGGTGCGTTACAGCCCTATTGTGGTCGTGATGGCCGTTGGGTGGTTTGGTGTTTGCCCGTGTGTTGGGCAGTCGTAGGTTTGTGTTCTAGGGCTTTGTTTGTGTGGCAGTGGTCTTCTGGATCAGTCGGGTTAGGTGATTGGGTACGGTCTTTTCCCTGACTGTGACAGTTCCCTAATGACGCAATCTAGAACTGCCAATGCCCTTGCCTCTGGTTGTGTGGCGGCTGTTCCTTGACTGCTGGGTCTGCCTAGTGGTTGAATGACGGTCCGTTTTGCCAGAGCGTTGTTTTTGTCGTTTCGGTTTATGTTTGTCTTGGCTTGGTCTCGTGGTTTGCCCGTGACCCGTGGGTGTCTGTTGACGTCCTATGAGGGCAATGACCATGATGGGACAGCTAGGAATGCTTGTGCTTGCTGTGTGTGGGTCTATGCGTCGGTTGTTTGTGTCGGTGTTGTCTGGCTCCGGTAAACCGGGGGTTACCCAGGAGTTGACAGGTGGCTTTGTGTGTCTCGGTGGTTCTGTCCACCTCGAGACATTGGTTATGGATGCCTCGAGGTGTCATGTTACCTCGGTCCGTGTGTCCAGGTGTGTGGAGGGTTCTCGGTGTTCCCTCGAGTCTCCGTGCGTCATTTTCTTACGGAGTGTGTCGTTTCTGTGGCTTAGGAGTAAGACCGATTGGCGACTTGTTCTATTATTCGTGGCGATCTTACCTTTGAGTTGTCCGACTCAAGGATCGTTGTGCTGGTAGGTCTAGTTTCCTTGTCCTGAGTCGATCGGCAGTTGTCTGTACTGCCATTGGTGCTTGGAAGTATGAGTGACAGTGTCTGTTTGACCTGTCTGTACTTCGGCACTTGTGTTTTGGGTCTCTGTGTTCGTGAGCCTCCACTTTATGTTACCCTCAACTTTCAGTTGTCGACCCACCACAGGAGTGGTGGGAGGGGTGTTCCCGTTAAACGGTTCCTAAGCTAGTTCCGTGGGCTCCCGGCTCGGTTGCCGTAGCGTCCTACGGGGGGAGAATACTAGTTAGAGACCTGGCTTAGGCGAGAGCCTGTGTGTGCACACGTGGTTAGGGGCTTGTGGACGAGGCGCCGACGGGCATTCCCCAGACTAGTTACTCGAATTCGGTTGCTGTTCTGGTTTGGGTCCGGTCAGCGTGTACTGGAGTCTCCGCCTGTTTGGTTAGGCGTTGTTAGACTTGGTACGTGGAGCGCAACATAAAATGTCAGTGGACGCAGCTGGCTATGGAGAGGCACTCCCGTCACGTGACACGTGACTCTCGGTGTTTCTATGCGTCGTGACCTTCCTGGGTTAGCCTTTCTGTGTCTGTACTCGAGGTCAGTGTTCTATCGCCTCCGCGACGTTCGGGTCATGCGTGGGGCAGTGTGCACGACGTCATGGTCGTGTTGTCGATTGTCGGTCTAGGTTTTCCTAGGCTTTCTTGTTGTCCTTGCGGGTCTTCGCTTTAAGCCTGGCGTTTTGTCGGCAGATCGGCAACTCCTGACTGTGTCAGCTCTGAGTCACCTTCCTGATATTGCTTGGAGTAGTTTGGGGTGCCGAGGTTAGTTCGGTAGCCGTTCTTTGGCACGGGCTCCCTCCCCCTCTTCCTTAGCTTGCTCCCTACTCTTGCTACCCGTCTGTTCCTTTACTGCGTTCTAGTGTAGACTTGCAGATTTCTAGTGTAACTTTCCTGTTTGACTACTGCTGTTGTTTACCCTACAGTTTTTAGTGTGTTACTGCATGTTTTTCAGTGGGGATCTATGTGACCCCTACTGAGCCAGTGACACGAGACTCACCCCAACTTTTCAGGTGGGGTGATGTTCGTTCTGCTTCCGTGGCTCCAAGATCTGCGTGCTGTTGTGGCCAGTTGGTACCCTCGTCGGGCTTTCCCCGAGTTTTTGGTACATCTTTCTTCTCTGTCGACTGTACTTGGTAGACTTGCTATCCTTCCTTTGGACTTGACTCTGGGTATATAATTGTTAATTGTAATCTGTTAATTAAAAAGTAATTTTATTTCTGCTATTTCAGCAACCCGGTCTAATGAAATTTAATTGCTTACTGCTATATCTGTCAGTTCAATGTACTACACGATAATCCTTTTTCCCTTCGGAGCTTTACCACTCTTGGGAGGCCTCGCGGGTTCCAAGTGGTATCAGGTGTATTCGATTATCTTATCGGGTATATCTGGTATCCGGGATCCGGGTCGTCACATTTACCGTCGTTCATCTCGTTGGTTTGTTGCTTCCTTTAGTCTTTTAACATGTTATCGTTCCATTTGTCTGTTGCTTCCTTTTGTCTTTTAGCGTGTTGTTATTTCTAACAGAAATTCGGCAGCATCTCCCCTTGACCTGGATGGTAAGGGAGATAAAGGGAACGCGCCCACATGGAGTGGCGGAATCCTACAATTGGGGGTGCCTGCCAAGGGCGACAACACCTTTGATAAAAAAATCTCGGAGAACCCGGAAGAAACGACGGACAGGAGACCTCTCTAGGACTGGCCAAGGGTGCACCGGACAAGAAGGAAGGAATGATGGCTAGTGTGACGGCCAGGGAGCCTACAGGGCCTGGAGAGGTGTGCCAGGCTAGGAGAGGCCAGGGTGTGTCGGTCTGGAGGCATAGGTTGTGCCGGGCTGGGTTTGAGCGGGGTTATGCCAGGGAAGGTACCAAGGGCTGTGCCGGTGAACGGGGGCCAAGGTGTGCCGCTGAAGAAGTGTACCGGTGGGGGTTGGCCTAGGGGCATACCGGTCAAGGGCTGGGAGACTGCACCGGGCAAGAGTGGCAGTGGAAGCATGGGTCGGAACTGGAGAGGGGAGGGAGGCCATGGCTCTTGGCTCAATCAATGCAAGTGGAAGGCTTCGGCTAGGCCAAGGGGGAGGCGAAGCAGAGGGTCCACTAGCCACACTAAAGGGGCACGACAGTGAACCCCATGGGAAGGCCGGCAACATCGAAGACAAGCATGATCAGCATGGGAAGGGAGAAGCCACCAGAAGAAGGAGGAAGAAGAACCCAAGCACACACAGGGACCCAAGCAAGCGGAGATAATAAAAAAAACTCAAGAAAGTGGTTTTCATTCATGAAGGATAGGGGCCAAAATCGCCCATGTACATTTCAGAACACCGGGGTAGAAGATACAATAATGGGAGGAAGAGGAGAGGTGAGGGGAAGAAGGAATGGGGGAGAGTGTTGGGGTGGAGCAGGGGCGATGGCTCCCTGCTCCCCCAACACTCTCTGCTACATGCTCTCTCTCTGATGGGGGCATCCCTTGCCCCTCCACATTTTATGGGCTCGGATTGTTCGTCGGCTAACGCCATTGTGTTAGTCATGTGTTTCTGTGTCTAGTCATGTAATTTTCATATTTTCTTTGAGTCATAAACTATGTAATTTTCTGTTTATTTGAGTCATGTACCTAGGTTAGTGAGTCATTTTCCAAAGTTAGTTGTCATATGGTTGGTTTGATAGGCTAATGGGCCCAACTAATGGGCTAGGCCCAGGGGCGCCTCTCCCTTAGACTGCTTTGGTCATTTACTTGTTTGTCAGGGCTATTTTGGTCTTAGAAAAAGTATGGAGTCTATAAATAGTCCCTCCCCTCTCTCATTTGTAACAACCCTTTTGATGATCAATTTAAATCAAGTGAGTTTTAGTGTGTTATTGGAGTGGATTCTCCAAATCTCTCTCTCTCTCTCTCTAAGGGGTGGATTCCCCTCTCTCTTTCTATCTCTTCTCTCTCTCCATAGAGGGGGTTGCGCCCCTATCTCTCTCTTCCCTCTCCCAACCACTTTCTCTCACTTCCCTTCCCCTCATAACTCTCTCCCAAGTCCCCACACCCTCTCCATTACTCCACCCCACCCCCAAGAAACCCTCCACCAATTCACACCCCACCCTCCAACCCCCAACTACCCTACCCACTTTCCCAAACACTTTTCCCACTCCCCCATGCAACCCTCCACCTCCCAAGACCATTTGAATTTGAAAATTTCCTTCCCTCCATAGCCCTTGGTCATCCAAACCCCCTCTCCCCTAGGTCAGGTCGCCATCCCCTTCCCTCCACCTCATTCCACCACCATTTGCCACTACAAGGTAGCAACTTCATTTGCAGGTCGTAGGCTGCAAGTTTGGTCCTAGAAGCTGCATCATCTCCAGCATTTCCTTGACTCTTCTGGTGGAAAGGCATATATCTCAAGAAAGTTCGTCCATAGAGCTTTCCAAGAAAGGTGGTTTCGTCCTCATCCGAGTACTGTGCTGATCGGGAGGCCCTTTCTTCCTCGACTGCGCAAAGCCTCCCTGGCAGGAGACCAGAGCCGGAGTGGAAGCTCGACTACGACGAACCTGTTGGGAATCTGATCAAGAGTTCTTCTAAAAAAATCTTCTAATATGAGTCTTCTATCATCCCCAAGAAGCAGAGCCCAGTTTGGGGACCGGACCTGAGAGTTATCATTTTTATTCCCCGGGTACACGGTTCTACCTCCACTCAGTCTGCACCGACCCCTCCTTAGTGTTCCAAGCCTATCGGTCTGCTCCAACAACGAACGGCATCCCCGTCAAGCTTGTTTCGAAGAGGACTCACATACGGTTCCGTCGACTCTAGCGACGCCTCATTCGGAGTTCGGGAGCTATCGTGGCATCCTCTGCTTCCCGCTATTGAGTTCCTGAAGCAGTCAGAACTATCAACCTGTTCCCCTGTTCAAGCTCCTACTCCGACCAGCGCCGGTGCCCGAAGAAATTACCAAAATTCAGACGTCATCCCGGCCCAGCTACGAGCAATCTCCAAGTGGTTTCGTCATGAACAAAATTCCGGAGTGATCACGGCGTCTAGATAAGCAAGTGTCTGTCCAGAAGCGCAGAGGGTGGCAGATTCGGCACCGACTTCCGTTCTTTGCATTTAGCTTGGTTTTTCCCCACCCCGATTGGCCGGCTGAAGGCCCCCCCCTGCGTGGAGGTAGTTTTGGATGTAATTTCAATAAATTCCCTCCCCAAGATCCCCCCCTCCTGCGAGAGGCGTAGTGGTGTATCATTTCAATTTTCATGTTAAAGCGACACCGATGCGGCGTGCGGGTGCGTCCCACGCCTCCCCGCTTGCCCTCGTCTCCGACCGGGATCAACGTATTAACACCGATCAGGTGAGCTCTTGAACACCTCTCATTGCTGTGATTTAATTGCTTAGTTTAAGTATTGCTCTTAGTTGCTCCGTCAGCGGTGAGAGAGTGACCGGTCCATAATTACCATCAAATTGAGTGGCCACCGCGGATCAAGACGAGAGCAACCCTACATCCCACGCCCTTGGCGTGCTGGCCGCCTGTGAATTGGGCATCCCTGGCCCATTAGGGGTCCTCCCCAAGCTCGCCAACCTTTGGAGCATCAAGGTCTCACTTCGGACCCTCTCCACCATCGCTAAGTCGCCTACAGGCACTAGTGTGTGCTTCGCGGTTGTGTTCGCTAGTGTGAGTCCGTTGCTCAACTTGATTGCTTGCAATATGGGTCCATAGGTGGTTTCACATCAAGTGGCATCAGTGCAAGTTCTAGACTTCTCTCTACTAAGTCTTGTCCTAGGGCCATTGCATTTATCACCCGATCATCATGGCTACTTCCTACTTAGCCTACTCGTCTCGCTTGGACCCAATAGACGTCTTTGTGTTTGATGGATCCCACCCTAGTTTATATCTAGAATGGGAAAGCTCTATAGATCACCACTTTGGGAGGTTCACCCTGTCAGGGTCTATACAAGTCAACTATGCCAAAAGTTTACTCTGGCGCCAAGCTAGGAATGAATGGCAAAACATTGTAGGCTTAAGGGAGTTGGAAGGCAAGAGCCCATCGACTCTTGGGTTGAGATGAGAAATGAACTTAGGAAGATTTATGCACATATGGACCCTCTTATCACCATAGAGGAAGCCCAAGCTCCCACCAATAAAGAAGAAGAGCCTCAATCTTCCCCCACCCCTCATGGTCCGGATCCTCAAAGGCCATGCACCGTCACACATGGCACCCTCACCATAGATGAGTCCATACTCCAATGGCTCAAGCAATGTCCCACCCTCCCTAGCTCACCACCATTGGGATATAAATCCCAAATTGTTCCCACCCGACCTCCCCATGTCACTTATCAAAACTTCTACTCTGTGGAAGACCTTGTGGATTGCCTACATTGGCAAGCCCACTTAACCGGCCTACTAGCCATGGGACCATTGGAGCCTAGCACCGTCAACTTTGTCCACCCATCCATCGGTTCCATCACCTCCCTTTGCACAAGTGGGCATTGTACTAGTGAGATCCTCCTATTTCTCCCCTTGGAGGAAGAACCCATCCCGGTCTACTCCCCACCCCTTGAGATCCCAAGTACCTTGAACGGTCAACCCACTAGAGACCTTGGACCAACTACTTGGGAGGAGGATGACTCACCACCTTGTGAGGACCTTGGGGACATGGAGTTCCTCTCTCTAGGTAGCCCTTACCATGATCCCTTTGACCCCTTCCAATGGGAGTACGGATACCCATGTGGCCCAACCACCTTACCCACCACCCACATTTCCCTACTCCAACCCACCGTGATGGATCAAACCCACCCCTTCCTAGACTCGAGTTACACCATGGGAGCCATGACTATAGACAATATACTCCTAGGGATCAAGGAAGTGCCCCACTCCATAATGCCCACCTTCCTAGATCCTTTCGAGCCTTTCACATGGAAGCTCAAGGGCCACCCCACACCCATGCACATGAAGGTCATCTCTAGGATAGGAGTGCATAAGTCTTGGCACAACCCACCACTTGGCATGAACAGAAAGTCGGATCCATTTATTCATATCACCCACATGTCAAGAAGGAAGCATGAATGGTCTATATTCGAATGTAATGGCCCTCCTTCATTCATCATGAGTCTTAAGCATGATAGGTGCATTCTTGGATGTCCGGGTCCCCCGACATTTGTCACCCCCATGCATGACCAAATCACCTACGGATGCCCCGGCCCTCCAACCTTTGTTAGGAAGTCCATGCATGATAGGGCCACATTTGATTGCCCCAACCCTCCAAGGCTCATCAATATCCATATGACATCATGGCATTATAGGTCCATCTATGGATGTCCTGGTCCACCTTTATCCAAACACATTTTCACACACCCACCGCATCATTGTGCATGGCATAGGCATCTAAGCAAGTATCAAGCAACAAGCGGTGAGATTCACAAGAAGCGGGCAAAAACTCGTGAGCGCCACTTGAAATTCCAAGTTGGTAACTTGACGATGATGACTTTGGAGTGGCTCTACCCTAGAGTCACCTCCAATTTGAGGGCACGAGGACTTAGACCTTGCCAAGTTTCGAGTGACTTTGGCAACCCGGCTTATGGGTTGGACTTACCTATGGGTTTTGGGATTCACCCCACTTCTCACGTGGCGGATCCGGCACCCTCTAAGGGCACCGCAGGTGGATCCTAGTGAGTGCCTTGAGCTTACACTTATCCTTGCGAGAGACACCCTCGGCGTGCCACCACAAATTAGCTTGAGAGCCCGACGTGAGCACACATCGGCAATACTAGGCAAGCAAGATCTCATCGCCAGCATGAGGGTGTGTCCGAGTCACTTTGAAAAGCTGAAGCGCCATTCCCCGGCTATGGACGCGGGTTGAGTTTGGAGATCGTGGTTCGCCCGGAGCTGCATTTTGGTGCACTACTTCCCCGGTGGACCCATACTCGACGGGGTCGAGTTTTCCCCACCATGGGGGTATGATGGGGGCATCCGTTGCCCCTCCACATTTTATGGGCTCGGATTGTTCGACGGCAAGCACCATTGTGTTAGTCATGTGTTTATGAGTCTAGTCATGTAACTTTCATATTTTCTTTGAGTTATAAACTATGTAATTTTCCCTTTATTTGAGTCATGTACCTAGGTTAGTGAGTCATTTTCCTAAGTTAGTTGTCATATGGTTGGTTTCATAGGCTAATGGGCCCAACTAATGGGCTAGGCCGAGGGGCACCCCTCCCTTGGACTGCTTTGGTCATTTACTTGTTTGTCAGGGCTATTTTGGTCTTAGAAAAAGTATGGAGTCTATAAATAGTCCCTCCCCTCTCTCATTTGTAACAACCCTTTTGATGATCAATTTAAATCAAGTGAGTTTTAGTGTGTTATTGGAGTAGATTCTCCAAATCTCTCTCTCTCTCTAAGGGGTGGATTCCCCTCTCTCTTTCTATCTCTTCTCTCTCTCTCTTATCTCTCTCCAAAGAGGGGGCTGCGCCCCTATCTCTCTCTTCCCCCTCCCAACCACTTTCTCTCACTTCCCTTCCCCTCATAACTCTCTCCCAAGTCCCCACACCCTCTCCATTACTCCACCCCACCCCCAAGAAACCCTCCACCAATCCACACCCCACCCTCCAACCCCCAACTACCCTACCCACTTTCCCAAACACTTTTCCCTCTCCCCCATGCAACCCTCCACCTCCCAAGACCATTTGAATTTGAAATTTTCCTTCCCTCCATAGCCCTTGGTCACCCAAACCCCCTCTCCCCTAGGTCAGGTCGCCATCCCCTTCCCTCCACCACATTCCACCACCATTTGCCACTACAAGGTAGCAACTTCATTTGCAGGTCACAGGCTGCAAGTTTGGTCCTAGAAGCTGCATCATCTCCGGCATTTCTTGACTCTTCTGATGGCAAGGCATATATCTATGGAAAGGTCGTCCAGAGATCTTTCCAAGCAAGGTGGTTTCGTCCTCATCCGAGTACCGTGCTGATCGGGAGGCCCTTTCTTCCTCGACTGCGCAAAGCCTCCCTGGCAGGAGACTAGAGCCGGAGTGGAAGCTCGACTACGATGAACCTGTTGGGAATCTGATCAAGAGTTCTTCTACAAAAATCTTCTACTATGAGTCTTCTATGATCCCCAAGAAGCAGAGCCCAGTTTGGCGACCGGACCTGAGAGTTATCATTTTTTATTCCCCGGGTGTGCGGTTCTGCCTCCACTCAGTCTGCACCGACCCCTCCTCAGTGTTCCTATCCTACCGGTCTGCTCCGACAACGAACGGCATCCCCGTCAAGCTTGTTTCGAAGAGGACTTACATACGGTTCCGTCAACTTTGGAGACGCCTCATTCTGAGTTCGGGAGCGGTCGTGACATTCTCTGCTTCCTGCTGCTGAGTTCCTGTAGCAGTCAGAACTATCAACCTGTTCCCCTGTTCAAGCTCCTACTCCGACCAGCGCCTATGCCCAACAAAATTACCAAAATTCAGGCGTCATCCCGGCCCATCTACGAGCAATCTCCAAGTGGTTTCGTCATCAACAAAATTCCGGAGTGATCACAGCGTCCAGATAAGTAAGTGTCTGTCCAAAAGCGTAGAGGGTGGCAGATTTGGCACCGACTTCCGTTCTTTGCGTTTAGCTCGGTTTTTCCCCACCCCGCTTGGCCGGCTGAAGGCCCCTCCCTGCGTGGAGGTAGTTTTGGATGTAATTTCAATAAATCCCCTCTGCAAGATCCCCCCCTCCTACGAGAGATGTAGTGGTGTATCATTTCAATTTTCATGTTAAAGCGACACCGACGCGGTGTGCGGGTGCGTCCCACGCCTCCCGCTCGCCCTCGTCTCCGGACGGGATCGGCGTATTCACGCTGATCAGGTGAGCTCCTGAACACCTCTCATTGCTGTGATTTAATTGCTTAGTTTAAGTATTGCTCTTAGTTGCTCCGTCGGCGGTGAGAGAGTGACCCGTCCATAATTACCATCAAATTGAGTGGCCACCGCAGATCGAGACGAGAGCAACCCTACATCCCACGCCCTTGGCGTGCTGGCTGCCTGTGAATTGGGCATCCCTGGCCCATTAGGGGTCCTCACCAAGCTCGCCAACCTTTGGAGCATCAAGGTCCCACTTCGGACCCTCTCCACCATCGCTAAGTCGCCTACGGGCACTAGTGTGTGCTTCGCGGTTGTGTTCGCTAGTGTGAGTCCGCTGCTCAACTTGATTGCTTGCAATATGGGTCCATAGGTGGTTTCACATCACTCTCTCTCTCAGCTCTCTCTCTTACTCTCTTCCTCTTCCGGCGACTGTCGAGAGCTCTCTCTTTCTTCCTCTCCTCTTCTTCTTCTCTTCTCTTTCGCTTGGCAGCACTGCAGTGGCTCTGCGTCCGTGTGTGTGCTGCTCTCTATTCTCTCCCTTGTTCGTCGGGGAAGACGAGGCTTTATACTCCCGGTGGCGGGAGTCTTCGAACGCAAACGGCGGCCGTGGGAAATGATGGGCATTAATGGGGATTTGATTTTCCCCATCCCCGTTGGCAGTGGAGTAGCCTGCGTGCCCTCCTCTCCGGGCGACACCTTGGAAAGCCCACTGCACGCCAAGGATCTTTAGGGCGTGGGCATAAGATCTCGTCTGCCGGATGCACCAGGTAAGGGAGTTCAGGGCGTGCTACTGAGGAGCCAGCAGGCTATGCCGCTGGCAGACTGGGGAAGTGTGCCGCTGAGGGGCTGGCAACGTGTGTCGCTGGAGGAGCTTGTAGGCGTGCCGCTGGAGGAGCTTGCAAGCGTGCCGCTGAAGGCCTCTGCATGGAGTGCTGTTGAAGGGGATGGCAACGTGTGCCGGTGAAGACACCCAAACTGGGTGTGCCGGTGAAGTGCCATGGGAGTGCCGCTGAACGGCTGGGTGAAGCGTGCCGTTGGGGCACTTGAAGGGCGTGCCGGTGAGGCCGCCTGCAGGGTGCGCCGCTGGGGGGCCTGAGGTTGTGCCGCTGAGGGCTAGCAGGGGCGTGCCGTTGAAAGGCCACCCCGAGTGTGCCACTGAAAGACCGTTCGGAAGTGTGCCGCTAGAGGGGCACTTGAAGTGTGCCGCTGGAGGCATCAAAGTGGTGTTTCCTTTTCTCCTTATCATCTTCTCTTCTCTTTTCTTCTCTTCTTTATTCCCCTGCATGTAAACATGAGGTGAGAATTTTTTAGTGTCCACAACTTTCTATAGGCATGAATTGTAACATGGCCAGACTTTCTACACGCATGAATAGTAACGTGCACAGACCTTCTATATGCATAAATAGTAATATGCATAGACTTCTATATGGATGAATAGTGATATACATCGACCTTAGTTTTGCATTTCTACACGAAAAGTAAAACACTGCCTGACCTTGACCGGTTGACACCTTTAACCAATAGCGTTGCCTTTGACCAATAGTGTTGACTTTGACCAATAGCGTTGACTTTGAGCAATTTACACTTAGTTCACATTAATCGTAACGTTGACTTGACCAGTAGTGTTGACTTTGACCAATAATAGTGTTGACTTTTTATACATGTCTTTTTGCCATCTTCTTAACCCCTGATTTACATTTATGTACTGCATTTTAAGTGGTTAAGTCATCACATCATCATTTACATGCATTTGTCCTTGAAATCTATTCCTGAAAAATCCCCCTTACATTCCTACCATGTGTAAACTTTTAGAATTCTATATTGGCTATATAAATGAGAGTGGATGTCAAAAGTATACATGAATGTTGTACATATAGGGCCCAGTTTGGTCCTGGGAGGAGCACCCGAAGGTACCTGTGCCCATGGGAGTTTATTGACCACGGTGTTTGGCATTGCACCGAACTACTTGCTTGACTTGACTTGTTAGGCCCAGAATAGGCATTACATGACTTGCGTGGCCCAGAATGGGCAATACTTGACTCGAGGCCCATAGAAGGGCGAGAGTACTTGCTTGCTTGACTTGAGACATTCCACGCTTACTCTCTCTCTACTTGCTTGACTTGACTCGTGAGGCCCAAAAAAGGGCAATTACTTGCTTGAATGAATTAGCCAATTCCATTGCACTAGTTGTTATTATATGAGCTTGAGATTACTCGCTTGATCATTGATTATTACCTTCTTGAAAGGACTTTCTTGAATATTGATTATCATCTTCTTGGAAAGACTTGTGCAATTACTTGCAAATTACTTGCTAGTTCCTTATTGTTACATCGTATTGAAATTCATGTGATACTCTCTTGATACAATTCTTGACATTCTTGCTTGATTCAACATGCATCATTATACCGCATGAACTTGTAATTAACTTAAAGATTGCTAGAGCTTGAGATATAAATCCTACTGAGCGATTCGCTCATCCAGTTGCTTCCTAACATTTTTCAAAAAATTCGGATAGCGACATCCACATGAATGGGAACGAGACCGAGTGAAGAGTGCTAGAGTTATCAGTTGTCTTCTGCCAACTAGTCGTGTCCTTTGTGTTTTAAGTCATACCCTATACTTCTAGTTATGATTGGTCTGGTTGATTGAAGCTTGATAAGGCTTGTAGCCTAGTATTTGGATTTGAATAAGGAATGTCATAGATTAGAATTATTACTATTTGGTAAATTGGATAATTGTCATCTTGGACATTGGTATTAATTTAGGAATTTAATCTTAGTTATGATTTATACAAATTGCGCACTCTGTCTTTTGTCAAAAAAATATGTATACTGCTCTGATTGAATGGTTCTATATAAGTTGGCCATGACTGTGAGCGACGTCACGCGGTTCGGGGAAGAGCGTAGAAGACGCGGAGCGCGCGGGCTCCTCTTTTTTGGTGTTTGTTTGCTGCAACACAGAAATAAGAGAAGAGAGAGAAGGGGCCACCACGGGAGATTGCTCCGGCGGGGCGAGCGGGACAAGTGTGATATAGCAAGATATGGGGGTTAAACAGCCATAGCGGGAAGTGACTCGCCGCGGCCTCGGGGGGACGGGAATGGTGCAGAAATTAAATAACAAGAATTGAAACGGCCATTGGGGAAGTGACTCGCCGCGGCCTCGAGAATATGAGCAGATGATATGATGACAGAATATAAAGAGAATACAAAGAGCGGGAATTTAAACGGCCATTGGGGAAGTGACTCGCCGCGGCCTCGAGAACATAAACAGATAAGAATATAACGTATGTGAATTTAAACGGCCATTGGGGAAGTGACTCGCCGCGGCCTCGAGAATATGAGCAGAATATAACAGAATATAAAGAGAATATAAGAACGGAAATTTAAACGGCCATTGGGGAAGTGACTCGCCGCGGCCTCGAAAACAAGATGTGATCGCCAGGGGCCGAAAGACCCCAAAATAAGAAAGTGATCGCGCCTACCTCAAGAGCGGGAGATGGCGGGTTGCTTCTTCCTCTCCCTCCAGTCGGCCGACGGAGAGGGCTTTCCTCGGCTACCCTTGCAAAATAACGACAAACAAATGACAAGTGGATTAGAAAGATGGAGGTGTAGTATTCAAATCCTTGCGATAAAAATAATGAAATGATGGCAAGACACACACCTGGTTGGTGTTATCTTTTAAACCCCTCTCGGACTCGAGTAGGAGGAAAATGAGATGATGGATGTAAGAAGTGTATAAGAAAAGGCGCCCTTATGAAGGGGGATAGGGGATGCAAGATGATGAATGTAAAAGAACTACGAAGAAAAGGAAAGAATTGGCTTATTGGATGTACCGATGGTGAAATTGGGCGGAGCTCCGGCAGCGTGGGGACGATGTGGAAGCGCGGTGGACGAAGACGACCTTCCTCTCGCGAGCGTGAGCACCCGAGAAGCCGGCAGAACCTCCACCTACAAAAGAACCCACGGGTTAGAAAATGACTCCGTAGCCTCTGGGCTCCGGCAGCCTATCGGATCACTTCGAAGCTCTCTCAGAACTGAGGGGGTGGGCCTCTATTTATAGGGCTCCGGAGGGTGGAGGCGTCCAGGACCCTGGACACCTCCATCAGGGCTGAATTAATATTTTATTATATTTTTATTTATTTTTTTAGAATACTTTTGTGGAGGCGTCCAGGGTCCCGGACGCCTCAAACAGGTCCACCGAAAATCGACGACGGACGCACGCGGTTTGGCACAACGCGTGGTTTTGTGAGCGGTGCCTCGTGATTCAGAAATGGGCGCGTCCAGGTGGCTGGACGTCTCTATACTTTGGCTTTTTTCACGCACGACAAACCGGCGTTCGGTGAGCGGCGCCCGTGAGAGAGTTGATGGAGGCGTCCAGGGGCCTGGACGCCTCCAAAATATATTATTTTTATTTTTGTTTTGTCTTTTTATGCATTTTGATTTTTTTATATTTGTTTTTATGGAGGCGTCCAACGGCCTGGACGCCTCCATTAATATATATATATTTTTATTTGTTTTTTTTTGTTTTTTTATGCCAACTGGCATTTTACACACATTTTTTATTTTTATTTTTTATGGAGGCGTCCAGGGGCCTGGACGCCTCCATTAATATATATAATTTTTATTTGGTTTTGGGCCCTGAGAAAATAATAAAATAAATTAAAAAGATGGGGGCGTCCAGGGGCCTGGACGCCCCCATTAAGACCCACCCGGGTCCTCAATCGGCGGTCGCCCGGCAGACACCTTCTTGGTTCCGGAACCTCTTGATGCGTCTGACTGGTGTTGATGCCGTCCGAATGTCGTGACGAGACGATTCTGGATGCCGAAAAAGGCAGAAGAAGACCCAAGAAAAGGAAGTACTCAAGTGATTCGAAATGTGTAAGCCGTCGCGGGGCGTCGTATAGTAATATGAGACTTTCTCAGGAGACGTCAAGAATGGCGTGTCTACAATGACCTCGGGTAACTTCCGCGCTCGGGACGTGACACGAACTCCCCGGAATTCCTCCGAAGGTCATCACACACCAACTAAGGTTGGACCCAGCCTGTCGCCCAGTACAACAACGCCGAAGGCGCTGCAACCTCAAGCGACAGGCCATCATCAGGGAGCAAGTAGGAGAGAAGCTGCGATCAGGACTACTCCGGCCTACTCAGTATCCAGACTGGGTAGCCAACGTGATCTTAGTGCCCAAGAACAACGGGAAGTGACAGATGTGCATAGACTACACAGACCTCAACAAGGCCACGCCTAAAGATAGCTTCCCCATGCCACAGATCGACCAACTGGTCGACGCTACAGCCGGGCATGAGATGTTGAGCTTCCTTGACGCCTACTCTGGGTATCATCAGATCAGCATGCACCAGCCCGACCAAGACAAGACTGCGTTCGTCACCGACCACGGCCTATACTGCTACACTCGCATGCCGTTTGGACTGAAGAACGCTGGAGCTACATATCAACACCTAGTCAACCACATGTTTGACTCGCAGATCGACCGCAACATGGAGGTCTACATTGATGACATGCTCGTGAAGAGCCTCCGAGCAGCCGAACCCTTGCGCGACCTGGCGGAGACCTTCACCACACTCAGAAGGTACAATATGAAACTCAACCCTGCTAAATGTGCATTCGGGGTGCGGTCGGGAAAATTTCGAGGTTTCCTCGTTACCCACCGAGGAATCGAAGCTAACCCCGATCAGATCAGAGCAGTGTTAGAGATGGAGCGATCAAAATGGGTGAGAGACGTATAGTGCCTCACCGGGCGCGTCGTCGCCCTGGCTCGGTTCCTATCCCGAGCCGCCGAACGGTGTCTTCCCTTCTTCCGACTGATCAAGCAAGCCAACCTAGCACCAGAAAAGAAGGGATGGATCGACTGGGACCAGGAGTGCGAGTAGGCGTTCGAAGAGCTGAAACGCTACCTGACGACACCTCCTATCCTCGCCAAACCCCAAAGGGGAGAACAGCTACTCCTGTACCTCTCCGTGACATCCAGCACCATGAGCGCTGTGCTCGCACGAGAAGAAGCAGGAGTTATGAAGCCCGTCTACTATGTTAGCTGAGCGCTACAAGGATCGGAGTTCCGGTATTCGCGAACTAAAAAGTTTGCCCTTTCACTAATTACAGCTGCTCGCAAGCTACGGCCATACTTCCTGACCCACCCGATCATCGTCATCACATATCAGGCTCTCCGGCAAATTCTTTAGAACCCTGACCCTCCCGGAAGGCTAGTCAAGTGGGCCATCGAGTTAGAAGAATTCGACATTAAGTTCTGACCGAGGATAGCAATCAAAGCCCAAGCTCTCGCTGACTTTGTCGCTGAATACACCCTACCTGCCGAGGACACGCCTGAGCAGTCCTCGGGGCCCATCTGGGAGCTATACGTCAACGGATCTTCCTACGCGGTGGGCAGTGGCACAGGATTGGTTTTACTCTCACCAGAAGGAGTGGAGCTATACTATGCTTTGCGTTTCAACTTCCCGACCACGAACAATGTGGCCGAGTACGAGGCGCTCCTCTCTGGGCTACGCATGGCAAAGCACCTGGGAGAATCAAGTGTGCGAGCACACATCGACTCCATGCTCATCGCCAACTAAGTAAGGGGGGAGTTTGAGGCCCGCGACCCCTCCATGATGAAGTATCTAGAGAAGGCCAAGGCGGCGGCAAGCAAGTTCTCCCACCTTGAGGTGATCCACATCCCACGCGAAGAGAACGTCTGGGCAGACACTCTCTCCCACCTAGCATCGGCCACCACAGTCTCTAGTTCAAGATCGATCTTGATAGAGGAGTTATCAGCGCCAAGCATAGATGATCCGACGTACGAGGTAAACACCATAGACTGTGAGCCTTCCTGGATGGATCCTCTCCTCGATTTCCTCCTTCGATAACAGCTCCCGAGCGACCATGCCGAGGCGCGGTGCACACGAGCAAGAGCGGCACACTTTACCATCATGGACGGATGACTATATCACTGGTCTCTCTCGGCCCCTCTGCTCAAATGCCTCTTCCCAACGGAAGCCAACCAAGCCATCCAAGAAGTGCATGAAGGACTCTACGGAAGCCATGTGGGAGGGCGAGCACTCGCACAGACGTTGATTCGACAAGGATATTGGTGGCCCACCTTGCAATAAGACTGTCTCAACTACGTCCGGAGGTGCCCCCAATGCCAGAAATATTCCCACATGCACCACCATCCACCTACGTAGCTCCACACCTTGACAAAGCCCCGCCGCTCGCTCGGTGGGGAATTGATATACTGGGACCCTTCCCTGAAGGACAAGGAAGGAAGAAGTTCCTTATAGTTGCCATCGACTACTTCACCAAGTGGATCGAGGCTGAACCATTGGGGAAGATAACGAGCAAAGCTGCTTGGAAGTTCATGCTGCGAAGTATCATTTGTCGATTTGGGATCCCAAGGGTTCTCACATTTGACAACGACAGACAGTTCGCGAGCACGGCCTTTCAGGCAAAGTGCTCGGAGTTGGGGATCTGGAACCACTACACCTCGGTGTGCCACTATAATATCCCGGACCCTTCGGATCCCTTTTCTTGGGTCTCGAATCTATTTTCTCAGATATTTTATTCTCATTTTGCCCGAGGTTATCTTTCGGACATCTTTCGGGTTCAGATCCGTGCGTTTCGGATCAGTTTCGGAGGTCCCAGAACGTGTTCTGCGGTTTCCCATGTTTTTTACTGACAGGACCTATGGAACCCTGTAGCGGGTGAACCGGGTCATTCACCTACTCAGGAATGGTACCACTGCGACCAGCGTGTTCCAACGATCGCGGCGATATATTTTTCCTATTTTTGGATATTTTCCAGATTTTTTCGATTTTCTATATAAACCCCTATTTTCTTTTTTCTTTTTCCCTTTCTTCTTCTTTCTTCCTCTTCCTTCTTCCTCCCGTGAGCGACCACCCCTTCCTCTCTCTCTTCGTCCGGCATGACCACGGCGGCGTCCCTCCTCGATTGCAGACGGCAGTGAGGTGACGGCATGGCGGCGACGGCGGTGGCGAGACGATCGTGGCGGCGTGTGGCTCGTGGGATTTCGTGAAGGAACGAGGGTTCTAAAAGCTTCTTCTTCACGTTCAGTGGCGTTTCGACGGAGCTCGTGCTCCATTGAGGTAGGGAGACGGATCCCCATGCTCATCCCGTTGTCCCCCGTGATTTGTAGGCCGAGGAGAGGTCAAGAGGGGCATTTTTGAGCCAGGTAGGGTAAAATCCATGTTTTGGGGGTTATGTGGCGATCTACCGTTTCGTTGCGTTTTGGACCGATTCGAGGGTGTAGATGCATGCTAGGGGCTATAGGGGAGCTTCCCCCTTGTTTCCCCTCACATCTGTGGATGATCGGGGGGTGGAGCGGGTTTTTGGGTTTGTTCCCGCCGGCCCGTTCTCGGGACGATTTGGCTGTCCTTCCAGAGACCGCCAGAGCCTTTGGGGGCCCAGGGTAGGTGCGCCAGAGCCTGTGGCGGCCCAAGGTGGGTGCGCCACAGAACACTATTTTGTCAGCAGGTCCCTAGGTCTTCTGGCGGCTGCACGATAGACCGCCAGAAGAGGTGGCAGCTGAGGGTCAGACCACCAGAGGGTGAGTTGACCGTTGGTTTTCGACCGTTGAGAGTTTTTGGGGTGTGACAGCCGAAGGTACGCCTGCCTTATCCTTTTGGCAGACCAAGGTAGGACCGCCATTTCCTTCGCAACCTAGGGTGTGGCGGCCCATTGTTGGACCGCTACCATCCCTATGGCGGCCCAATTCTGGACCACCAGACTCTGTGACGGCCCAAGGGTGGACCGCCAGAGATCTATGTCCGACCGAAGTTATGTTTTGCCGATTCGAGTCCCGGGTGAGTGGATCTCGATCCACGTGCTTATCCGTGGTCTGACTGATGTCGGGCATCATGTGGGGGCCACAGGTGAAGGTGCCGTGGGATCCCGGGAGTTGGTGTTCTCGGCTCGTGTCGCCGTGAGTCGGTACGAGGAGCGGCCCTTGTACTTTATCCGGTTTAGGCATCGTTTTCTATTGACTAGAGAGTCTACTCCTTCAGTGACCCTCCACTAGTCGTAGCCTTTCGACATGCGAGTGGTCCCACCAGGGAGTGGTGGCAAGGCTACCCTGAGAGACCATTTTAGACTGATTTTCATCGGACCCTACGTCTACCAGCCAGAGTCCGGTTGAGGGGAAAACTTGTCAGAGGGCCAGACCAGAGACGCACGGTTTGTGTGTGCACACGTGGTTGGGGGCTGTTGGACCCGCGCTGATGAGCGCGACCCCAGCTAGTCACTTGTTCTGTGGTTACTTGTATGGTGTCCCCGTTCCACCGGGGGTCGAGGGGGATACCTGAGGCGCGGTTTAAGTCATCAGCGGACGCATCTGGCCTTGTTTCTAGTGGGTTGGTACTCCTGTCTTTGTCTGGTTGTGACTCTTGGGTTTTCTTTGGCTTTTGATGAGTTGTCTCGGTTCTCATGCCATGTGTTCGGTACTAGCCATCGTAGTAGCTTGTAGTTACTTTCCGTGCAGTTTCTCAGTTTGTGAGGTGGGGACCAGATGATCCCTACTGAGCCTTGTGTTTTGAGGCTCATTCCCTGCGTATTTTCACCATGTTTCAGGTGAGACAAGGCTTTTGGGGAGCGCTTCAGAGGCTCCACATGGTTCAGGTGCCCAGGGTTAGTTGCCAGTTGCCAATTGCCAGTTGCCAGTTTCGGGGTATGTCTCGCGTAGTTGTACTTTTCTCTTTGGACTGTACTTGAAGGGGGGCGTGATCTCGCGCTTGTCCTGAGCTGGGAGGATGATCACCTAGTAGTGAACTACAGAGAAAGGGAAACGAATCAGGAGGCCCAGGGATGGTTCCCTGGGAAAAACCCTCCGATGCTTAAGTCAGTAGAGCAATGGTGGAAGGTATTGAGGGAGGTAGAAAAAGGTGCACGAGATCCCCCAACACCAAGGTGGTGAAGTGGTTCCTGCTCAGGGAGTTTTAGGCATGTAATGGCCTTACCTTTCGCTAGAGGGAGTCCCTGGTTTATATAGTATGCTCACCTTATGAGTCCCGTAAGCTGAGGAGTTTCATGCGAGAGTTACGTCCTCATCATGGGATCGTTACATCCTCATCATGGGATCTTCATGGCCTCGAGAGATCATGGATCCTTTATCCTCATAAACTCCAGCTCATAAAGGGCTCTCAACAGCTGTGTGGATAAACACTTGTCAGTCGGTCCGAGCATAAAAGGTGCCAGCCCTATCCGAGCGATAGGCATAGCTCGGATGTAGTCAGGTCGGAGTGGGCGCAGAGCGCTTGCCGATATCCCTATGAAGGGATAACTCGGGCATGGGTCTTCCTCCGTTCTGACGCTCGGGCCTTCCGAGCCTAAGGGCCGCCGAGGAAGGGTGGGATCCCGAGTGATCTTTGTTGGGCTTTTTCGCCTAAGTGGGCCCTAGGGGGATGTCACTTGGCTGAGCTGAGCCTTGTTTGGTTCGGATGGGCCTAGTTCGATAGCTCTTAGTTGGGCTACAGAAATCCCCCTCTCCACTTGTCCCCCTCCTACTCCCTAGCTTTAGTAAGCTCGGATGAGTAGCTGTCTGGGATTTTGGACCAGCGTGGCTCAGGTGGGTGGAGATCTGGCGGTGTTAGGAAGCCACGTGTCGTGGTCACCTGGACCCGTGTTAATGATGATCCTGACGGATTTGAACTGAAGGGGCCCCCTTTTATCGGAGGTCGGAACGACGCGCCGCCTCCCGCGTGGGTATATAGACGTTGGGCACTTGTTGTCTTTCCAGACTCCCTCCATCTTTAGGGTTTTGGCTCTCCTTCATTCTTGCTTTTGGGGCTCTTCAATGCGCTGTGAGGACGCGACAGAAGAGCAGAGGCTTGCAGCGGCGTTCGAGGAGTTGGCAGAGATAACCGCGGAGGTAGTTCGGCAGCTCCCTCCTCCCCCGAAATCTTCAGGGTCTCGAGATCGCCTTTCCTCAGAGTCTTCTCCGGGTTCCATGGCGGACCAGCGCTCGGAGGCCTAGGAGTGGGAGGACTAGCCGGTGGCGAGGGCGCCGGTCCCAAACTGTAGCGAATTGGGGGAGGCGGATGTAAGAAGGCTGGAGCACCAGTACCGCCTGCCCCATAAGTTTAGCTTTACCACAACTTCTCCATACGAGACGAGCCTGGACTCTCGTACATGCCACATCTGTATGTTACTTCTGTCATGGAAGGGTGGATTCCGCCTTCCTTTCGAACCTTTTCTTCTTCAGCTTCTCAATTTCTTCCTGTTAGGGCCCATTCAGTTGGTAGCCAATTCTTATCTCCTTCTTTCCGCCTTCCGCATTCTCTGCCGCCAGTGCGGGATTCCTCCTTCCTTGGACCACTTTCATTATTTTTTTGAGTTGAAATCACATCCTTCGACTGGGAAGGGCTTCTACTTCATCCAGGCGAGGCGGAATAGGAGTTGCATCTCCTTGGCGGTGAAGGATTCTTCACATAAGGGGTGGAAGACTCAATTCTTCTGGGTGGAGATTTGTTCAGTGGAGGAAACCTGGAGGTGTCTAGTAATCCCCAATTTCCACCCGAATATCCCTCCCAGGCAGGATGAGTTCCCTCCACATGTGGAGAAGTACGTGGCCATCTTGCTGAACCGCCGCCAATCCACCGAAGAGTTGGTGACGTCGGAGAATATCGAGCGGTGTCTTCTTACGCGACTGCATCCGTCGGGCTCAGGTGCCACAAATTAGATTCTCCTTTGGATGTGGGGGTCATCTTTCTTTTCCTGAATATGTATTCTTCTTCGTGCAAACACCAGGCGGGATCCTTTGAAGGATGCCGCAGAGGTGATCGAGCTTGGAGATGACTCGGCTGTTGATGAACCGGCTGCTCCCGTGGGTCGCTCCCGAACCAAAGATAAGGGCAAGGGAGTGGCCCAGGGCGAATCCTCCAGACCGCGGGGACCCAAGCGCAAGGACCCTTTGGAGGGAATGATTCGGGCTGCCGCGAGGGCCAGGAAGCAGGCCAAGAAGGCCGGGGTCGCACCCGTGGTTGAAGGCGGCCTTACCGCGGCTCACCCCTCCGCCGAGCACGATGGGGCCGACCCGACCGGGCAAGCTCTCCCACCCGCCGAGTAAGAGGGTGCCGAGGAGGTCGGGGCTGCCCCTGCGGGCGGCGACGATGCAGGTTCGGTTCTTCCCTCGTCCGGAACCGAGGGGGCTGAGGGTGCTCCTGTGACTGGCAGCGGGGCCGACCCGGCTCTCCCCTCGGCAGGAGCCGAGGGGGCCGTGGTCGAAGTGGGGGATGCCGTGACCGTGGCCGAGGTTGGTGCTTCGGGCGGTGGTGTAGGTGGCGAGCCAGTCCAGGTTGTGGGGCTGCACGGGAATCCGGCCGAGGCGCGAAGGGCGACTGAGGCTGGGGCTCGATCCGAGCCACACAGTGGGGTGCCATGCGATGGGGGGTTCTCCATTCTGGCGGCCTTAGAGAGGCTTGGTATCTCGGGCCCCCTGCACCAGGTATGTCGAGGCATAGCTACGAAGGTGAGGGGGGAGGTAGGCAGTACTCCCCGTCCACAGCTCTCGCCGGGGTTATGGAGGGCGGTCTGGCCCTGGCCCAAATGGGGGCTGCTCTGGAGGAAGCATACGCTCGGTCGAAATGGGAGCGAGCGAACCTGGCCTGGACCCTTGGTGGGTCGGATAGGAGGATGGTTCAGCTCACCGAGGAGCGTGACGGGCTTTGGCGGGAGCTCTCCTCTGTCAAGGGGCTGATGCGGTAGAGCCAGGTGGAGACCCGGGCGCTAACCAAGCAGCTAGTCAGGGCCCGAGAATCGCTCGAGAGGAAGAGCAGGCTTCTCGAAGAGGAGCATCTTGTACACACTGAGCTGGATGGCCAGTGGGAGACCGAGCGTGCCGAGCTGGTAGACCGAGCAGAGGAAGCCGAGCGCCTTCGATGGGAGGCCGAGGCTGATCGGGCCGAGGTGGAGAAGCAGGTGGCGGCGGCCGAAGAGCGGCCTGATGAGGCCGAGTAGAGGTCAGTCAAGGCGGAGCGGAGGGAGGCCGAGCTCACCGGTAGGGTGGGATCGGCCGGGGTGGAGGCTCTCGAGTGGTACAAGAGCTCACAAGCCTACTGGGTCGACCTTAAGGAGGCTGCCCTCCCCTACTACGAGCTGGGACTTCGCCGGGGCATCCGCAAGGGGTTCCAGCAGGGCTACGACCGGGCCATCTCTTACGCCGAGGAGCAGGGGTCCGGAGTAGTTGACTTCCCGTCCGGGCAATGTTATGACTCTGACCTGTCATCCTCCAGTTCCTCTGCTTCAGCGCCAGATGAAGATGTTGTGCCCCTTAGGCACAAGCATATGCTATGTTGTTTTGATGATAACAACACAGTGAGAGTATCACAGGTGCATTCATTACAGTGAGTCAGTATAGATGCATTGCATACTTTGCATATGCTATGTTGTTGTGTTTAGCATACATTGCATTTGTTCTCTGTATTCACGCATTGCATTCTGTCAGATATCATGTCTATACATACATTACTTCAGCTTAATATCTACTATGTGCATACATTGCATCGATGCATTGCTTCTTCTGTGCATACACTGCATCAGTGCACTTAGATGGGTCGACCCCCTTCTTAGATGGGTCGACCCCCCCCCCCAGATTTGCATGTCTATACATTCATGGCATATGTGCAACGTTTGTTCTGCAAGTCTATACATTCATGTATTGTTCATGAAGTCTGTACAACCTTTTGCATTGGACTTAAAGTCTATACATTGGCAAGTCTGTGTAGCCAGTGCATATGTAAAGTCTATACATTGCACTATTTGCAGACTGTTCATGCTTTCACTTAAAGTCTATACATCCGACTGTGCTTTGTTCATGAGTAAGTCTATACAGCGTCTAGCATCTCATGCTAAGTATGTACATTGCATCGTCTCATGTTGCGTCTCAGCATGTCTATACATTACAGCATGCATTAACTGTTAAAGTCTATACAGACTTTAGCATCTCATTCAACGTCTCTCTTTGTGCATCGTTTAGAACAAGTCTATACATTGCAGGCATAACCATAAAGTCTATACATTGCTTCATGTATTCCACTCATAACTCTATACACTGCTTCACTCATTGCACGAAGTCTGCACATTGTGTTGCTTTATTCATACTTTGTTTTGCTAAGTCTACACATTGATGCACGTTTACTTCTGCATATTTGAAGTATGTACATGGCTTAAGCTCTGCATATTTGAAGTCTATACATGGCATAAGTCCTGCATATAGGAAGTCTGTACATGGCATAGTCTTGCATATCTGAAGTCTATACAGGCTACAACACTACATTTACTAAGTCTGTACAACGCCATGGGTCTGCATACGTAGAGTCTGAACACTGCATAGCTTCGCATTCACAATGTTTGTACATGCTTCAGTGTTACATTCACTAAGCCTGTACACACCTTAGCCTTGCATATATGAAGTCTATACATGCTTCAGTGCTGTCTTCATATAGGAAGTCTGTACATCGCATAGCATGCATGTGTTCAAGTCTATACATTGCTGCTGAACGCAAGTCCATACATTGAACAAAGTCTGCACATTGCATTACACTTTAGAAGTCTATACAACGTATGCACATTACACACTACAAAGTCCATACATTCCAGTCGCTTTGCAAAGTCTGTACATTGCAAAGTCTACACACTGCATTGTGCATACTATAAAGTCTGTACATGGTTTTAGACTTAAAATGATAACTCGATCCTCTGTCTGACAGGTACTCTTCGTGAAGCCTAATGAAGGCACGTGATCCAAGGAAGGATAAGGTGCCCAGATTATGACACGTGGAAGCAGCCCAGCCAGGATGCTGCCAGGTGGTCAAAATGCCTCGTTTCTGGCAAAATTCTTTGGGCGGGAAATGTGGAAGCCACACGAACCTATCCACTCTGCTGCTGGTATATATAAGAAGTCTTCTTCCTCTGAAGAAGGCTGATCGTGATCGACTGAAGTAGAGGATAGCCTGCACGAGCCTGTGAGAAAGAAAAGAGAAGCAGAAGAAGCAGAGAAGAAAAAGAGAAAGGGAAGAAGAGCAGAAGAGAAAGAAGAGAAAGAGAGAGTTAGAGAGCTCGAGCAGAGAAAGAGAGAGTGTGATTAGCAGAAGAAGAAAAAGAGAAAGAAAGATAGTGAGATCGAGAGAGATCTACCTTCACTGGACCGTGGATCAAATCCAGGCCAGTCAGCTCATTCTGAGCCATATTGTGCTTCATTGTTTACAGCTTTTCGGTGCTATAGTTTCTATCTTTTGTTTTCATTTTATACCTTTCTTCAAGCTGTTAGTCAGCGTTTGTAGTGGAGAATTCCACTAGACGGGTAAGCTGTAATCCCCAGCGGTTGTAGTGGTGGATTCCACTGGACAGCAAGCTGTGAGGCTCAGCGGGCGAGGAGGATTCCTCGGACAGCAAGCTATGAGGCTCAGCAGATTGTAGGCAAGTTGTGATGCCCAGCGGTTCAAGCTGTGAGTCAGCAGTAAGCCACACTCGGGTTGAGTGTAGGGTGGATGTAGGTCTGGAGGACCGAACCACCTAAAAGTCTTTTATGCACTGTGGTTTGATTTCTCTATCTGTTGTTGCTTCCACTAGATGAATGCATAGGTGCGCTCAACATATTTGCTTATTGGTTCAACAGATTTGATTAGCTTTGCACACTGTGTGTTTTATTAATTCCGCATTTGCTCAGTGTCCATATGAAGAAGGAAAGATTTAATTAGTTCTTCAGGTTATCAAGTTCTGCTTGTATTAGGAAGATTTTTTAATTGGGTGAAAGTTTTTAAAGGGTTGATTCATTCACCCCCCCTCTGAATCCACTGCACCGAACCCAACACTTGGTATCAGAGCGGGCTGTTGTGCATAGGATCTAACAATCCGCAGCAGATCCTGCATCGTTCGTGGTGCATTTCAGAGTGGGCTTCTCGTGCTTGGTGTTTTGTTTCATTGACTTGTGCCTTGCCTTGCTTATCTGGTTTTGGTACATTTCCTGTCGATTGTTTTACGCATTGAATCAGTTTGCCATCTGTCCAAATGGCTCGTCCTCCGGTTTATGATGGTTCTAACTTAAATAATTGGCTAGGAGGCCTATGTGGGTACGTAGACTCCATTGATCCCAAACTATGGAGGCTACTATCTAAAGGCCCACACAAATTGCCTCATGATGAGACCAAGTGGTCTAGAGAGGATAGTATAAAGAACTGTGATAATGTCATAATTCTTAATATCTTGAGAGCTACGATTAATACTGATATATACCCTTTTGCTCTCAGGTGCACTTCTGGAAAGGAGATATATGACAGAGTCATTTATGCTTATAAAGAACATGAAGATAGCTGCATGATGGCAAACCGGGAAAATGATGATGAGGAATCCTCATCCAAGGTAAATTCTGAATCTGAATCCGAAGAGATTTCAATTGATGAATTATGGGATATAAATGAGGAACTGTCTGATAGATGTAAAAATTTAAAATCTGAGAATAGAAGGTTGAAAAAGAGATGTGAACAGATTAACTCTAATGTTCACTGTGAAAACTGTCAAAGACTGAAAACATCTCATGATATGTGCTTAGCTGATCTGAATATGAGTAAGGAACAAATTTCTTTATTGGAAATTAAGAATCAGAAACTCACAGATAAGATCTCTGAACTGGAAGAAAAATTGAGCTTAATCAATGATGATCAAAACTCACTAAATGAGCTAAGTCAGGATGAAAAACTAAAACAAGAAAATGAAGAATTGAAGCTGCTGAATTCTATTATTTCTGAGAGGCTGTTAATACTTGAAAACGGGAAGAGTTCAGTTGAAAATGAATTTGAGAGAGTGAGTACATTAATGGAAGAAATAGACATCTACAAAACTATCAATACTATGCTTAATGAAAAGATCACAAATTCTGAAATGCTCATTTCTTCTCTCAAAAATGAAATCACTGAACTGAACAAATCTTTGTCTCAGTCTTTTAAGAATAAAGAAAACCTGAAGGCTGCATCTAAGAAGAAAGTCTCTGATGAAGGCAGTAAGCAGGAAGAGAGAAAAAGACTGCCACAACCTTTGTGCGTAGCTCTGAGTTAGCTAGCACTTCTTCTTCTTCTTCAAATATGCCTGCTAATCAGGAAAATAAGAAAACAAAGGAGAAAAGAAAAGTTTTGAAAAAGAATGATAACAATCAGCATGCTAATAAAGTTCAGGCCAACAAATCTGTTGTCAAAAATGTTAAATATTTTTACTGTGGAAAGTTTGGCCATGAGATGACTGATTGTTATATGATGAAGAAGGATGATCTGAATGTTGATAAAAAGTATGCTAGGAACTTTGATGGTAAGAAACCATATCTTGTTCAAACGAAAAGAATCCACTGTTTTTACTGTCACGAGATAGGTCATTTTATGCATAATTGTAGATTAAAGAAACATGATGATCTCAATGCTAGAAAACTGCATGATAGGAATTTTCATGTTAAAAATCATGCAAATCATAAGAAGAACATTCAATGCTTTCAGTGCGGCAAACTGAGCTACATTGTTGCTCAATATTGGCACATTCAGGGGAAGAAATTTCATTCTAAATTTGTTAATTTCCATGATAACAAGAATATTTTTGAAAGAAATAATTTTGGTTCTAAGAAAAAGCACACTGGGTGCTTCGAATGTGGAAAGCGTGGCCATACAGTCAAGGACTGCTGGCATGCTCAGGGAAATAGATTGAATTCTAAATCTGTAAAATTCCCTGCTCATTATGATGCTGATAGAAACAAATCTGTTTTTAAAGAAAAATCCTTTGCATGTTTCAAATGTGGAAGATCTGGCCACAGGGCTGCAACATGTTGGGTTGCAAGATATCAAAACCAGACTGGTTTTGGTAAACAGAATTTTAATTCTGTTAACAAAAATTGTCATGCATATGCACATAGAACTCTTGCTCATAGGAATGTGCACAAAATAAATTTCAGAATTGTTGCATCATGCCACTACTGTGGTCAGATAGGTCATTCAATGAATGATTGCCATGTGATGAGAATTGATGACCTTCATGCACAGAAATTGGCTACCATACCTTCTAGATATGTGACTGTTAATGCAGGACCCAAAAATGTTTGGGTACCTACCCATGCCAAATAGTGTGCTAACTTGCAGGTGTGCCTTGGTGGGAGAAATAAAAGGGGTTAACCAAGGCACTCAAGAATGAAAATCTCATGATTGCACCATTCAGGTCAATTCTAAAACTCTGTATTTAAATTCCATTATCTGAATTTGTGAGTATGAAAGATGTGAATTTCATGGTGATTTGCTTGCTTGATTTCTGATGTTCTCTTATTGTCTAGATGGTCAGTCTGTATTCCAGACTCAGCTATTGAATTTAATTCTGCTTAAATTCAATGCTCTTCTCTTGCCAGTTATTGCATGTGTACATAAGATGCTAGATGCACTGCAAAATTGTTTTTGTAGTCGATGCATATCTTGCACTGAGTTTGAATGGGTCATCTAGTGCATATAGTCAATGCATGTGTCTAATGCCTGCATATATCATTTGCATGACTATCATTGCATATAGGACTGCTTTGCATGACTATCATTTGCTTATTGTTGTAGTCTGCATGTCCTTCAATGCATATAGGACTGCTTTGCACTGCATATATAATTTGCATAATCCTGGTATATCAAATGATAAGCTACTAAAAGGCAGAGAAATCTGCCTGGAGGTTCTTACTATGTGTGAGATGGTCCTTGAGACTAGGTTCTCCGCCAAGTACCAATGGTCTAGTCTTCATATAGAGCAGTGGACTGCATATCATTAAATTTTTAAAATCTGAAAAAGGATTAAAAAATGTTCATGACTTGGGTGCATAAACCTGAAATGATTGCATACTTACTCTATGTATAATTGTTGCATAGTCTGCATATAGTTAATTGAAAGCATTGCATAACATATTATTGCATCTTGGTGTCAGGGGGAGCTGAGAGTTCTATTTAGTACATTAAATCCTTTTCACCTCTCATAGTCCCCATTCAATTCTGTCATATTCATTGACATCAGATGTTATTGGACCTTAATGCCAATTGCCTTCATTTCCCTAACCTTCACTGAACAACAGTATTGCTTCTAGTTTAGCGAATTGAGTTATGGTTATTGTAATTGTTCTTTTATAAGAATCACACTTACAAATTGAAAGGAACTAAAGGTTTAACCTTTATAAATTGAAGAGTTAAGTGTCTACACTTCAGAACTTGAGATAAAAGAAAACTTTTATAGCTCTAATCTTTGTCTCATGGTTAGAGTAGAAAACGTTTTTTTTATACCTGAATGTGTTAATCTGGAAATGTCTAGAAAAGGTAAATAGATTGTGTACTATTTTTCAAACAATCACTCTAAAAGAAATCAGTGCAACAGTAAATAAGATCATCAATGCAAAGAGCTGAACACAGTGACAGAGCAATGGCTGAATTGCACTGAGAAACTGTGATCACCTCCAAAGAAGCAGGAGAATTCATATGTCATGAAGTGCTTCAGACTACCTCTGTTCATAGGGTCAAATCTATAGGGGGAGCCCTCACCAAGTAACTGGGGGTACTGGCCTCTGATCAAGGTGTACCCTTAATGTCAAAGGTGAAAATTGGTCCTTGTAGGTCTTGATCTGAAATAGATCTAGTAGTTTATGTCTAGTAACTGGGGGTACCTACCTTTGATCAAGGTGTACACCTAATGTCAACAGCATAAATGCCACTGGTCTATTCACTTACCTAACTTTCTGAAAATTAAAAAGTGAAAAATAAACTGCTGTAACCCTTTAAAAAATAAAAGTCATTGAGTGTAAATTGTTTTTCTCAATACATATTCAAGTTGCCTTTCTTAAACTTCCATGATTAATCACAAAGGGTATTATTTCTGACTTATCTATTAAAATCATGTGCCTTAGATTCATTGCTATAAATGGAGTCTATAACTCTTTTTCAGTGGTCAGCTGCTTTACTCTATCTTTATCATTATTAAACCTGAATTCTTTCAAGCTTGTATATTGATGATTCTTATGCCTTAACAGTTGTTTATAATCATGCTCATTTTCTGAACCAATGCTTCAGCTGTTGTGTAGTGACTCCTTCTTCATTCATGTTCCTTCCCTCCTTCTTCATTCATATTCCTTTTCATAGGGGGAGAAATAATTCAGGGGGAGTTATACATTCAGGGGGAGATTGAGCTGTTCTAAGGGAATCTACAATGTGTTCTGCATTTTGCACTCATATTGTTCTTTCTTTTTTATCATGTCAAAGGGGGAGAATATTTGGTTGGTGACTCACTGTCACTTTGTTGCCATCATCAAAAAGGGGGAGAATGTTGTGCCCCTTAGGCACAAGCATATGCTATGTTGTTTTGATGATAGCAACACAGTGAGAGTATCACAGGTGCATTCATTACAGTGAGTCAGTATAGATGCATTGCATACTTTGCATATGCTATGTTGTTGTGTTTAGCATACATTGCATTTGTTCTCTGTATTCAAGCATTGCATTCTGTCAGATATCATGTCTATACATACATTGCTTCAGCTCAATATCTGCTATGTCCATACATTGCATCGGTGCATTGCTTCTTCTGTGCATACACTGTATCAGTGCACTTAGATGGGTCGACCCCCTTCTTAGATGGGTTGACCCCCCCCCAGATTTGCATGTCTATACATTCATGGCATATGTGCAACGTTTGTTCTGCAAGTCTATACATTCATGCATTGTTCATGAAGTCTGTACAGCCTTTTACATTGGACTTAAAGTCTATATATTGGTAAGTCTGTACAGCCAGTGTGTCACGCCCCGAACCGATGGCAGCGGAACGTGTCGTTTGCTCGGAACGTGACAGTTAAACAGTCGTGAATGATCAAGAGCGATAGCATGAGACCAAGTAATTTGGAACAACATTAAAAATCTCATTTCAAATATAAGTGTCTTACAATTTCAATTTCCAACTTAAAGACTCAACTACATTACAATGGGAAGGAAGGAGATGACGCACTAGTTGACTTAGACAATATAACTAAATAAGAGACACCATGCTAGACTCAAGAAAGATAAAAGACACGGGTTCACTAGTTTCTGAAACTCGCTTGCACACTTGTCCCTCCCGTGTGAGTCTCGGTCTTGCTAGTCACCTGATTACCTGAAAAATGTTGGAATAAACTGGGTGAGCGAACGCTCAGTAGGAACTATATCTCAAGAACAAGCAATTGGTTTAAGTAATTACATCTTTCACATGTAAATGCAGTAAGGCTATGCATGTAGAATTAACCGAACAAGTAAAATGAAACTAGCAATAGATCAATCAACGTTATGCGAAACTTTCAAGCGATCAAGAGATATTTATAGATTATTGGCTATTTCATGCAAGTACTTTGCCCGTTTCGGGTTACGCTAGTAAAGTCACGCAAGTCAAGTCACGCACGCAAGAAAGAGAGAGTGTGGATTGCCAACGATCAAGAGAGACAAGTACTGCAGTGCAATGTAAGACACCGCGATCATTAAAACTCCCATGGGCACTAGTACTTTCGGGCGCTCCTCCCAGGACCAGATCGGGCCCTATATGCACAACATTTAAAGATAGATCTAGACATCCACGATAGTTTATAGCCAATAAGGAGTTTCAATAACAAACTTTAATAGAAGGATAAGGTAAGATTTTTGATGGAATTCAAGGGCAAGGCCCTTGAGCAAGGACAGACTTGCGATAAAAATCTACGTGAAGCATAGAAACCATGACATGTCGATAAACTGGGTGGAGATCATAACATCAAGAATAAGCACTTGTATAGCGTTGCTTGTTCTTTGTACATGATAAGGTAGATAGAATTGGTGTCCATAAGTATGGCACATCATTGTTTAAGAACATTAATGGCATGGTGATAAGTCTCCATTTCTTATGATAATTCATCGCATAAACACCATTTTATGTGCATATAATTAGGTAATTATGCATATTTCATAGTTAACCTCAACTCCGCATTTAAATTGGAGCTTTCACGTAAATTGATTAATTTGATAATTTTATCTAATAATTTGAAGTTGAGGGCCATGAGCATTAATTCTCCATTGCATAACTATGAGCATTTGAGATTGATGTGCACATTGTGGTAATTTTTATGGACTAAAGTGTAATTATGTGTGTGTAGGACACCGAAGGTAATTACAAAAGAAGCCGGGGACAAAAGGGTCATCACCATTTTGACCAAGTCAAATAAAGAATTCAAAATATTTTGGTTGGAGGGAAAGGAATGTTCAAAATTTCGAATTCAAAGTTTGAAAAGGAAGAATCCAAAGTTTAAGTTTGAAAAGGAGGAAAATGACATTCAAAGTTTGAAATAAAGGAGAGACATGATGAGCCTTGGGAAATGGGGTGCCTAAAGTCCAAGAAAGGGGGTGCCCACCTACTTTTTCTCTTCCCCATGCATCATATTCCACTTGAATCTCATCCATCCATCTCCTTTTGATATAATCTCCACCCTCTATCTATCCAACTTTCCCTATAAATAGCCCATGGCAAGGAGGAGAAGGGGAGTTCTTTTTTTTGGCATTTCACTCTTCCTCTTTCTCTCACATCTTTGGTCACCGATTTCTCCCACGTAAGTTCATTTTCCCCTCTTTCTTTCTTCATAAAAGTTCTTTATTTTTAAGTTCTCTACAACTTCTTCTTCTTGCTCATCTTCTACTTTCTTCTTGTTTTCAAGCTATTTCGTATTTTTCACTGTGCTGTCCTGTTCATCTGCGAACCAGTGTTTCTCTCTGTTCTTCCCCATATTTCTCCATCTTCTACTCAATTTCTTCTCTTTCTATCTTCATGAAAGTTCTTGGTTTTTACGTGTTCTACAACTTCATCTTCTACACTATCTTCTAATTCTCTACTGTTTTTAAGTTATAATCTCTTTTTAAAGGTGTTGTCCTGTATTTTTACTGTTCATTCAAGGTGCTAGCTTCGATTATGTCTCCATTTTGAAGCTCTTCTTCTCTTCTTTTCTCTCTGAGTTCTTCATTAAAATTTTTCCTCTCTTCCCCCTCTTCAACTTCTTCTTCTTGGGCATCCCCTAATTCCTCTTGAGTTCAAAGTTATTCACCCTCTAAAGACTGCTTCAACAACGAAGGCGACTTCCTCCCGGCGTAGACGACGTCTTCCACAAGGTTGTTCGTGATCCAAGGCCAAGAGAGGACGGCGCTATCATCATCATTGCTGCTACTATCTCCAAACTCCAAACTCCAGGCTTTTCTTGTGTTATTACTTTTGTGATATTTCACTTCATTGTAATCTCATTGTGTCATAGTATAAACTTGTTTCACATTTCATGTACTCTTTCTTTTAAGTTAATGAAATGACTTGTTCTCTTGATCTAGTTCTTGCTCGTCTTCCCTCTCTATCTCTTTCTTATATCTCTTCTTTCCACTTCATGCAATTATTTTCTATAGCATAAGCGCATAGTCATGGTGTTTTCAATTAAGTGTTCGGTTTGTTCATCATTTCACTATTTTCTTTAAGCAAATCTAAATCACAAGTGTTTTTCAAAGGACTCTAAGGTTTTTAACTCTAAAAATCTCCTCTTCCCTGTGGATTCGACCCGTGCTTGCCACAGTACTACGTTCTCTTTTGATCATTTTGTGCGAGTTCGATTTTAAGATTGTTAGCGCGCGTGTTTTAAACGACGAAATTTCGCGTTATCAATTTTTGGCACCGTTGCCGGGGAGGAATGGTGATTTTTGACTTAAGAACTTTGTTTTCCTTATGTATATAGTGTACTAATAAAGTTCTCTTTTCTTATTTTTATAGAAAAAAAAAGAAAAAAGAGAAGCAACTTGAAAATTCAAAAAAAAAATTCAGAGGTAAGTCTCCACCTTTTCCTTAGTCTTTTTGTAATTCATTTTGAAAAAAAAGAACGGGGGAACGCTTTTCAAGTAAGTATCCAAACTTTTCCTCCTTCATTTTAATTTCATTTCTCTACATTTTATATCTTGTGGTTAGATAGGTTCACTAAATAAAAACATAAAAAAAGCATCACTTGAACTTCAATAAAAATCTTCATTGCAAGAGTAGAAATCACACTTTCATGTTCTAAGCCATGCATCATTTAGGATAGAAGCTCTTTTTCTTTATTGTCTAATTGTTGTTAATTACATTGTTGAAGATTGCGGGAGGCAAGGTGAGTACTCTAACTTTTCCAAAAGCATGCTCATGCATTTTCATGCTTGCATAGAACCCCTTGTTTGAACTTGCTTTGTTGCATATCATTTCAAAATATCTTAAGGGCAACACCCATAAGCAAGATAAGGTGGGGATTTCATCACCCTTCCTTAGCCCACAAATCATAATTCTCTTGCATCTTTGCATCACCTAGACCTCAAATAAAATTCAGTAGATATTGGCCCTAAGTTCACACTATAGTTCTTGTGTTATTTGAGCTTACCCTCATATGAAAATCGGTGCCTAAGGCAAGACGGTCGGACGACAAACGCCTTAAGCGGGCTAGTGGTTTGGCATAATTAGGTCCCTACGAAAGTAGGGGGAACCTCCCACTACCCCACCCCTTACCCGGCCGGTGGAAATATTGAGGGTGAACTTAAGTTTCACTTTAGCCATTTTGTGAAACCCAATTGTAGGTCTAGGTCACATCTAGGGCATTAAGTAATTTGTGTGACAACTTGTTTGTGTTTGCATAAAAAAAATAAAAACAAAAACAAAAACAAAAACAAACAATCTCATCTTCTCACTCTTCGTCCTAATTTGAGTCAAAATAAAAAAATCATAAAAAAATCACAATTTTTTTTTCACATCTCTCATCTTTAACCCTGTTTTATGCAAGGGAGAAGATCTCAACATCATGACTTAGTTGAGCCCATTAGTGAGATTGAGCGATTCATTTTTAATCAGGCCCAAAATCAAATCCAACCTATGGCTGAACAACACCAACTAGGGGTGCCCAAACAGATGAAGGAATATTTTATTCCTTCGAATTATCAGCCATCCACTTGTATCCAACTGCCTAATATCCCTGCTTTGCATTATGAGATCAAATCTAGCACCATTCAGATGCTCCCATCCTTTTATGGGAAGACCAACGAAGATCCCTATAAACATCTAGATGAATTTTTAGAAATTTGTTCCACTGTGAAAATTCAAAATTTTACAGATGATGCCCTCCGCCTTACCTTATTCCCTTTCTCACTTAAGGACAAAGCCAAATACTGGCTAGGGACCTTAGGGAAACCTATTGGCACATGGGCAGATATGCAACATGAGTTCCTTAAGAAATTCTACCCCATCGGTAGAACCAACACCATGAGACGTGTAATCACAGGATTCGCGCAACTCCCAAATGAACAAATATATGAATCATGGGAGAGATTAAAGGAACTCCTTAGAAAATGTCCACATCATGGGCTTTCCAAATGGCAAATAGTGCAAGCTTTCTATGAGGGCCTAGATGATCAAGTTAGGCAGATTGTGGATGCATCATGTGGAGGGGCCTTTATGAGTAAGAGTGAGGATGAGGCCTATGCCTTATTTGAAATGTTGAGCGAGAATTCAATCAACCATGTTTCCTTATCCTCATATGAGAGAACCATTAGGCCCTCTAAACGGGCCGGGATGTATCGTGTGGAACCTGAAGCTAGAGTGGATGCGAATTTTATCCATCAAAAATTAGACAAGGTGGACATCATGGCCCAAAAGCTAGAACAGGTTGATATGCTAGCCCACAAATTAGACCAGCTCTTGGCCCAAAACAAACAAGAAACCACTATCCCACCTACGTCCAACCCATACCCGGACCCAACACACCATGAGGTGTGTGCTTTATGTGCTAGCTCGGACCATCATGTGTCTGATTGCCCAACAGCAACCCAATTACCACCTTTTATACAGGAGCAAGTCCAAGCAGCCCAGGGGTTCTCTAAGCCTAACTATGACCCATTTTCTAACACCTATAATCCAGGCTGGAGAAATCACCCCAATTTCAATTGGAGAAATCAACAAGCTCCTAATAAACCCACCATCTCCTCCGCATCTCAAGCTTACAAACCACCGATCCAACACCAATTCCAAGCTCAACCACCATTTCAAGTAAATGCTTATGGTTGAGGATCGCAAGCCCAACAACCACTTCCCCGATGCAACCAGGGTCAGGCCCCATACCAACCTCCTCAGCTCAATTACGGGCAGTCTTCCAATTCTCAACAAACCTATCAACCTCCTCTGCAACACCACCAGGACTCCCAAAATGATGATAGATTCCATCAGTTACAACAACTAATTCTGGCCCAAAATCAATCCTTCCAACAAACTATTCAAGCCCAAAGTCAATCTTTCCAACAAACCCTCCAAGCCCACCATCAAACCATCTCTAAGTTGGAGACTCAATTGGGCCAATTGGCTGAAGCCACCATGAGAAGGGAAGTGGGTCAATTGCCAAGTCAGCCCATTGCCAACCTACGAAATAATCTTCCGGGCTTCCCTCAACCAAACTTCCCCATTAACCAGCCAATTCCTCTTCTCCTCCAGCACCCATCAGGACAAATACCACAAAAAGGCCCACAACTCAAAAATGCAAAAGCAATTTCGATCTTAAGAAGTGGTAAAGTCCTCAAAGATCCTTAGGGGTCCACTCCTAGTTCATCAGTCCAGGCCCCTGACATATCTCCTGATAGTGAGGAGGAGCCCAGCCCGGAAGAGGATGTCAAGGGAAAGAGGAAAATAGAGGAAGGGCCCAGCACTTACCAACCTACAGTGCCATTTCCCAATGCCTTAAAGCCCAAAAAGAAACAACCAGCCCATAATGAGGAGATGATGGAGCTCTTCAAACAAGTACACATCAACATCCCTCTCCTCGATGCCATCAAACATGTCCCGGCCTATGCTTGATTCTTAAAAGAAATGTGCACTCCTAGGCGGGACCCACGAGTGACCCCAGAAAAGGTTCGACTCCCGGAGAACGTTAGTATTGTGGTCCTCAACCAACTTCCAAGAAAGTTAAAAGACCCTGGAGCACCCCTTATCTCTTGCAACATTGGGGGTGTGACATTTGATAAGGCTCTCCTTGATTTAGGAGCTAGTGTGAATTTACTCCCTACCTCCATCTATGAGCAGTTTGACATCGGTGAGCTCAAGCCTACTCCTATTATTCTCCAGCTCGCCGATAGATCAATCAAGACTCCAAAGGGCCGTATTGAGGATGTCATTGTTAAAGTGAATGAGTGCTACTTCCCTGCTGACTTTCTTATTTTGGACATGGTTTCTCCCCAAGAAATCAAGCATACTCCTATCATTTTGGGTAGACCATTTTTAGTCACGGCTAGGGCTAATATAGACTGTGCTTCAGGAATTATGGACATATCTTTTGGGGACCAGATAGTCAGCATCAACATTTTTAAGGCATCCAAATTTCATAATCAGAAAGGAGATTGCTATGCTGTTGACACCATTGAGGAATTATTGGAGATTGAAAGGGACAGTAGGACTAGAATGAGAGAGTAAGTTGACATCTTGTCAACTCAACTTAGGACATGGCCCCCAGTTGAACCTTTGCCTCATCTTAAATCTGAACCAGCTCTGCCCTCTTTGCAATCCCCTCCTCAGGTTGAACTAAAACCATTGCCGGCCTCCCTTAAGTATGCATTCCTAGGCCCAGACCAAACCTTGCCAGTCATCATAGCAAGTGACCTTGAACCTAACCAGGAGGAGAAACTAGTTGAGGTCCTTAAATCTCATAAGGGGGCTATAGGTTGGTCTATCGCTGATCTTAAAGGGATTAGTCCATCCATTTGTCAGCACCATATTTATATGGAGGAGAATGTAAAACCGAGTAGAGACATGCAGAGGAGATTAAATCCACACATGAAGGAAGTGGTCAAAAATGAGGTGGTCAAGTGGTTAGATGCCGGAATCATCTACCCAATTTCTGATAGTCAGTGGGTCAGTCCAACACAAATAGTCCCAAAGAAATCAGGATTGACTGTGATCACCAATGATCAAGAGGAGTTGATACCTACTAGGTTGACCACGAGATGGAGGGTCTGCATTGATTATAGGAAGCTCAACTCCATGACAAGGAAGGACCATTTTCCCCTCCCATTCATTGACCAAATTTTGGAAAAATTAACAGGGTAAAAATACTTCTATTTTCTGGATGGGTATTCTGGATACAATCAGGTGGCTATCTACCCAGAGGATCAGGAAAAAACCACATTTACCTGTCCCTACGGAACCTTTGCTTTTCAAAGAATGCCCTTTGGACTATGTAATGCTCCTGCCACATTTCAAAGATGCATGTTAGCAATTTTTTCTGACATGGTGGGTAACTTTTTAGAGGTTTTCATAGACAATTTCTCCATTTTTGGGGACACATTTGATTCCTGTCTAGACCACTTAGCCAAAGTTATGAAGAGATGCATAGACACTAATCTTGTCCTCAGTTGAGAAAAGAGTCATTTCATGGTTAAAGAGGGCATCGTTCTGGGGCATATAGTGTCAGCAAGAGGGATTGAGGTGGATAAAGCTAAGGTTGAGCTTATTGCCAAACTGCCACCACCCATCTCAGTGAAACAAATCCGTTCCTTTCTTGGTCATGCCGGCTTCTATCGCCGATTTATTCAAGATTTCTCCAAAGTTGCTAGACCTCTCACTAATCTGCTGGCTAAGGAAGTCCCATTCCATCTTGACCAATCATGTCTTGAGGCTTTTGAATCATTGAAAATGGCATTGACCAATGCCCCAATCTTGCAAACTCCTAATTGGTCATTGCCTTTTGAAATTATGTCTGATGCCTTGGATTATGCTTTAGGTGCTGTTTTGGGGCAAAGGGTAGACAAAAAGCCTGTGGTGATTTACTATGCGAGTCGCACACTCGCTGATGCCCAACTTTGGTACACCACAACAGAAAAGGAGTTACTTGCTGTTGTCTTTGCCCTTGAAAAGTTTCGGTCCTATCTGCTAGGGGCGAAAGTCATTGTGTTCTCTGACCACTCAGCTCTCAGACACCTACTATCTAAAAAAGATGCCAAACCAATGTTGATTAGATGGATCCTTTTATTACAAGAATTTGATTTGAAAATTTGGGATAAAAAAGGAAGTGAAAATGTTGTTGCAGATCACTTGTCTCGAATTATCATATCAGACACCACACCCTTACAGGACTCATTTCCAGATGAACACCTCCTTAGTGTATCTCACATTCCACCCCCATGGTATGCACACATTGTCAATTACTTAGCCGTGAAAAAAATTCCTGAAGGTTGGTCCAAACAAGAAAAAGACCGCTTCTTTGCTAAGCTCAAATACTTCTTTTGGGAAGACCCTGAGCTATTCCATTTAGGACCAGACCAAATCATTCGGAGGTGTGTCCCTGAAGGTGAGCAACAAAGCATTCTGACATTTTGCCACACCTTAGCTTGTGGGGGGCATTTTTCAAGTAAGAAAACGGCAGCCAAAGTTTTGTAGAGTGGGTTCTACTGGCCCACAGTATTCAAAGATGCATTCAAATTTTACAAATCTTGTGAGCACTGTCAGGCTTTGGGAAACATGTCACGCAGAGACATGATGCCTTTAAACCCTATCCTGGTTGTGGAAATTTTTGATGTATGGGGAACTGACTTCATGGGACCGTTTCCACCATCTTTTGGACATGAGTACATTTTGGTGGCGGTGGATTACGTGTCTAAGTGGATAGAAGCTATAGCCACAAGGACTAATGATCATAAAATTATCATGAAATTTGTTCGCAAGAATATTTTCTCTCGATTTGGGTGTCCTACGGCTATCATTAGTGATGGGGGTTCACATTTCATCCATTCTCAATTTCGGACTTTACTTCGGAAGTATGGGATAACACATAAGATTGCTACCCCCTATCATCTCCAGACTAGTGGCCAGGTGGAGGTTTCTAATAGGGAGATCAAGAATATTTTACAAAAGTCTGTCCGGCCCGATAGGAAAGATTGGTTAGAAAGATTAGATGATGATTTATGGGCCTATCGGACCGCCTACAAAACTCCCATTGACATGTCCCCTTATAGGCTTATTTTTGGAAAGCCATGTCATTTGCCAGTCGAATTGGAACATAGGGCCTATTGGGCAATCAAACAATTCAATCTTGATTTAGCACATGCTAGTTCCCATAGAGCCCTTCAACTGAATGAGTTAGAGGAACTTCACAATGAAGCCTATGAGAACTCTAGGATTTATAAAGCCCAGACAAAAGCATTCCATGATAAACACATTTCACGTAAAACTTTTCAAATCAACAAAAAGGTCTGGCTTTTTAACTCTAGGCTACGATTATTCCCCAGCAAATTAAAATCTCGATGGGATGGACCATATGTGGTAATTAAAATATTTGACCATGGTGCAGTAACAATTCTTGATCCTAAAACTGGTCAAACTTTCACTGTCAATAGTCAACGCTTGAAACCTTACATTGAAAATCTTCCAATGCTGCAGGAGGACTCTCTCAGGCTGAGTGACCCATTGTGAGCTATATTGTGTCTGGCTGAAGACGTTAAACTTAGCGCTTCTTGGGAGGCAACCCAATTATCCTGTCTCTTTTCAAAAAAAAATTTAACTTTTTTTTATTTTCTTCTTTTGTCTAAGGAGCATGGAGCATGGAGCAATATTTCTTTGATGATGACATCTCTCTCTCAGGTCGTATCTATCCTTCCCTCTACTTTTTATGGCTTTATTTCATTTCTATATCTTACTCATGCCATTAGGGACAATGTCACCTAAGTTGGGGGGTAGCTTGAGCTCGAATTTTCTCAAAATAATTACAACCTTTCATCACACCTCTAACAAGTGTTTCATGTTCATATTTCATGATCAGAAACTTTTCTTAGAATGATAGGACTTAGAGTCTTACATGTGAAAGTTGTAAATTAAAGGGATGAATTAATTGGTTATGTCTTTAGCCTTTTCCTCAGAATACACCTGAAAATTCTATTGAACTTGCACACAATTTCACAATAACAAGATCGGTGGATGACAAACATTAGGATGATGGGAATTTTACTTGACACTTAGGTGATGATGAATATTATGCCCATTCGTTGAACATAATCGTGAGGAAAAAGCTACCTGCCAAAAAAAAACACACATACATGAAAATGCCCCTGAACTTAATAACCGGGCCTGCTTCTCCTAAGGCAAGAGTTGAGGTTCGCGTCAAACGGCGAAGGGATGTGCAACACCGTGTGTCAAAAAAAAAAAAGAAGAAGAAGAAAAAAAAGAAGTATAAACTGGCAAAGTGAAGCTACCTGTAATTCGAGAAGCTCAATTCAAGAGGTGGGCAGAATTGAAAATCATCTTTAAGTGAAAGGTAGAAGACTCATTCATCTAGATTATTTGGAAGTCACTAGTCAAGTTATATCACTCATACACAAAGAGATATTTAATTTTGAGTGTATCCTGAGGAAAGGTCTAAACACATGGACTGATGAAATTTATACCAAATACATTCTACTTGAACTTGTAATACTCCAAAGTCTAAATCATTATGCATAATGTTCTTGCCATGATCTGTGACACATGAGTGTTGGCTAGTCCTAATTTTATAATTGTTTACATTGCTAAGGGACTAGCAATGTTCAAGTTGGGGGGTGTGATAAGTCTACATTTCTTATGATAATTCATCGCATAAACACCATTTTATGTGCATATAATTAGGTAATTATGCATATTTCATAGTTAACCTCAACTCCGCATTTAAATTGGAGCTTTCACGTAAATTGATTAATTTGATAATTTTATCTAATAATTTGAAGTTGAGGGCCATGAGCATTAATTCTCCATTGCATAACTATGAGCATTTGAGATTGATGTGCACATTGTGGTAATTTTTATGGACTAAAGTGTAATTATGTGTGTGTAGGACACCGAAGGTAATTACAAAAGAAGCCGGGGACAAAAGGGTCATCACCATTTTGACAAAGTCAAATAAAGAATTCAAAATATTTTGGTTGGAGGGAAAGGAATGTTCAAAATTTTGAATTCAAAGTTTGAAAAGGAAGAATCCAAAGTTTAAGTTTGAAAAGGAGGAAAAGGACATTCAAAGTTTGAAATAAAGGAGAGACATGATGAGCCTTGGGAAATGGGGTGCCTAAAGTCTAAGAAAGGGGGTGTCCACCTACTTTTTCTCTTCCCCATGCATCATATTCCACTTGAATCTCAGCCATCCATCTCCTTTTGATATAATCTCCACCCTCTATCTATCCAACTTTCCCTATAAATAGCCCATGGCAAGGAGGAGAAGGGGAGTTCTTTTTTTTTGGCATTTCACTCTCCCTCTTTCTCTCACATCTTTGGTCACCGATTTCTCCCACGTAAGTTCATTTTCTCCTCTTTCTTTCTTCATGAAAGTTCTTTATTTTTAAGTTCTCTACAACTTCTTCTTCTTGCTCATCTTCTAATTCCTTCTTGTTTTCAAGCTATTTCGTATTTTTCACGGTGCTGTCCTGTTCATCTGTGAACCAGTGTTTCTCTCTGTTCTTCCCCATATTTCTCTATCTTCTACTCATTTTCTTCTCTTACTGTCTTCATGAAAGTTCTTAATTTTTACGTGTTCTACAACTTCTTCTTCTACACTATCTTCTAATTCTCTACTATTTTTAAGTTATAATCTCTTTTTCAAGGTGATGTCCTGTGTTTTTACTGTTCATCCGAGGTGCTAGCTTCGGTTATGTCTCCATTTTGAAGCTCTTCTTCTCTTCTTTTCTCTTTGAGTTCTTCATTAAAGTTTTTCCTCTCTTCCCCCTCTTCAACTTCTTCTACTTGGGCATCCCCTAATTCCTCTTGGGTTCAAAGTTATTCACCCTCTAAAGACTGCTTCAACGACGAAGGCGACTTCCTCCCGGCGTAGACGACGTCTTCCACAAGGTTGTTCGTGATCCAAGGCCAAGAGAGGACGGCGCTATCATCACCATTGCTGCTGCTATCTCCAAACTCCAAACTCCAGGCTTTTCTTGTGTTATTACTTTTGTGATATTTCACTTCATTGTAATCTCATTGTGTCATTAGTATAAACTTGTTTCACATTTCATGTACTCTTTCTTTTAAGTTAATGAAAGGAGTTGTTCTCTTGATCTAGTTCTTGCTCTTCTTCCCTCTCTATCTCTTTCTTATATCTCATCTTTCCACTTCATGCAATTATTTTCTATAGCATAAGCGCATAGTCATGGTGTTTTCAATTAAGTGTTCGGTTTGTTCATCATTTCACTATTTTCTTTAAGCAAATCTAAATCACAAGTGTTTTTCAAATGACTATAAGGTTTTTAACTCTAAAAATCTCTTCTTCCCTGTGGATTCGACTCGTGCTTGCCATAGTACTACGTTCTCTTTTGATCATTTTGTGCGAGTTCGGTTTTAAGATTGTTAGCGCGCGTGTTTTAAACGACGAACTTTCGCGTTATCACATGGTTTCCCATTCCATAATTTTAAGAATATTCTCATAACATCCACTTAGCATGTCACGAGGGCCGGTATACCATATTTCTTTAGAGTGACATGAAAATTAAGTAGTGTCATAGGTTTTGATGGTACAACCTGCTCGGCTGCCTTGAGGGAATCCAAGGCTAGCGGAGTCTTACGGAGGTCTCTATGATAAAGTCACCGGTCCAAAGGAACGGAATGTCCCATGGAGGGTTCATCTATCACCGAGAAATAGTGGTTTAATCGATAAAACACCGAAAAATATGGGACCATATTCACGGAGTGGAATATAGTGCCTATATATATATATATATATATATATATATATATATATAACCAACTAACAGTGGGTTGTAGTAATTCACAAAAATTAGGAAAACAGGGAATTGACGTCTTCTCATAAGTCTTCATTTTATAAATTGACGCCCTTGGTAGGGTCGTCATTTCATTAAATGACGACTGTTCACACAGTCGTTACATTCAGATTCTATGAATATTAAATTCAATAAATATTTTCATATTTCAGATATTATGATAATGACGTCTTACATTAAGTCTTCATTTATATAAATAGCGCCCTAGTCAGGGGCGTCATATATCAAATAAAAGGGCAGTATATATGTCGTCATTTCAATATCTAAGGAATATTATAAATACACTGTTTATCACTAAATTGACGCCCATTCACATGGGCGTTCATTAAATTGACGACCTAGTCAGGGTCGCTATTTCTTTGTCATAAGATTTACACCGGGCAGGTACAATCATAGACACATGGTTTTTTGGAGTATGTAAGATCAAAGTTCCAAAGACATGAATAGATAGAGAAAAATAGCAGGAATTTATGGACATGGTCATGCATTAATTTACATATAAGGGTTCTTAGTTATTAATTTTTGAACATTACGTATTTATTAAGTGACTAGACAATTGACGCCCGTGTGCACGGTCGTCAAAATAAAATAGCGCCCTAGCTTGGGTCACTATTTACTGAAATTGAGCAAAACAAACAAAAATCCGAGAAATCATCATGCTACGGACTATATGCATGGTATTTCTTAAATTTTCATGTTTGGGCTTCGTTACTTGAGAACACCTACCTTGGGTGATGACTTGGTTGACAGACAATGGTGAAGATTCGATACTCTGTTTTTAACAAAGGACTTGGTAATAACAGCAGCTTCACTACGATAACAGCTTGCTTCTTCTAGCAGAAGAACAACAACACCGTTTCCCCTTAGAAGGAGAATTAGGGAAGCAGAAGCAGCATCGGCCTCCTCCTCTTTTCGGACCTTTGTATAGCAAGAGAGAAGATGATGATGTAGAACTCACGCGTTCTATAGCAAGAGGAAGATGAAGATGTTATATTCTTCACGTAGCAGCATAACCAATCAGCAGAAGAGAAAGAAGAACTCCTAAGTTCTTCACATTCTCCACGGCAGGACGAAGAGGAAGACTCCTTGGCAGCAGTAGGTTTGATGAAGAAAAGAGCCAACATGTTGGCTCGATGGGAAGGGGTATTTATAGAAAAAGGAATCCTAATGGGTTATAGGAGTTTGATTAGGACTAACATTTCCTAGGTAGAATCCTTACTAAACTTAATTACCCACATATCGATCTCTTTCCCTAATCAATACTTACCCCGGATAACACCCCTGTTCGATCCAAATACCAACGGGTTCTGTTGGAAATGACGCCTAGGATTGGGGCGTTATTTCAATAAGTGACGCTTGTATACATAATCGTCAATTCTTTAATTGACGACTTGAACAAAGGCGTCATTCACCTTTCCTATCTTTTTAATTTAAGGTGTAACGATATTTCTGGATTTTTATCTTTTTTTCTAGATGTGATCTAGATGGAAAATTTTAGGGGTATGAGTTTTCTATTTTTCTCTATTTTTCTATGTAATTAATTTTCCAAAATTCTTTAATTCAAAAATTGGCACTATTCATTTTAGAATAAAATAACGACTTAGCTTAAGTCATTTCTTATGTAATTGACACATGCATACGTTGGCGTCATTTCATTTTTGGCATTTTCACTTACCCTTCAAAAGACTAATATTATATATATATCCCTGTTATTTCTATAACTCTTTAACTATATAATGCACAAGTCTATACATTCTCCAACGTCTATACATTCCTTCTCCAAGTCTATACATCCATAAGTCCATACAATGCATAAGTCTATATATTCCTCCAAGTCTACACACTCCTTCCCCAAGTCTATACATTCATCTCCAAGTCTATACATTCATTCTTCAAGCCTATACATTCCTTCTTCAAGTCTATACATTCATCTTCAAGCCTATACATCCATTCTCCAAGTCTATACACTCTCCAAGCATCTCACATTCCAAGTCTATACATAGCCCATGTCTATACTTTTTCTAAGTCTGTACATTGTGTTCCCTAAGTCCATACATCCATTCAAGTCCATACATTCCATTACACAAGTCTGTACATTGTCAAAGTCTTTACATTCCTGAAGTCTATACATTCTACCCACTCAAGTCCACACATTCCTTCATCTAAAGTCTATACATTCATTCCTTCATCCAAAGTCTATACATTCCTGAAGTCTATACCTTCTACCCACTCAAGTCCACACATTCCTTCATCCAAAGTCTATACATTCATTCCTTCATCCAAAGTCTATACATTCCTAAAGTCTATACATTCTACCCACTTACATTCCTGAAGTCTATACATTCTACCCACTCAAGTCCACACATTCCTTCATCTAAAGTCTATACATTCATTCCTTCATCCAAAGTCTATACATTCCTGAAGTTCATCCAAAGTCTATACATTCATTCCTTCATCCAAAGTCTATACATTCCTGAAGTCTATACATTCTACCCACTCAAGTCCACACATTCCTTCATCCAAAGTCTATACATTCATACACTCCCAAGTCTATACATTCCCCCAAGTCTATACATTCCTCCCATGTCTACACATAAATCTTATATTTATATATCCTCCCTTTATAATGTAATAAATGTGGAATATTAGATTTGCTAAATATAAATTGACCTTTTCTTCAAGATTTAATGATTCTCAATTCAATTAAAATTATGTTGTGCATTAAATGGCTACTTAAAAATAACATGTTATTCTTAAATTTATTATAATATAATGGTAGGGTCCATGAGTTCTTCTTGTGAGACTTCTTAGGCTGTCAGAGGGCTGTGTATAGCCTGGCCTTAATTGTTTACGTTGTATTATATTTATTTATTTTACATTATATATATATCTGTGTGTGTGTGTGTGTGTGTGTGTGTGTGTGTGTGTGTGTGTGTGTGTACAGATATATGGATGAGTGGGTTGAGACTTAAGGGCCCTTACAATGTGTGTGGGTTATTCACTGACCCTCATATACCTATTAATAATTTGTATGTATACAGGGATTTTATTCCTCATAATTTCTTTAACTTTTATTTGCCCTTGTCCTAGGTACCAGAGGCAGGTTCAATCCTAGATAAATTTTTACTTCCATTCCAAAAGGTAATATTAACTAGTCTTTTATAAATTCTAGGAACCTTTATTAACTATTTATAGAGATATGTAGATATCATCATGTATATGTTATTTTTCTTTTCAAAATCTAAATATATATTTATATATTTATTCCCTTTTTAGCCTTCAAAATTACCGGGTGTTACACAGTGCATATGTAAAGTCTATACATTGCACTGTTTGCAGACTGTTCATGCTTTCACTTAAAGTCTATACATCTGACTGTGCTTTTGTTCATGAGTAAGTCTATACAGCGTCTAGCATCTCATGCTAAGTCTGTACATTGCATCGTCTCATGTTGCGTCTCAGCATGTCTATACATTGCAGCATGCATTCACTGTTAAAGTCTATACAGACTTCAGCGTCTCATTCAGCGTCTCTTTTTGTGCATCGTTTAGAACAAGTCTATACATTGCAGGCATAACCATAAAGTCTATACATTGCTTCATGTATTCCACTCATAACTCTATACACTGCTTCACTCATTGCACGAAGTCTGCACATTGTGTTGCTTTGTTCATACTTTGTTTTGCTAAGTCTACACATTGATGCACGTTTACTTCTGCATATTTGAAGTATGTACATGGCTTAAGCTCTGCATATTTGAAGTCTATACATGGCATAAGCTCTGCATATATGGAGTCTATACATGGCATAAGTCCTGCATATAGGAAGTATGTACATGGCATAGTCTTGCATATCTGAAGTCTATACAGGCTACAACACTGCATTTACTAAGTCTGTACAACGCCATGGGTCTGCATACCTAGAGTTTGAACACTGCATAGCTTCGCATTCACAATGTCTGTACATGCTTCAGTGTTGTATTCACTAAGCCTGCACACACCTCAACCTTGCATATATGAAGTCTATACATGCTTCAGTGTTATCTTCATATAGGAAGTCTGTACATCGCATAGCATGCATGTGTTCAAGTCTATACATTGCTGCTGAACGCAAGTCCATACATTGAACAAAGTCTGCACATTGCATTACACTTTAGAAGTCTATACAACGTCTGCACATTACACACTGCAAAGTCCATACATTCATGTTGCTTTGCAAAGTCTGTACATTGCAAAGTCTACACACTGCATTGTGCATACTATAAAGTATGTACATGGTTTTAGACTTAAACTGATAACTCGATCCTCTGTCTGACAGGTACTCTTCGTGAAGCCTAATGAAGGCACGTGATCCAAGGAAGGACAAGGTGCCCAAGATTATGACACGTGGAAGCAGCCCAGCCAGGATGCTGTCAGGTGGTCGAAATGCCTCGGTTCTGGCAAAATTCTTTAGGCGGGAAATGTGGAAGCCACACGACCCTATCCACTCTACTGCTGGTATATATAAGAAGTCTTCTTCCTCTGAAGAAGGTTGATCGTGATCGACTAAAGCAGAGGATAGCCTGCACGATCCTGTGAGAAAGAAAAGAGAAGCAGAAGAAACAGAGAAGAAAAAGAGAAAGGGAAGAAGAGCAGAAGAGAAAGAAGAGAAAGAGAGAGTTAGAGAGCTCGAGCAGAGAAAGAGAGAGTGTGATTAGCAGAAGAAGAAAAAGAGAAAGAAAGATAGTGAGATAGAGAGAGATCTGCCTTCACTGGACCGTGGATCAAATCTAGGCCAGTCAGCTCATTCTGAGCCATATTGTGCTTCATTGTTTACAGCTTTCCGGTGCTGTAGTTTCTATCTTTTGTTTTCATTTTATACCTTTCTTCAAGCTGTTAGTCAGTGTTTGCAGTGGAGAATTCCACTGGACGGGTAAGCTGTAATCCCCAGCGGTTGTAGTGGTGGATTCCACTGGACAGCAAGCTGTGAGGCTCAGCGGGCGAGGAGGATTCCTCGGACAGCAAGCTGTGAGGCTCAGTAGATTGTAGGCAAGCTGTGATGCCCAGGGGTTCAAGCTGTGAGTCAGTAGTAAGCCACACTCGGGTTGAGTGTGGGGTGGATGTAGGTCTGGAGGACCGAACCACCTAAAAGTCTTCTGTGCACTGTGATTTGATTTCTCTATCTATTGTTGCTTCCGCTAGATGAATGCATAGGTGCGCTCAACATATTTGCTTATTGGTTCAACAGATTTGATTAGCTTTGCACACCATGTGTTTTATTAATTCCGCATTTGCTCAGTGTCCATCTGAAGAAGGAAAGATTTAATTAGTTCTTCAGGTTATCAAGTTCTGCTTGTATTAGGAAGATTTTTTAATTGGGTGAAAATTTTTAAAGGGTTGATTCATTCAGCCCCCCTCTGAATCCACTGCACTGAACCCAACAGAAGAGGATCACGAGGGCTCATCGTCCGAGGGGTCGCCAACTCCGGATGCCTCGGGAGAGCACGCAACTGAGGCAGTTCCCATGCCGGTGGGGTTAGTGCCGGGGTCGGCCGTCGCCGAAGATGCCGGGGGAAGACCGCTCGAGCCCTCTACTTCCGGGCTTCAAGGTGGGCCAGAGGCCTGATGTATCTACTTCACTTCTTCTTTTTGTATGCCTTTTTCCTTTTTAAAGGAAAAAACTTCCTTTTTGTGTAGAAATAAACAAGGCAGTAGCGTTATGATGAAGACTTATCTGTTCCGTATCGCCATTGCCATATTTTGTTCAGTGTATCTGCGGTTGTTGGAAAGAGTCGATACTTTTTGCGTGAATCTCGCACGATGGTTGGGTGAGCGTCTGACATGGTGTCTTTCCGCTTTCTCATGCTTTGAATGCCGGGCCTCTTCGTGTATCCCGCTGGGGCGGGAGATGAGAAGTTTGAGGTGACCGTTCATAGGGAGAAATCCCTTTGGCGTGTTTTCGAGGAGAGAATCATTTAAGGCAAGTAGCCTCCCTTTGCCTATAAAAGGTCTGAAGGGCATCCCTTCCTCTCCACCGCTTGGGAGTTTCCCTGACAGTCTTTCCTCATTCCTTCTTCACGTAGCCTCGTGCCGTTGTATTCCGAGCATGGAAGACGATCCGAAAGATGAGACTACCGGCGACGGGGGGCAGAGAGTTCTCACTGCATCAGATTTGAATAGGGTTCGACGACTGTCGATCAGAATTGAAGAGGGTTCGACGTGCGAAGGCACGTCACCTTTCCTCTATCAGTTCTGGCGACGCTTGCAGGGGGGCGAGATGGAGGACTGATGGGGGCATCAGACATCCCTATCGCCCGTCCCTTCCTGCTCGCTTCACGGATGGGAGGAGGAAGCCAACTAAGCTCCATCCCTTCCAGGCCTTCCCCTGCCTTCTCGTCCAGCTCTGCTGGTTTCTTTTTCTTTCTCGTAGCCTCTTTTTCCCTCTTCTGCTCTGCTCCTTCTTTCTTTCACTCTTCGAAGGGTGCTTGCACTCTCTTTCTTCCAAAGAGTTGGCAATTTGGCGGGGGGGATGCTTTCATATGCATTCCCTCTCCCCCCTTCTCTTCCAAGTTCAACTTGGAAGGTAGGCTTCTCTTTCCTAATCCCTCTGTCACCTTTGTCTCGAGCTACCTGAGCCAACGGAGTCGACTATCCTTTATCCGAGCTAGTTTCTACGCGAGGCAGAGTCAGTGGCTGGACGCTGGGAGGTCATCCGAGTCAGCCGAGCGATGGGCTCATATGATGGCGCTAGACAGATTTTTTGCCCTTTTTTTTCTTTTTTTTATTTGACATGTATTTTCTTGGCTTCGGCCTTCCTGATGTACAAGCGGGTTGTTTGAATAAAAGAAAGGAGCCTTTTGCTTTATCTCATGTCATTTGCACAATGTTCAGTATTTAGAAGTAGAACTTGCGTAATGTAGTTGCGTTCCAGGTCCGAGGGATGAGCTCTCCTTCCATCGTGGATAGACGGTATGCTCCTTTTCCGAGCATCCCGATCACTCGATAGGGGCCTTCCTAATTAGGGGATAACTTGCCCGCTGCCTCAAGTGGTCGAGACGCTTCGGATTTCCTGAGGACGAAGTCTCCCGGTTGAAAGTGTCTGTCTCGGACTTTGGCATTGTAGTATTGAGTGAGGCATCGTCGGTATTCCGCTACTCTGATGTTGGCAATTTCTCGGACTTCATCTACTAGGTCGAGGTTTTCGAGCAGTTTATGGTCGTTTGCCTCGAACGAGAAGCAGACGACTCGGAGGGAGGGGTTGCCAATCTCCAATGGGATCACGGCGTCAGTACCGTACACCAGCTGAAAGGGGCTTTCACCGGTTGCCGTTCTGGGAGTCGTTCTGTGTGACCAAAGTACGTTCGATAATTCCTCAAGCCAGCTGCCCTTGGCTTTGCCGAGCCTAGTCTTGATGCCTTTTAAGATAGTCTTATTGGCATTTTTGACCAGCCCGTTAGCGGGAGGGTGGGCGACCGAAGTGAAGTGATTGCGAATGTTAAGGTAGGTGCATTTATCTTGGAAATAACGAGAATCGAATTACCGACCATTATCGCTCACTATCACTCGGGGGATGCCGTAGTGACAAATGATCCACTTCCAGACGAAATTTCAGACGACTGTCTCGGTGATCCTTGCAGTGGCTTCGGCCTCGATCCACTTAGTGAAGTAGTCGATGGCGACGATAATGAACTTCTTCTGGGCCTGGGCCGTGGCGAATGGCCCGAGGATGTCGATACCCCAGCGAGCGAAAGGATAAGGCTCAGCTAGGGTGATAAGCTCCGTTGCAGGCTGATGGACCAAGTGGTCGAATCACTGGAGATGGTCACAACGTTGTGTGTAGGTCGAGCAGTCGCGTTGCAGGGTGGGCCACCAATAACCTTGTCGTAGCAAGATCCTGGCAAGTGACCTTCCCCCTAAATGTGCTCCGCACAGACCTTCGTGAACTTCTCCAATCGCTCGGTTGGCTTCGTCGGCGCTGAGGCACTTCAAGAGAGGGCTGGAGAAGGATCTCCGGTAGAGAGCGCCATCCAAAGTGACGAATCGCTGAGCTTGGTACTTCAATCTCTGGGCTTCCTGAGGGTCAGGAGGCTTCTGGGAGTCTTGAAGCCACGACAGGTAAGGGGTACGCCAGTCGCTTGGGGAGGCCGAGTCAATAGCTAAGAGCTCCAAATCGATGCTTGGCCGCTCAAGCTCTTCGAGAAGGACCAATCGAGTACCCTCGGGGTCAAGAGAGGAGGCCAGTCGAGAGAGGGCGTCTGCTAGGGAGTTTTCCACCCGAGCTATTCGGACTACCTCGAAACTCTTGAACTATTGTGCCATGGTATTGACCAGTTGGAGGTATTTGATCATCGGTGCTTCTCGAGCTTCATAATCGCCGTTGACTTGACTAGCGACCAGTTGGGAGTCAGTGTGAATCCTGACTCGCTCAGCCCCTAACCGCCGGGCCATGCGAACTCCCGATATGAGGGCCTCATACTCGGAAGCGTTGTTGGATGCCTGGAAGTTGAACTTCAGGGAGTACTGTAGCTCTGCTCCTTTGGGGGACTTCAGGAGAATCCCGGCGCCGCTCCCAGCTGAGTTGGAAGATCCGTCGATGAACAGTTCCCAGGTCGACCCGGGCGCGGACGGAGATCTTTCTTCAGTCGGGATGGTGCTCTCGGTGATGAAGTCAGCGAGCGCCTGACCTTTGATAGCCGAGGGAGGCTGATACGATATATCGTATGCCCCGAGCATGATGGCCCACTTGACGAGACGTCCTGAGGCTTCAGGGTGAGCGAGGATCTTTTTCAATGGTTCGCCGATCAGCATGGTGATGGAGGGCCCTTGGAAATAGGGCGGAGGCGTTTGGCCGAGGTAACCAACGCTAGCACGAGTTTCTCGGTTGCGGGGTACCTTTTCTCAGCCTCATTGAGCACCTTGCTGGTGTAGTAGACCAGCCTCTCGATTCTCGAATCATTTCTGACTATGACCGAGCTAACTGTGGATGGAGTCGCCGAGAGATAGAGATGCAAGGGTTCACCCGGGACAGGCTTGGACAGCACCGGGGGCGAAGCCAGGAACTCCTTAAGCTCGGTGAACACTTTTTGGCATTCCTCATCCCACGCGAATGTAGCAGATGCCATTTTATGCCCCCTCATCAGTTTGAAGAAGGGTAGGCATCGTTCAGTCGTGCAGGATAGGAATCTGTTGAGCGCGGCAACGCGCCCATTAAGGCGTTGAACATCTTTGATGCAGGTGGGTAGGCGCATGTCTAGGATGGCCTAGACCTTGTCGGGGTTGGCCTCGATCCCACGCTGTGTAACTAAGAAGCCCAAGAACTTCCCGGACCTTACTCCGAAGGCGCACTTGGCAGGATTGAGCTTCATGTTGTACTTCAGGAGGGAGTCGAAGGTCTCTGCCAGGTTGACGAAGTGATCTTCAGCCTTGGGGGTCTTTACGAGCATGTTGTCAATATAAGCCTCGACGTTCCGACCGAGCTGTCCCTCGAACATATGGTTGACCAGCCTCTGGTACGTGGCTCCAACGTTCTTCAACCCGAAAGGCATCCGGGTGTAGCAGTGTATGCCGAAGTCAGTGATAAAGGCGGTCTTCTCGATGTCTTCGGGGTGCATTCTGATCTGATGGTAACCTGAATAGGCATCCAGGAAGCTGAGTATCTCATTGCCCGAGGTTGAGTCAACCAGTTGGTCGATACTCGGCAAGGGATAGCAGTCCTTCGGGGTAGCCTTGTTCAAGTCGGTGAAGTCCACGCACATTCGCCACTTTCCCGAAACTTTTGGCACCAGGACGACGTTAGCCAGTCACGTCGGGTACAGGACCGGTCTAAAAAGGCCAGTCTTTTGCCCCTTGGTGACTTGTTCCTTGATAATCGCCTGCTTCTCTGGCGCGTGCTTCCTTCTGCATTGCTGCACGGGCTTCATGGTTGGGTCGAGGTTGAGCTTGTGCATTACCATTTCCTCCGATATCCCGGGGAGTTGATCATCAGACCATGAAAAGACCCTGATGTATGGGGAAAAAACCTTTTGTATTGCTGTTGAACCTCATATATTAGGTCGGCTCCGATCTTTACTCCTAGGGTCGGGTCGTCGTTTAGGAAAACTGCTAGCAATTCGCCTCTAGGCTCGGCGGTTGCGGATTTTTCCTCGACTTCCCGGGGGCACTGGCTCTTCCCATCAGGCCTTGTGGCTTCAACCGAGATATTGTAGCACCTTCTGGCCATGGCCTGGTTGCCTCGGACTTCCCCCAACCCATTTTTGGTGGGGAACTTCATCTTTTGGTGATAGGTAGAAGGCACCGCTTTCGTTTGGCTGAGGATTCCCCGGTCGAAGATTGCGTTGTATGCTATCATACCTTTGATCACTATGAAGTTCACCATGACCGTAACGGCTTTGGGTGGGGTGCCAAGAGTAACCGACAGGCTTAGGGCGCCCTCGGGATAAGTGGCCTGGCCATTGAACCCACATAGGGGGGTTCGGATCGGGCGGAGTTTAGACGGATCCTCCCCCATCTTAAGGAAACATTCATAGGATAATATATCTGGGTCACTTCCATTATCAACTAGAATCCTGTCTACATTACAATGGTTTATTGTGGCCGATATGACTAGGGCGTCGTTATGCGGGGTGGTCAGCCCTTCCAGGTCTTGGTCGGAGAAGACTATGACCTGGGGCTCACTTGGCGGGGTGGGGCTCGATGGCTCGGCTCGCCCGCTCAGCATGACGCTTTCCTCCTCGGCCGCTGTCTCCTCCTGATGCAGCTCCTCTGGTGATGGCGTTGATGTGGACCCCTCGGGGGGCGTTGTCAATTTCTTCTGGGGCGCCTCGGTCTTCGGGTGCCCGGCTATGAATCGGGAGAGGTGCCCCTGATGAACGAGATGCTCGATCTCATCCTGGAGCTGATGGCAGTCGCCGGTGTGATGCCCGTGGTCGCTGTGGAACAGGCAATGCTTGCTGTGACTGTGGTTCTTCGACTTCATTGGCTCGGGTTGGCGGTGGAGGCCCGAGCCTTTGATGTCTTCATATATCTCGTACACCGGAGCGGTTAGGGGAGTGTACCGCTCGTACTTTTGTGACGGTTCCTTGCGTTCCCCATCTCGGTTCCACCTTTTTCCTTGGCCCGAGCTTGGCTCGGGTGCCCGCTTCTTGTCCCCCTCCCGACCCGAGCCAGTTGCGTCTCGGCACCCGCAGGGCACTTCTTCGCACTCAGCATGGTGCAATGCCAGAGTCACTAGCGCGGCAAGGGTCGAGGGAGGGTGGAGGACAAGCTCGCGGCGGAGGTTCTCGTCGCGGGTACCCCCGGTCAGTGCGGTTATGGCCGAGGCGACGTCTAGGTGGGGGATCCTCAGGGCTTCCGATTTGAATCGGATAATGTAGGCCCGAAGCTTTTCCCCTTGCGCCTGTTTGAGGGCCTGTGGCCGCACTAAAGTTCACCTCGTTCGGGCGGTTCGTCTGTTGGGTACGTAGGCGTGCCAGCCACCGAGGTGACAATTTATTCGGGCTCCGAAGAGCCTATGGTGCACTCGATCTGACTTCGTCAGACGATTGTGTGATTCGTGTCGGGACCAAAACCCGCCGCGCCATAAAGGTTACGGCGTCATTTACATCCCCCATACGAGGGAACACCCTTGATTAATCGCCGAGATTCAGGGCCTCATGGCCAGGAAATTAATTGCATGAAAAGTCTATTACGAGGTGTTAAAATCCTCACGCGAGGGCGAGAAGAAAACTATTCGTGGTCATGTCGGTCGTGTGCTGACCATTTAATATTCGGACGAATGTCCGGCTCGGGAAAAGCGCGATCGTCGCGGGAAGACCGGAGCATATGTATGCCCGGATATGGCAATTTATTGTTCAGAAGAACAGAAAACGTTCGGCTAAACCTCAGTTAGAGCGGTCGGAAATCGGTAAATCTGTTGGTCCGGTGCAAGAGCAAGCTGCGACCATACTGCGGTGGGCCCCCCGCGGTCGAAACAAGACTTGCATGAGCGTCATTAATATTTCTGGTGCCAAGGGGCAACGAGGGAATATCCCTTGAATCGGCTGAAAAGCCCTGTGTCTAGGGAAGCGGACGTTCGAAACATGTCGGTCATTCGGGAGACCATTTAATATTCGGACGGGAGTCCGGCTTGAGAATATTGTGATCATCGCGGGAGGACCTGGAACATATGCATGCCGGGATGCGGCAAGTTTATTATTCCGAGACACTGAAAACATTCGGTTGAATCTCAGTTATTGTAGTCGGAAACCAGTGAATCTATTGGCCCGGTGCGAGATCGAGTCATGACCATACCGGGGGCGCCTCCCATGGTCCGAACGAGGCTTGCGCGGGCATCATTAATATTTTTGGTGCTGGAGGGCAACAGGGGAGAGTCCCGAGACTAGACTCCAAAACCGAAAACGTGTTCTAAAGGAGCGGGCTACAGACTGAGGATATGAGCCAGACGATACCATGATCGGGACAGGCACGAGGTCTAAGTATGGCCCACGGAGGTCTTATTGATATTCCCATGGACGGAGTCCAGGGGTGGCGAGAGCCATCTCTTTCTATTCCGATTCTGTCGGTCACTCGTGGACCTTTTCATGTTCGGGCAAGGGCCCATATTGAAAGTGCGACGTGGGTGGAAACGACCCCGTACAAATATATGCCGAGTTTACGGCCATTTTAATGAAAGAGCGGGAGCAAATCCCATTAGAATGAATCCGATTTAATGGGCTATCGGCCCGGAACAATGCCGGCTCACGACCATGTCGGGGAGCGAGCCATCGGCCATATCGGTTGCCCACGGGCCTTTTTACGTTCGGACACAGGTCCATAATAGAAACGCGGCGAAGAACCGAGGTGAACCCGTTCAAATGTCTGCCGAGCGTGCGGCAATTTTAGTAGTGGCTCGGAAGGGATCCGGCCTGAGAAACGAGTCCGGTTTAATCGGAATGTCAGCCCAAGGAGAGGTCGGGCCATGGCCATTTCGGGATAATTCCCAAGACGTAGGCCCAACATGGAAGGGCGGCGTTGTTGTTCCTTCAGCACCGGGTCACGAGAGAGACGGGGCTGCAAAGTGTATTTTACCATTTTTCTTTATTACTTAGAGTTTTACTATTATTATTTGTTGATTTATGTATATCTTTGAGTGAGTTCGTTATTGCTATTTATTTATTTTTTCTTGTGATTTATTCATTTATTATTGTTATTGTTAGGTTTGTTTTTATTGTTTGTTTGTTTTATTATCATTCGTTTGCTTGTCGTGTTTCGTTAAATTTGTTATTATTATTTATCATGGGTTATCATTTATTTATTTATCATTCTTGGTGAGTTTGTTATTATTATTCATTCATCTTTGTTATCATTTATTTGTCTAATTATTATTATTGTTATTATATTTTTTAGGCTTATTATTATTATTACTTATTCCTTTATTATTCTTATTTATTTATCCATTTTTGAATTTGTTATTATTTATTATTATTATTATTATTATTATTATTATTCCTCATATTTTCTGGAGAGAGAATGGGCCATTAGAGGGCTAAGAGAAAGGCGTACCGCTGAAGGGCTGAGGGTGTGTCGCTGAAGGGCTAGGAATGTGCCGCTGAAGGGCCTGGGACTGTGCCGCTGAAGGGCTAGGAGTGTGCCACTGAAGGGCTGGTAGAGGTGTGCCGGCGAAGGGGCGAGGGTGTGTGCCGCTGAAGGGCTGGAAGGGTGTACCGCTGAAGGGCTGGGAGTGTGTCGCTGAAGAGCCTGGGGCTGTGCCGCTGAGGGAGGGCACGAGCGTGCCGCTGAGGGGTTGATCGGGGGGTGCGCCGACGAAGGCAGGGACGAGGGTGCACCGCTGGAGGATTCAAGGATGGGCGTGCCGCTGGAGGAGCTGGAAGCGCGTACCGGCGGAGGGTTGAACAGGGGAGAGCGTGCCGGCAAAGGGGTCGTGGGAGCGTGCCGTCGAAGGAGCTTGAGGGCGCACCGCCGAAGGGTTGGAGCAGGCGTGCCGTTGAGCGCAGGGGGAGCGTGTCGGCGAAAGGCCAAACGAGGGGTACTGGGGGAAGTTGGGCTGGGCCGTGCCGGTGAAGGGCGCTGTAGGGTGTACCGGCGAAGGGCGTGCCGGCCAAGGGCATGGGGAGCCCACTCCTCCTCCGTTTCTTTTAAGGCTTTTCTTTTCTTCTTTTCTGATTCCCTTTTTATTAAGTTTGCGTGGGTTTCTTCTTTTCTTCTCTTGATCAATTTCCATTCTTTCTCCCATGAGGACGAATGTTCGAGTTGTTTAGTTATCGTTCGATTTGGCTCTCTTTGTGTTGATTACGGTTCCCTTGCGTCGGTTAAAGCGTTTTATCGTCGTTCTTTTTATTTGTTTGTTGCTTTCTTTTAGTCCTTTTTAACGTGTGGTTGTTCCATTTGTTTGTTGATTCCTTTTGTCTTTTAATATATTATCGTTTCTAACGAAAATTCGACAGCATCTCCCCTTGACCCGAGCGTAAGGGAGGTACAGGGAACGCGCCCACATGGAGTGGCGGAACCCGACAACTGGAGGTGGGCGCCCGAGAGCGGCAACACCTTAGTAAAACCTCGGAAAACTCGGAGGGGACGACAGAGAGGAAACACGGGGCTAATACAACCTAAGGATACCCTGACTGGCAGGGAGAGGGCCAGGTGTGCTGGGTAGAGGTAGGCCAAGGGTGTGCCGGTGGGGCTGGGGCGTACCGCTGGGGGCACGGCTAGGGTGTGCAGTTGGGGCTGGGCTGGGGTGTGCCGCTGGGGCGCTACTGGGGTGTGCCGCTGGGGCACAGTTGGAGTGTGCCGCTAGGGCATAGTTGGGGTGTGCCGCTGGGGCTGGGCTGGGGTGTGCCGCTGGGGCACAGTTGGAGTGTGCCGCTGGGGCACAGTTGGGGTGTGCCGCTGGGGTTGGGCTGGGGTGTGCCGCTGGGGCGCGACTGGGCGTGGCGTTGGAGGCACGGCTGGGGGTGAACGAAGAGGAAAACGCTCGGGAGGAAACAAACCCTAACAAAAGGAGAAAGGGAAAGGGGGGGGCGTGAAACACCGAAGGATGCAAACACGGAAGAAATGCTTCAGAAAGACGTGCAAGAAAAATACTTGCAAGCCTTCTACTTTTATTCTCACAAAAGGAGTGCCCCAAGAGAGCTAATACATGGCGACGGGAAAGAAAACAAAGGGGGACAAAGAAAGAAAGAAAGAAGATACAATGGGGGGAGCATGGATTCCTCCCCTCCCGGACCTCACTCTCTCTCTCTTCACTCACTCTCCTTCTCTTCCTCTCTTTACACCGGTGATGGTGGACGGGATAGCAACGGGGGAGCCGGGCCCCCCCTCCTTCTTCTCTTCTTCTCTTCTTATTTTTCTTCTTCTGCTCTTCGCGCGGACGGCGGTGGACGGAGTAGCTGGAGGGGGGGAGGCAGAGTCTCCCCTCCTCTTCTTCTTTCTCTTCTTCTCTTCGCACGGACGGCAGCGGTGGGTGGAATGGCGAACTCCCTCCCCCCCTTCTCTTCTTCTCTTCCTCTCTTCTTCTCTTCTCCTCCTTCTTCTCTTCTCCTCCTCCTCTCTTCTGCGTGTGTCTGTCTGTGGGTGTATATCTCTCTCCCTCCCCCTCTGTTCGCAGCGAAGAGGGGTTTTATACCCCGGGCGGCGGGAGCCTCCGAAGGTAGGAAGCGTGCGACGAGCATTCAATGGGAGTTGACTCCCTTGTCTTGGATGGCAGGAGGGGTAGGCAGGTGGCCCTCTCCCCAGGCGACACCTCAGCAACCCCATTGCGCGCCAAGGATCTATAGGGGATGGCGTTAAGATTGCTTGCCGACCACGCCAGCCGGAGTGTGCCGCTAAACGGGTGAAAAGGCGTGTCGCTGGAAGGCACGGCAAGCGTGCCGCTGAAGAGCCCAAAGGGCGTGCCGGCGAAGCGCAGCAAGGGCATGCCGCTGAGGGGCAGGATGGGTGTGCCGCTGGGGGGCATGGGGGCGTGCCGCTGGGAGGCCCAAGGGGTGTGCCGCTGGGCGCCCCCCCCCCCCCCTTGGTTGTGCCGCTGGATTGCCCAGGGGGTGTGCCGCTGGGCGCCCCCCTTGTGTGTCGCTGGACCCCCACGAGGGTGTGCCGCTGGGGGCACCCTGGGGGTGTGCCGGGGGTGGCGTTGCAGGTGTGCCGGGGAAGACACCATGGGTGTGCCGGCGAGCGGGAGCTGAGGGCGTACCGGGGAAGGCCTCCAGGGCGTGCTGGTGACGGAGGCGCCTAGTGTGCCGGGGAAGAGGCACATGGCTGTGCCGACGAAGGGCCATGGGGCGCGCCGCTGAGCGCCTTTGGGGCGTGCCGCTAAAGGCTTCAAGGGTGTGCCGCTAAAGGGCACCGGGGTGTGCCGCTGGAGGCCACCCTGGGTATATTTCTGAGCCCGTTCTGAGCCCATTGTGAGCATGAGTTGTGGCTCATTTAATTTTCTTCGAGGCCCATGGATTGTGAGGCTCTTGGTGGTTGATTTCTCTTCGCTGTCGTGATTCCGGAGACGACTTCACGGCGGTGTGCATATTTGGGGAGTCCAGGCGACCAGTCTCTCTGGGGCTTCTTCGCTCGGCGTCGTTGTTGATGCGAGGCCGGGCAGGACATCTGTGCGTGCAATTTTTGGTGTCCACAAATGCCCCCCACCCACGGGTAGCGCAGGCGAAGGATGAGCCAGGCGGTGCCCATGGGTGTATTTGTCTCTTTTATCCTCGTCGATGCCGACGGGGTGCCGGGAGCCGACCTAACATGTTGGTCTCTTCTTCTGTTCGTCAGTGCCGACAGGGTGTCGAGCGTTGACATGGTGTGTTGGTCTTTTCTTCTCTTCGTCAGCGTCGACGGGATGTCGGGAGCTGACCTGGTTTGTTGGCCTCTTTGTCTCTTCGTCAGTGCCCACGAGGTGTCGGGAACTGACCTGGTTTGTCTATCTCTTTGTCTCTTCGTCAGTGCCGACAGGGCATCGGGAGCTGACTTGGCTTGTTGGTCTCTTGGTCTCTTCGTCAGTGCCGACAGGGTGTCGGGAGCTGACATGGTTTGTTGGTCTCGTTGCCTCTTCGTCGGTGCCGACGGGGTGTCAGGAACCGACATAGCTTATTATCTTTTGGTCTCTTCGTCGGCGCTGACAGGGTGCCGGGAGCTGACCTCATTTGTTGGTCTCTTTGTCTCTTCATCAGCGCCGACAGGGTGCCGGGAACTGACATGATATGTTGGTCTCTTCGTCTCTTCGTCAGTGCCGACAGGGTGCCGGGAGCTGACTTGGTTTGTTGTCTCTTGGTCTCTTTGTCAGTGTCGACAGGGTGCCGGGAGCTGACCTGGTTTGTTGGTCTCTTTGTCTCTTCGTCAGCGCCGACAGGGTGCCGGGAACTGACATGATATGTTGGTCTCTTCGTCTCTTCGTCAGTGCCGACAGGGTGCCGGGAGCTGACTTGGTTTGTTGTCTCTTGGTCTCTTCGTCAGTGCCGACAGAGTGTCGGGAGCTGAACTGATTTGTTGGTCTCTTGGTCTCTTCGTCAGTGCCGACAGAGTGTCGGGAGCTGACCTGGTTTGTTGGTCTCTTGGTCTCTTCGTCAGTGCCGACAGGGTGTCGGGAGCTGACCTGGTTTCTTGTTCTCTTGGTCTCTTCGTCAGTGCCGACAGAGTGTCAGGAACTGAAGCAGCATATTGATCTCTTCATCAGCGCCGACGGGATGCCGGGAACTGAAGCAGTATGTTGGTCTCTTCATCAGCGTCGACGGGATGCCGGGAACTGAAGTAGTATGTTGGTCTCTTCATCTCTTTTTCCTTCTTTTCTTCTCTCTTTTCTCTTCTTCTCTTCTTCTTTTTTTCTCTTTTTTGTTATCTCTTTTTTTCTTTCTTCTCTCTTTTTTTTGTTTGTTTTTTTCTTATCTCTTTCCCTCTTCTTCTCTTCTTCCCTTTTTTTCTTTCTTCTCTTCTTTTTCTTTTGAAGAACTCCGAGTGGCTGCTGGCGTGGATGCCAATGATATAAGAGTTGTCGGCACAGCAGCCGATAATTGAAAGCTATTGACATGGGGCCAATAATTGAAAAGTTGTCGACCCAAAGGCCGATGATTAAAAGCTGTCGGCTCAGGGGCCGATAATCGAAAGCTGTTGGCATGGGAGCCAATAATTGAAAAGCTGTCGACCCGAAGGCCGGTGATTAAAAGCTGTCGGCTCAGGGGCCGATAATCGAAAGTTGTTGGCATGGGAGCCAATAATTGAAAAGCTGTCGACCCGAAGGCCGATGATTAAAAAGCTGTCGGCTCAGGAGCGGATGATTGAAAAGCTGTTGGCATGGGAGCCGATAAGGGAGATCAAAACAGCCAAGGCTGGGAGCGGGCTTGAAGAGTAGAAGTTGGGGATTAACGAGTCGCGAGGGCAAGAGGTAGGCCATGGGGGCTAAGGTTGGGCTCTATGAGCCGTAGCTGGGAACGTAGGCTTCGATGGCCGAAATTGAGTTTATTGTGGACACACATTTTTATTGTTTATTATTTATTATTATATTTCCTTTTATTCAAGCATGTAAGCATTCGTTAGCAGGCATAACATAAATATAAGTAAGGCAGCTCCCCCTATAGAGGATAGGATAGGGACATCGCCCGTAATTCGTAGTTGCGGTGCGGGCCGCGAGGCACAATTGAGGGGTGGTGCACCCGTCAAGAGGATATCGCATGTCTTGCATGCATAGCCTAAATTCACGCATTTCACCCGAGGCAATTCTCTATGGCGTGGCAGTGAAAATGTGTGAACAAAGGGCCCTAGCCATAGGGATATGCAGGTTTTCCTAGTGACACTCGAGGATCACTCTAGCGCCTACACATTAGTTCCAGGCTTTCGACTTTCGGTAGCTTCACACAGCCCCCATCTGTTTATTTTGGTAGCGAATTTCACCGTTCGGTGCGAGTCTCCTCATATGTCTCAATGGGGATTCCCGGCTACTAGGATTCATCCTTATTATAATTTTATTACGGATTCCACCGTTTGGTGCGAGTCTCCTCATGTGTCTCAATGGGGATTCCCGGCTACTAGGATTCATCCTTATTATAATTCACTTCACCATTTCGCGCGAGTCTCCTCATTTGTTTCAGTGGGGAATCCCGGCTACTCGGCTCCGCGTTTTTCTCTCTTTTCTTTTTTTTTCTCTCTTTTTTTTTTACAGTGGGGGTAGGCAGCTTTTTCCTCACAATTACCTTTCACGCGAGTGCAGGAATTCAAGTCTCCGTAGAGTGCTAAGAAGAAATTCGGGCAATCCCTATAGTCGAAGGCTATTGAACACATTAAGTGCTAAGTGTGGGAGCGTTGCCTCAGGTTGATTTTGTGAGTTGGGCTTAGCAATTCAACCATGACTCTTCCCCTTGACGTGTGCACCTACCATAATTGGGTTCCCTTCGAGCGTACGTCGTGACGCCCGTGCGTCCGGAATCGGGCGATATTATTTAGCAAGGAAACACGGTCCTAGAAAATTCCAAGGAGGTGTATTATTCTATATTAAGCAACCATGCAAGCAGGGCAATCATGCATTCTCTTTTTTTGTTTTTATTTTCTTCTTTTTTGTGTGTCTGTTTTATTATTTTTTATTTTTGTTGTTTTCTTTTTATTTTTGCATAAGAAAATATTGTTGTTACGTATAAGTGTAGTGGTAGTAAAGGTATCGGGGAGACAGACCGCAAAAGGGGCTGAAAGGATATTAGGGAAGCGGGCTATAGAACCTGAGGGACATTAGGGGAGCGGGCCATAAGGGCCGAAATTGGGAAGCGGGCTGCAGGAGCCGAAGTTATGGTGTAGCACCCCTGATAAAAATTACATATAATAAGTCTCCAATAATAAAATATATATATAAGGAGGTCCGAATCAAATTTAAAATGTACAACTCAAAAATAAATATATATACATCTCTGCATTTAATTAAATACATAGAATGAGGAAATAAGTTAAAAGAAAAATAGCTTAACTTAACTTTTAAGGGCCACATGGAAATAAGCCTCGTATATATATAGATATACCCAACCCAACTAATATTAAGGCAGAAAGGCGTTAAACTCAAAATGGACCTTTAACTAATATAAGTAGCTATAGAGAAACCTAAAGGCCTTGGACCTTAAGAGGGCTACGTATAACACAAATAAAGGGTTCCATATCAACCAAGGCCATTAGTTTAGTTAATGGGCTAAAGGATAAAGCAACAACTAATAAACTCCCATGTTAACTCAATTAGTAGGCTTCCCCGTTATACTAAATATGTTAAAGGACCTATTAAGCCTTAAGATTTCTTAGGAGATAAGAGGCCTTACGTGGGGTTGTTCATTTAAACTTATACACATAATTAGCTTATGGGCTTTTTACACTAAACCTCTCCTTCTTGAAGGAACTGTCGAACGTATAAGAACCTTAGGGTTCAAGGGAAAATAGGGGAAACGGCTGAGAGTTTTGGTAAGGACGGATTAACATGGGAAACACATTAGGATTATCATGGGAATTTTAATTCCAATAGGATTCTTAAACCAGCAGGACCGTAAAGGCTATAAACCCTATAAATAAAGGCCCCAGCCACAGCAAAAAGCCTCCCGTTAATCGTCTGTTTCCCTTCTTGCCGGTAGTGCCGTGAGGTTGCTGCCTCTGCTACTACGAGGAACGATACGTATACGTCTTCTTCCTCCTGCGGCTGTGGCTACTACTACTGTACGTGGAGGACGTGAAGAGGCTCTGCTTCATCCTTCAAGAGTAGCTACAGTTGTTGATTTTTCCCCGATCAAGATAATTGTTGATGTTTATTTTTATCTCGTCCGTCGTCTAAACCAAGCAAACAAGGTAGGTCTTCTCTCTGATGGCTAAATTAAATTAACAAAGATGATATCAGCATGTTTTTTTTTTGTTTTTGTCAAGTCCATATCCTCTGTTAGAGTTTCTCAGTATTTCTGTCGAGCATGCATACAGTAGAAGACGCCCCAGGTTAAGGCGTGTTTTTAATTAACGACGACCCATTTGAAGACGTTATTTAATTTAATGCCGTTCCACCCAGGCGTCATGATGGGAATCGACACCGAGCCAGTACCTTTTCATATTGCATTTATATCCTTTAGTTTATTTTTATATCCTTGGGAAAGTATATGTACAATTGTAAGGCTTTGTAAGCCAATGTGTCATTCCCTAGGATTGTTTGGGTTTTTATACAAATGTGTAGTAGGTCCAGTTAGGGGGTCCCCTCCCCTTCCCCATTGGTCCACCTCATCCATGTGGGGCTGGTCAACCATCCTAGGTGGCCATCTAGAAGGTTTGAATGCTAATTGATCACATGGGAGACAAAGGGGTTACAATTTCAAAGGTTGGCCACCTACCTTACCTACCTAGTCAAAGGAGTGCTCCATTCATATGTAATTTATTTTTTTTGAGTTTTGACCACATGGGGGAAGAAAATGACTTATTTCCCATGAAATTCCCAGCCCCCCACCCATTGCCATTTTCTATATAAGCCTATGTATAGTGTCATTAGAGATTAATGAAGAAATTATGTGAAAATTGCTTGAAGCAAGAAGGGTGTGCCCTCTCTCCCTCTCTCCCCTGGTGTTCTTACTTCTCCAACCCCAAATTCTAGATTGGTTCTATCTTTAATCCCCTCCCCTCTATCTCCGGTGATCATCGGTGCCGTCGCCGCCGCCGTTCGTGCCGCCGTCACGCCGCCGTAGAGCCGCCTTCGGTGTTCTGTCCATCCTGGATAGAGGCTTCTTGTCCGAATATCTTCTCTCCTCCACGTGAAGTTCTCAAGCTGAAATTTTTATGGTGTGTTCTACCCTTGTATCCAAAGATCCACCTAAATTTTCACGTCAAAATGCCATCTTTTAGTATTTTTACATTTTCTTCCAACCTGTCATCCCAGATCTGCCAGGTTTCTGTCTATAGTGACAGAACCTCTGAGTTCTCCCCCTCCGACCATCTTTTTGATTTGTCCAAACCCTCCTAATTTTACTGGGAGTTCTGTCCATCACCCCCTACCTCCACAAATTTTATTAATTTTTTATCAACCTTCTATCTATTTTTAGAAATTCATGTTCTTCCTCTGATACAGTATTTTTAGTCAGATCCCAGATCCAACCACCCTCCACTTCCAAAATCAGAACAAATCACCACCACCTCCAAATCCAGATCCAAAAATAGTCTTGGTTTTCTTGTTCAATTTCCTACAACCTTGCTGAAGAACACATCTTCAAATTCGGACATCTACTTCACGGTCAAAGACAATCAACAGGAAAGTTCTCTGCAGATCTGAGTCTTCGGTTACTGTACAATAGCAGCATATAAAATTCGCCAACACAAAGTACAAATCTGGTGAATTTTTCTGAAGGCCACTAGATTGCAGTACTTCGAAGCAGCTTTCCAACGGCTCTGATCTCGTCGCATTCCGACACCGGTGCTGATCGCAGCGTCCGTTCTCGCCGGAGCGCGCGCTGAAATACAGAACCGGCAGATTTCCGATCGGTTTTTCCGACCGGTGCCGAACGGAGCCGCCCGGCCTCCGGTCGGTGAACCAGCGTGCCGCCAGCCCGGGGAGCGCTTCTCCAAGTGCCTCCACTACAGCGGTACCACCGGGTCCCACATGGCCCCTCCGGACAGCACGTGGGCCCCACGGTCGTGAACACGCGTGTAGCCGAATCAACACACGAAGCTGCCCGTCAACCCGAATTCGGTCCTCCCGGGCCCATTTGTATAGCCCTTTATCTCCCTACGTGGAGTGGGCATGTTCCCATTGCTGTAATTATTGTGTGTTAAGTTTTCCGGGAGTACGAGTTTTCGGCCGGGTCCGTCTTCCCCACGCCGAGCGCGTGGAGGTATCGTTCTCGCTCCCTACACTCGGCATTTGCTTATTTTCATATATACTTGTTTATGTCGCTGCTAGAAAGCATGCTTTAGGTCCGTTAGCTCGCTATATTATCATTCACCGCTGCTGCGAGAGAGTGCGAGATCGTCCCGTGACCCGATCCGGGCACACGAGAGAGCCGATCACCCTAGCTCATTGCCGGTTTCTCAACCGCGCACGTCCAACGCTTCCCTCGTTAAGGGACAACCACGAGCTTGTCGTGTCCGTGGTCTCGTCCCGCATCAATTTGGTATCAGAGCGAGTTTGAGTCTAGGGTGTCAAAAAAGAAAAGAAAAGAGTGTCATTTACGTCTAGTCATTAGTCATTGTCTAAGTCGTGTTTAGGGTCATCATTGTTTTAAAACAAAAAAAGTGTCTTTTGCATTTACATCCCTTTACTCGGTATATCAAAAGGTGTTGTCCGAACGTTAGGCTACGCCTATCGGGAAGGCCGCACACTTGCGCGAGTGACCTTCGGGTCGATTACCTTCGCCACGTACCGGATATTGGTTTAAGTCTAGGCGCATCATTTTGCATTAGTGTGTTTGCTTTAGTCGGCGTCTTCTAGTCGGTGTGTTTGCATACCCACTCGTCGAGATACCCAATATTCACCCCCACCACCACCAATGGCGGAATCCCGAGTCTATAGTTCCGATGAGGTGGCCACCATGTTCCGAACTCTTATGGGAAAAATGGATGGGTTGAGTGATCGCATGGAAGTGTTAAGCACCCGAGTGGATAGGATGGAAGGGTTGAGTACCCAAGTGAATGATCTAGGCACCCGCCTAGAAGAGAGGATGAAGGCCATAGAGGATAGGGCCGTCGGGTCTAGCCAGTCCGTTCAGGGATTGGTCGGGAGAGTCACCGCACTAGAGAGAGGCCCAGCCGAGGCACCACCGATTGCCCCAGTCCAAGCACCCGTCCCACGTACACAAGGTCAACCGGAGCCGGGTCAACAACCCGCAACTCCAAGGGGTCAAGGGATAGCTAATAGGAGGCATGAAGTCCCCGAGCTGCATGACTATGAGTCCGAGAATGAGCATCGGGGATATGGTCGTGATCGTCGTCCTATACGGCGTACCCACGACCAAGATATGGATGAACGGGCCCTTCGGACCGTTCGGGCCGACCCTCCCACCTTTGACGGGTCCTTAGACCCAAAGGTCTATCTTGATTGGGAGGCTGGCATGGATCGATATTTTGAGTGGTTCGAGATGTCGGACCAAAGGAAGGTCAAGTTTGCCAGGATGAAACTTTTGGTCCAAGCCCAAACATATTGGAGGAACATGGAGAATCTATTGTTTCATCATCATGAACCTCCGATCGATACGTGGACCGAGATGAGGGAGAAGCTTAGGAAGAAGTACCTCCCTACCTCCTACCGCCAGCATCTTATAGAGAGGTGGCAAAGTCTCACCCAAGGAGACCGGTCCGTCTCGGATTACATCGCCGAATTTGATGAGTACTACTTGCGATGCGATGCCACGGAGGAGGATTCCCTTACCGTCTCTCGGTTTCGGCGTGGTCTACGCCCACACCTACGGTATGAGCTTCTCCACCGCAAGGTGGACAAGCTGGAGGATGCATACCAAGTTGCTCTCGAGATGGAGCAATTCGAGGGTGAGTTCGAGTCTATTCCCCGGTGGAGCCCTGCTCCTCCCCGTAGTGACTCTCGTGGCTCCTTAGGCTCATACCCGAGGGGACCCATGGCTCGTCCACAGGAGCCCGCCCGTCAGGAGCACTTTACTCCTAGATCTACCTCCACCCCATCCACCGGCACCCGTTGCCCGTCCCCCAGCTCCTATAGCCCGTCCTCTGGCACCGGCACCCCCTCCACTATTGTCCAAGGCACCTACACCTCCCCCATTACTGCCTACACCCCCTACCCGACGGGATGATAAGGGTAAGGCCCCTCTTTTCGGGGAGAGTAGTCGATCGCGAGTGCAGTGTTTCCACTGTCATGGATTTGGCCACATTGCCAGCGAGTGTCCCGCTCGCGCCACCCTAGCCTTAGGTGTTGGAGAGCCCGTACCTCCCGAGCTTGAGTGTGTCAATTACGTGGCCGATGAGGCACTAGCCGATGAGTACTATGCCTTGGGGGGGAAGAGTGGGACAGCTCTCCTGCCGCCCAGGATGCGGCCACCTAGTGGGCTTGATGCTACCACCTTAGTCTCGAGTCGTGCATGAGTCAGTCTGTATTCTTGTGTGGTTTGTTTGTGTGGTGTGCTTCGAGTCGATTGTTGTGTGTATTGCATGGTAAGTCTGCATGAGTCTTGTGCAAGCTCGTTGTCGGTCTCTTATGAGTAAGAGGCGAGTGGACTCACTTGATGAGTATGGGATCGATTTCACATCTATACCCGGATCAGTCACCTATAGGGACTCAGCGGTGATTCCTAGTGAGTCTTCGAGCTATTTTCTTCTCTTTTGAGAGTGCCCCTTCGGAGTGACCACCTTTAGCCCATAGCAGTTCGCATATCGAGTATATATGAAATGAGCAGGTGACGATCACTTGGAGCGGAGCATACCCGCACTACTTGGCACGGTGACGGATCCGCCGGAGTACTCGAGCATCCCTACCCCTATTCGACGGGGTCGAGTTCCTCCCACCCGGGGAGAGTTGATGGGAATCGACACCGAGCTAGTACCTTTTCATATTGCATTTATATCCTTTAGTTTATTTTTATATCCTTGGGAAAGTATATGTACAATTGTAAGGCTTTGTAAGCCAATGTGTCATTCCCTAGGATTGTGTGGGTTTTTATGCAAATGTGTAGTAGGTCCAATTAGGGGGCCCCCTCCCCTTCCCCATTGGTCCACCTCATCCATGTGGGGCTGGTCAACCATCCTAGGTGGCCATCTAGAAGGTTTAAATACTAATTGACCACATGGGAAACAATGGGGTTAAAATTTCAAAGGTTGGCCACCTACCTTACCTACCTAGTCAAAGGAGTGCTCCATTCATATGTAATTTATTTTTTTTGAGTTTTGATCACATGGGGGAGGAAAATGACTTATTTCCCACGAAATTCCCAGCCCCCCACCCCTTGCCATTTTCTATATAAGCCTATGTATAGTGTCATTAGAGATTAATGAAGAAATTATGTGAAAATTGCTTGAAGCAAGAAGGGTGTGCCCTCTCTCCCTCTCTCCCCTGGTGTTCTTCCTTCTCCAACCCAAAATTCTAGAGTGGTTCTATCTTCAATCCCCTCCCCTCTATCTCCGGTGATCATCGGTGCCGTCGCCGCCGCCGTTCGTGCCGCCATCACGCCGCCGCGGAGCCGCCTTCGGTGTTCTGTCCATCCTGGAAAGAGACTTCTTGTCTGAATATCTTCTCTCCTCCACGTGAAGATCTCAAGCTGAAATTTTTATGGTGTGTTCTACCCTTGTATCCCAAGATCCACCTAAAAGTTCACGCCAAAATTCCATCTTTTAGTATTTTTACATTTTCGTCCAACCTGTCATCCCAGATCTGCCAGGTTTCTGTCTACAGTGATAGAACCTCTGACTTCTCCCCCTCCGACCATCTTTCTGATTTGTCCAAACCCTCCCAATTTTACTGGGAGTTCTACCCATCACCCCTTACCTCCACAAATTTTCTTAATTTTTTATCATCCTTCTATCTATTTTTAGAAATTCGTGTTCTTCCTCTGATACAGTATTTTTAGTCAGATCCTAGATCCGACCACCCTCCACTTCCAAAATCAGAACAAATCACCACCACCTCCAAATCCAGATCCAAAAATAGTCCTGGTTTTCTTGTTCGATTTCCTACAACCTTGCTGAAGAACACATCTTCAAATTCGGACATCTACTTCACAGTCAAAGGCAATCAACAGGAAAGTTCTCTGCAGATCTGAGTCTTCGGTTACTGTACAACAACAGCATATAAAATTCGCCAACATAAAGTACAAATCTGGTGAATTTTTTTGAAGGCCACTAGAATGTAGTACTTCGAAGCAGCTTTCCAACGGCTCTGATCTCGTCGCATTCCGACACCGGTGCTGATCGCAGCGTCCGTTCTCGCCGAAGCGCGCGCTGAAATACAGAACCGGCAGATTTTCGATCGGTTTTTCCGACCGGTGCCGAACGGAGCCGCCCGGCCTCCGGCCGGCGAACTAGCGTGCCGCCAGCCCGGGGAGCACTTCTCCAAGTGCCTCCACTACAGCGGTACCACCGGGTCCCACACGGCCCCTCCGGACAGCACGTGGGCCCCACGGTCGTGAACACGCGTGTAGCCGAATCAACACACGAAGCTACCCGTCAACCAGAATTCGGTCCTCCCGGGCCCATTTGTATAGCCCTTTACCTCCCTGCGTGGAGTGGGCATGTTCCCATTGCTGTAATTATTGTGTGTTAAGTTTTCCGGGAGTACGAGTTTTCGGCCAGGTCCGTCTTCCCCACGCCGAGCGCGTGGAGGTATCCTTCTCGCTCCCTACACTCGGCATTTGCTTATTTTCATATATACTTGTTTATGCCGCTGCTAGAGAGCATGCTTTAGGTCCGTTAGCTCGCTATATTATCATTCACCGCTGCTGCGAGAGAGTGCGAGATTGTCCCGTGACCCGATCCGGGCACACGAGAGAGCCGATCACCCTAGCTCATTGCCGGTTTCTCAACTGCGCACGTCCAACGCTTCTCTCGTTAAGGGACAACCACGAGCTTGTCGTGTCCGTGGTCTCGTCCCGCATCACGTCAATTTGTGTGTCAATTTGTAATTTTGTGATTCCGTGGATATTTGAAATAACGACTTAACACAAGTCATGTCTTATGAAATTGATGCCACTGTCAAGGGCGTCATATTTATAGAAGATGGCAGCATACGAGTCGTCAATTTATGAAATTAAAAAAAAGGACCAATCACAAGTCATCAATTTCATATATGTTAGTTATGAGTTCTTCCCATTAATAGTTTGTTCATGGATATAGAATTATCCTTTGGCCATGAAAATTTATGGGCGTACTATTGGGGTTGAGACCGAGATAGTGGAAGTGATTGCACCGATTTTCATGCCCCCTATCGCAAGATCCCCCGTCTCTTATCGAAAAATTATTTTGAATATATGGTTAGGTAGAGTTTTTCGAGCCGGTCATTTTGCTATATTATAAGCCAGATTCCGATATCATTTGGTATGGAAACAAGAGGACTAAAGAATTCACACAATTTGACCATTTTGAATTGACGACAAATCAAATGTCGTCAAAAATTGTTTTTGAGGCCATGAAGTAAGGGCGTCAATTGTCTAATATATATATATATATATATACATATAACTTGTAATTATAGCTTTAAAAATTCATATTTCTCAAACTATACAACAGAAAATTATAAAAATTATATATTTGGAATCCTTATATTTTTCTCCTAATTATCTTATATTCTTTTTCTTTAAATTAATTTAATTAAATCAATGTGCCTTTAAATGAAGGTTTTTAAATTTATTCAATTAAATAGATATAAATGTAAATTCTTGTTAAATAAATTGAGGTAAAAATCATGAAAATTAACGTTCCCCAAGGGGATGCTAATTAATAAATGACGACACCCACGGGCGTTAAATAATAGAAGTTTCTTTAATTGTAGTTAATTATAGAATATGATGGACAATACCTCGACGGTATAGAGTACGGGACGTGACAGAATGGTATCAGAGCTATACCCTAGCCGAAAGTGTGGGAACTAAGTGCCATGCAGGGCAAAGTGCTACACTATGAGAGCCACCTCTTAAGTCCGTAATGGAGCAAAGTGCTACATAGTGGGAGCCACCTCTTGAGCCTGTAGGGGCCACCTCTAGAGTCCTACCTGCCTGGGGGTTTGATTGCGTGATTGCGTGCTATATGTGCCTAGCGACGAGGACGTCGCCTATATAAGAGGGGTAGATTGTAACACCCTCAAATATAGTTAAGTTGTACTCTATATCACCGAGGCGCCTTTTCAAGTATCGGCTCAGTTCTCGAAAAGAACTCCGAAGTTAAGCGTGCTTAATGGGGAGCAATACCGGGATGGGTGACCTACTCGGGAAGTCCCTCATTCTGGAGCCGATCACCATTAAAAATGGATAAAACCGTGAGGCCGGTAGGCCAAAGCGGATAATACCTCGACGGTATAGAGTACGGGACGTGACAGAATGGTATCAGAGCCTAGGTTTATTAAACCCTAGGTCTTGACTATAGGTCACCATAAGTTCTAGGTTCAATCCTATTATTACCCGGTGAGATTGGGTAGAACTGTGGGTTAAGAATTAAAAAGGAAATTAAGATACTAATAAGATTAGTTTATGATGATAGTTTAGTGAAATTTCACGAGAATTACTTGATAACCTTACATGAGATTGTTTATGTCTTGTAGAACTAGATAGATAACAATGGCCGCCGAACGTGCTCAGTGGCGTAACATGCAACGCACTCTCCAAGGCATGACTCAGGCTCTCCAACGGGTAGCCGAGGGTGGAGCCAATCGTGGAGCTGGAGAGTTACATCGTGAGTTCCGGAGCCTCAATCTCCCTAGATTTAGTGGAACTCCTGATCCTGATATCGCGGAAGATTGGACAAAGGAGATGGAAAGAACTTTCCGAGTAATGCAATGCTCGGATCAAGATAAGGTCCTATTAGTGACATTTCAGCTAGAGAAGGACGCAAGGACTTGGTGGGAATCCGTGGAAGCCACTCTGCCGGACATTCAAGTAACTTGGGAAGACTTTTTAGAACACTTTAACGAGAAGTATTTCTCGGAGAGAGTTCGAGAGAGAAAGGCAGGAGAATTTGCCTCACTTAAACAACGAAGCATGTCTGTGGCAGAATATGAGGCCCAATTCTCAAGGTTATCTAGGTATGCGCCTCATCTGATATCAACGGGGAAGATGAAAGCTAGAAGGTTCATGAACGGTTTAAGAATACAATACATTCCCCAATTGGCACATTGGATATACAAACATATGCGGAGATGGTCAAAAGAGCACAGTTATTAGAGGATGCTATGGAATTATCCAACAAGGTTAGGGCAAGAATGGAGAAGAAGAAAGGAGGTAATGGCAATAAGAGGCCAAATGTGGGAAACGACGTTCCGAATGGCAAGAAGCCTAAGGAAGCAAAGTGCGAGCATTGTGGGAATGATAGTCACAAGTCCGAGAAGTGTCGCTGGAAGAACGGAGCTTGTTTTCGATGTGGAAGCCAAGAACATAAGGTAGCGGATTGTCCAATTTCTAAAGATCAACCGCAGCAGGCTAAGGATCACAAGGAAGCACGACATCGAGTACAATTGCAAGCAATAAGACAAGTCGAACCTGCTGATAATGGATTAGCTGGAGGTACCCCTTTAACCTAAGCCTAGTACCTTAGTTTATTTGATTAGCATACCTAGATGATCTTGTCTTATGATTGGAGAATGGAATTAGTTACCCCACTAATGTATTGGAAAAAAATGTCATGTGAATTTGGGGACCAAATTCTTTTAAGTGGGGGAGGATGTAGCACCCCTGATAAAAATTACATAGAATAAGTCTCCGATAATAAAATATATATATAAGGAGGTCCGAATCAAATTTAAAATGTACAACTCAAAAATAAATATATATACATCTCTGCATTTAATTAAATACATAGAATGAGGAAATAAGTTCAAAGAAAAATAGCTTAACTCAACTTTTAAGGGCCACATGGAAATAAGCCACGTGTATATATATATATATATACCCAGCCCAATTAATATTAAGGCAGAAAGGCTTTAAACTCAAAATGGACCTTTAACTAATATAAGTAGCTATAGAGAAACCTAAAGGCCTTGGACCTTAAGAGGGCTACGTATAACACAAATAAAGGGTTCCATATCAACCAAGGCCATTAATTTAGTTAATGGGCTAAAGGATAAAGCAACAACTAATGAACTCCCATGTTAACTCAATTAGTAGACTTCCCCGTTATACTAAATATGTTAAAGGACCTATTAAGCCTTAAGATTTCTTAAGAGATAAGAGGCCTTACGTGGGGTTGTTCATTTAAACTTATACACATAATTAGCTTATGGGCTTTTTACACTAAACCTCTCCTTCTTGAAGGAACTGTCGAATGTATAAGAACCTTAGGGTTCAAGGGAAAATAGGGGAAATGGCTGAGAGTTTTGGTAAGGACGGATTAACATGGGAAACACATTAGGATTATCATGGGAATTTTAATTCCAATAGGATTCTTAAACCAGCAGGACCGTAAAGGCTATAAACCCTATAAATAAAGGCCCCAGACACAACAAAAAGCCTCCCGTTAATCGTCTGTTTCCCTTCTTGCCGGCAGTGCCGTGAGGTTGCTGCCTCAGCTACTACGAGGAACGATACGTATACGTCTTCTTCCTCCTGCGGCTGTGGCTACTACTACTGTACGTGGAGGACGTGAAGAGGCTCTGCTTCATCCTTCAAGAGTAGCTACAGTTGTTGATTTTTCCCCGATCAAGACAATTGTTGCTATTTATTTTTATCTCGTCCGTCGTCTAAACCAAGCAAATAAGGTAGGTCTTCTCTCTGATGGCTAAATTAAATTAACAAAGATGATATCAGCATGTTTTTTTGTTTTTGTCAAGTTCATATCCTCTGTTAGAGTTTCTCAGTATTTCTGTCGAGCATGCATACAGTAAAAGACGCCCCAGGTTAAGGCGCATTTTTAATTAACGACGACCCATTTGAAGACGTTATTTAATTTAACGCCGTTCCTCCCAGGCGTCAATTTGTGTGTCAATTTGTAATTTTGTGATTCCGTGGATATTTGAAATAACGACTTAACACAAGTCATGTCTTATGAAATTGATGCCACTGTCAAGGGCGTCATATTTATAGAAGATGGCAGCATACGAGTCGTCAATTTATGAAATTAAAAAAAAAAGACCAATCACAAGTCGTCAATTTCATATATGTTAGTTATGAGTTCTTCCCATTAATAGTTTGTTCATGGATATAGAATTATCCTTTGGTCATGAAAATTTATGGACGTACTATTGGGGTGGAGACCGAGATAGTGGAAGTGGTTGCACCATTTTTCGTGCCCCCTATCGTAAGATCCCCCGTCTCTTATCGAAAAATTATTTTGAACATATGGTTAGGTAGAGTTTTTCGAGCTGATCATTTCGGTATATTATAAGCCAGATTCCGACATCATTTGGTATGGAAACGAGTGGACTAAAGAATTCACACAATTTGACCATTTTGAATTGACGACAAATCAAATGTCGTCAAAAATTGTTTTTGACGCCATAAAGTAAGGGCGTCAATTGTCTAATATATATATATATATATATATATATATATATATATATATATATATATATATATATATATCTTGTAATTATAGCTTTAAAAATTCATATTTCTCAAACTATACAACAGAAAATTATAAAAATTATATATTTGGAATCCTTGTATTTTTCTCCTAATTATCTTATATTCTTTTTCTTTAAATTAATTTAAATAAATCAATGTGCCTTTAAATGAAGGTTTTTGAATTTATTCAATTAAATAGATGTAAATGTAAATTCTTGTTAAATAAATTGAGGTAAAAATCATGAAAATTAACGTTCTCCAAGGGGATGCTAATTAATAAATGACGGCACCCACGGGCGTTAAATAATAGAAGTTTCTTTAATTGTAGTTAATTATAGAATATGATGGACAATACCTCGACGGTATAGAGTACGGGGCGTGACAGAATGGTATCAGAGCTATACCCTAGCCGGAAGTGTGGGAACTAAGTGCCATGCAGGGCAAAGTGCTACACTATGGGAGCCACCTCTTAAGTCCGTAATGGAGCAAAGTGCTACATAGTGGGAGCCACCTCTTGAGCCTGTAGGGGTCACCTCTAGAGTCCTACCTGCCTGGGGGTTTGATTGCGTGATTGCGTGCTATATGTGCCTAGCGATGAGGACGTCGCCTATATAAGAGGGGTAGATTGTAACACCCTCAAATATAGTTAAGTTGTACTCTATATCACCGAGGCACCTTTTCAAGTATCGGCTCAGTTCTCGAAAAGAATTTCGAAGTTAAGCGTGCTTAATGGGGAGCAATACCGGGATGGGTGACCTACTCGGGAAGTCCCCCATTCTGGAGCCGATCACTGTTAAAAAGGGATAAAACCGTGAGGCCGGTAGGCCAAAGCGGACAATACCTCGACGGTATAGAGTACGGGGCGTGACATATGGGATGTGGGCCGCGAAGGCAGAATTCTGGGAAGCAGGCTACGAGAGCCAGACTTGGGAAGCAGGCCACGAAGGCCAAAGGTAAGCAGGCTGCGAGAGCCAAAACTGGGAAGCAGGCTATGAAAGCCGAAGAGAAGCAAGCTACGAGAGCCAGAATTGGGAAGCAGGCCACGAAGGCCGAATTTTGGGAAGCAGGCTACAAAAGTAAGGATCTGGGAAGCAGGCTATAAAAGCCGAAGGGAAGCAGGCTACAGGAGCCGAAATTATGGGAAGCGGGCCACGAAGGCCGAATTCTGAGAAGCAGGCCGTGAAGGCCGAATCTTGGAGAGCAGGCTGCAAGAGCCAACATTGGGAAGCAGGCCACGAGGGCCGAATTTTGGGAAGCAGACTACGAGAGCCAGACTTGGGAAGCATGCCACGAAGGCCAAATGTAAGCAGGCTGCAAGAGCCAAAGCTGGGAAGTAGGTTGTGAAAGCCGAGGAGAAACAGGCTGCGAGAGCCAAAGTTGGGAAGCAGGCCACGAGGGCCGAATTTTGGGAAGCAGGCTACAAAAGCCAGGATCTGGGAGGCCTTTGTCGGTTTAACGCCCCGTCGGCAGAAGGTCTAGTCGGTTTAACGCCCCGTCGGTGGAAGGTGTAGTCGGTTTAACGCCCCGTCGGCGGAAGGTTTAGTCGGTTTAACGCCCCGTCGGCGGAAGATCTAGTCGGTTTAACGCCCCGTCGGCGGAAGGTTTAGTCGGTTTAACGTCCCGTCGGCGGAAGATCTAGTCGGTTTAACGCCCCGTCGGCGGAAGGTTTAGTCGGTTTAACCGGTTTAACGCCCCGTCGGCGGAAGATCTAGTCTGTTTAACGCCCCGTCGGCGGAAGATCTAGTCAGTTTAACGCCCCGTCGGCGTAAGGTCTGGTCGGTTTAACGCCCCGTCGGCGGAAGGTTTAGTCGGTTTAACGCCACGTCGGCGGAAGATCTAGTCGGCTTAACGCCCCGTCGGCGGAGGATCTAGTCGGTTTAACGCCTCGTCGGCGGAAGATCTAGTCGGTTTAACGCCCCGTCGGCGGAAGATCTAGTCGGTTTAACGCCCCATCGGCGTAAGGTCTGATTGGTTTCTGTTTGTTGGGTGGCTGAAGGTCGGAGGTAAAAGTTCATCTCGTGACTCTTCTTTCTCTTCTTTTATTCCTTTTTTGTGAGGAGAGGCGGGTGCAAAGATCATGTTCGCCTCATGACTGCTCTTTCTCTTCTTCTCTTCTTCTTTTATGGTGAGACAGGTGCAGAGACCATGTTCACCTCATGTCTCTTTTTTCTCTTCTCTTCTTCTTTTGTAGAGAGGCAGGTGCAGAGACCATGTTCGTCCCGTGACTGTTCTTCCTCTTCTTCTCTTCTTCTTTTATGTGGAGAGGCGGGTGCAGAGACCATGTTCGCCTCGTGATTGTTCTTTCTCTTCTTTTCTTCTTTTTTTATGGAGAGGCAGGTGCAAAGACCATGTTTGTCTCATGATCATTTCTTTCTCTCTTCTTCTCTTCTTTTTTTGTGTGCGAAGAGGCGGGTTCGAAGACCACGTCTGCCTCATGATTGTTCTCCTTTTTTTTCTCTCTTCTTTTCTTCTTTTTTTTATGTCAAGAGGCGGGCTCAAAGACTACGTCTGCCTCATGTCTCTTTTCTTTCTTCTTCTTTTCTTCTTTTGTGTGATGAGGCGGGCTCGAAGACCACGTCTGTCTCATATGTCTTTTCTTCCTTTTCTTCTCTTCTTTTGTGTGATGAGGTGGGCTCAAGGACCGTATTCGTCCCGTGACTGTTCTTTCTCTTCTTCTCTTCTTCTTTTATGGGGAGGCAGGTGCAGAGACCATGTTCGCCTCGTGACTGTTCTTTCTCTTCTTCTCTTCTTCTTTTATGGAGAGGCAGGTGCAGAGACCATGTTCGCCTCATGACTGTTCTTTCTCTTCTTCTCTTCTTCTTTTATGGAGAGGCGGGTGTAAGGACCACGTTCGTCTCGTGACTGTTCTTTCTCTTCTTCTCTTCTTCTTTTATGTAGAGAGGCGGGTGCAAAGACCGTATCTGCCTCGTGACTCTTCTTTCTCTTCTTCTCTTCTTCTTTTATGGAGAGGCAAGTGTAAAGACCATGTTCGTCTCATGACTGCTCTTTCTCTTCTTCTCTTCTTCTTTTATGGTGAGGCAGGTGCAGAGACCATATTCGCCTCATGTCTCTTTTTTCTCTTCTCTTCTTCTTTTGTAGAGAGGCAGGTGCAGAGACCATGTTCGCCTCGTGTGCCCCTTTTTTCTTTCTTTTCTGCTCTTCTTTTCTCATTAACGCTTCCGTGCTGGAGTGTATTTCTCTTAATGTGCCCCAGGTTGTGGTGTAGCTTCATTTGGTGTGCATCTCCCCTGAGGGGTGTGTTTTGCCTATTTGCTTCTGTGCCCCCAGGCGGGGTGTATTTTTTTTGGATTCTATGTCCCCAGACCAGGGTGTGTTTTTTTTTAATGCCCCCGAGGCGGGGTGTAGCTCTCTTCAAATGCCCCCATGGTGAGGTATACCCTTCACGGCTTCTATGCCCCCAGGCGGGGTATGTTTCTTCTTCATATGCCCCTGGTACGGGGCGTGTCTTTTGTTTCTTATACCCCTCCATGGTGGGGGCAAATTCTGCTTTCTTTCTACCCCTGAAGGCGGAGGAGTGCTTCTCTTCATATGTCCCCGGCACGAGGGTGTATCTCTTGCTTCTTATGCCCCCCTGAGGCCGGGGTGCATCTCTTTACGGCTTCTGTGCCCCCGAAGTAGGGTATGTTATTTCTTCAAATGCCGCTTGGGCGGAGTATATCTTTCTTCTTATGCTCCCAGATCGGGATGTATGTCTCTTCGTTTCGGTGCCCCGGGTCGGGGTAGATGCTTCTGCTTCTTATGCGCCAAGGGCAGAGTGTATTTCTTTCTGTGCCCCCAAGCTGGGGTACATTCTTCATATTTCTTATACCCTTTTCGCAGGGTGTATTCTCTTGTTTCTTATGTCCTTGGATCGGGGCGTATGTTTCTTCTTCTGACGCCCCTAGGTCGGGATATATTCTTTCTTCATGTGCTCCCAGGTTGGGATGTATGTCTCTTTGCTTCTTTACGCCCCCGGATCGGGGTAAGTGCTTCTGCTTCTTATGCGCCAAGGGCGGAGTGTACCTCTTTGTGCCCCCTGAGTGGGGTGGATGTTGTTGCTTCTAGGCCCTCGAGGCGAGGTGGGCTTCTTCTTCAAATACCCCCAAGACGGGGGTGTAATTCTCGGCTTCATATGCCCCCAAGGTGGGGTATGTTCTGCTTCTTGTGCCCCCAGAGGTGGGGTGTATGTTGCTTTTTGCACCCCAAAGGTGGAGTGTACTTCTCTTCGAGTGCCCCTGAGTCGGGGCGTAGCTGTGTCTCACATGCCCCCCTGCGGGGTGAGCTTGGCTTCTTGTTCACCCGAGGTGGGGTGAGTTCTTCTTCTTCGCATGCCCCTGAGTCAGGGCGTGTTTTTTATAGCTTCTAGGCCCTCGAGGCGAGGTTGGCTTCTTCTTCAAATACCCCCAAGACGGGGGTGTGATTCTTGGCTTCATATGCCCCCAAGATGGGATGTATTTTACTTCTTGTGCCCCCCAGGGGTGGGGTGGAATTCTTTTCAGTTACCCCTGAGTCGGGGTTGATTCTTCTGCCTCTTATGCCCCAAGGTGGTGTACACTTCTCTTCATATGCCCCCTAAGCCAGGGTGCAACTCTGCTTCTTCTCATGACCCCAGGCCGGGGCAGTCTCTTCTTCTTATGCTTATGTGCTCCCGCATCGGGGTGTATTCCTTTCTTCACGTGCTCCCCTAAGCCGGGGAATATTGTGTGTTCTGCTTCAGATGCCCCCATATCGGGGTGTATTTCCCCTTCAAATGCCCCTAAGCCGGGGTGCAACTCTATTTCTTCTTACGTCCCCAGGTCGGGGCGGATTCTTCTTCAAATGCCCTGAAGCCGGGGTGTAAGTTTTGCTTTGTGTGCCCCTCAGTCGGGGCGGATTCTCTTCATGTGCCCCTGGGAACGGGGTGTATTTCCTTTTTTTCTTTTTTTTTGCCTCCTATGCCCCCGTAGCAGGGCATATATCTTCTTCTTATCCCCCATGGCGGGGTATGTGCATGCTCTCTTCGGGAGTGGTGGCCGTGCTTGGCCTTATTGCTATAAAGCATTCCCCTCAGCGGGCAGCTATTCACCAAACTACAATTGTGGCTCGCTGGGTCTTTTAACAACCACTCGGGGGGCCATTTTGTGCCGGATAGAGGCAGCAGGATGGAGAAACGAGCGGGGTCATTGCACCGCAGACTCGGCGCCTCCTAGAGTCGGGCGGGATGCCGGGTTTCTTCTTGCTCTTTCAGTCGTCGATGCTGGCCAACTTTTCTTCCTTCTCTCTTTCTCTCTCTTTTTTTTTCTTCTTGTATGATTGACCAGAGTGGAGGCGCAAGAGAGCGCTCACCCCCTCAGGGAGGGGATGAGTGGTTTGCTCCACCGCATCAACCCCACAATGGTAATCTTTGTTCAGCACGGATCTCGACGGATGTGACCGTACAACCCTCTCTTGCCAATTCTTTCTCTTTTTTTTGCTTCTTTCTTTTCTCTTTTTCTTCTTTTCTTCTCTTCTTCTCTTCTTCTTTTCTTCCTTTCTTCTTTTCTTCTCTTTCTTTTTGAGGAAAAGGAGGGTTTGATTTCCCCTCCCTTCTCTTCTCTTTCTCTTCTCCCTTTTTTTTTATAACAGCCCCCATGATTCTTGGAAGCTCCATATGCTTCGAAGCAGCGTCCTCGAGGCCACGAAGGCAGCTGCACCAAGTTTGGCTTTTCTCCCCATAGGACTGTCGAAGACAACACCTGTCATTCATCAAAGCAGGCAAACATTGTTAATTAGGAGGCCATAAGGCGCTAAATCTCGGCGAAGAGATGAAGGGTGGTTTAAGTCCCACCGGGCGTGCCAGACTTGTGGATGCACTAAAGTTCGTCTCGTTCGGGCGGTTCGTCTGTTGGGTGCGTGGGCGTGCCAGCCACCGAGGTGACAATTTATTCGGGCTCCGAAGAGCCCATGGTGCGCTCGATCTGACTTCGTCAGACGATTGTGTGATTCGTGTCGGGACCAAAACCCGCCGCGCCATAAAGGTTACGGCGTCATTTACATCCCCCATACGAGGGAACACCCTTGATTAATCGCCGAGATTCAGGGCCTCATGGCCAGGAAATTAATTGCATGAAAAGTCTATTACAAGGTGTTAAAATCCTCACGCGAGGGCGAGAAGAAAACTATTCGCGGTCATGTCGGTCGTGTGCTGACCATTTAATATTCGGACGAATGTCCGGCTCGGGAAAAGCACGATCGTCGCGGGAAGACCGGAGCATATGTATGCCCGGATATGGCAATTTATTGTTCAGAAGAATAGAAAACGTTCGGCTAAACCTTAGTTAGAGCGGTCGGAAACCGGTAAATCTGTTGGCCCGGTACAAGAGCAAGCTGCGACCATACTGCGGTGGGCCCCCCGCGGTCGAAACAAGACTTGCATGAGCGTCATTAATATTTCCGGTGCCAAGGGGCAACGAGAGAATATCCCTTGAATCGGCTGAAAAGCCCTGTGTCTAGGGAAGCGGACGTTCGAAACATGTCGGTCATTCGGGAGACCATTTAATATTCGGACGGGAGTCCGGCTTGAGAATATTGTGATCATCGCGGGAGGACCTGGAACATATGCATTCCGGGATGCGGCAAGTTTATTATTCCGAGACACTGAAAACATTCGTTTGAATCTCAGTTATTGTAGTCGGAAACCAGTGAATCTATTGGCCCGGTGCGAGATCGAGTCAGGACCATACCGGGGGCGCCTCCCATGGTCCGAACGAGGCTTGCGCGGGCATCATTAATATTTTCGGTGCTGGAGGGCAACAGGGGAGAGTCCCGGGTGATGCGGGATGGGACCACGGACACGACAAGCTCGCGATCGTCCCTTAACGAGGGAAGCGTCGGATGTGCGCGGTTGAGAAACCGGCAATGAGCTAGGGTGGTCGGCTCTCTTTTACGCCCGGATCGGGTCACGGGACGGTAATGCTCACTCTCTCGCAGTAGCGGTGATATGAAATTATAGCAAGCTAGGTCCTAAAACATGCTCTCTAGCAGTGGCATAAACAAGCATATATGAAATAAGCGAAATGCCAAGTGTAGGAGCGAAGACGATACCTCCACGCGCTCGGCGTGGGGACGACGGACCCGGCCGAAACTCGTACTCCCGGAATAATATTACACAATATTACAGAAATGTAAGCCGCTGCCCACTCCACGCAGGGAGGTAAAGGGCTACACAATGGGGTCCGGGAGGACCGAATTCGGGTTGACGGGCGGCTTCTCGCGCTGTTTCGGCAACACCCGAACACGTGACGGTGGGGCCCACGTGCAGTCCGGAGGGGCCGTGTGGGACCCGGTGGCACCGCTGTAGTGGTGGATGCCCGGAGGGTCTCTCCTTGGGATGGCGGCGCGCTGGAACGCCGGCCGGAGGCCCGGCTGCTCCGTTCGGCACCGGTCGGAAAAATCGGCCACGGACCTGCACTTTCTGATTTTCAGCGCGCGCTCGCACGGTAACGGACGCTGCGATCAGATCCGATGTCGGATTGACACGAAATTAGCGCCGTTGGAAAGCTGAATCGAAGTACTTCAATGTAGGCCTAGAGATCTGGCCTGGATCTTCGCTGATCTTGACTTATGGAATTTACAACCTCCTGTTGTACAGTAACTAAACACTCAGATATGCAGAGCTGATCTCTGATAACTGCCGTTGACCGCTAGGAAGAACGTGGATTCAGACTTCGACGTCTTCATGAAAGTTGTAGGATTTTGAGTTGGGAAGATGGAAAAGTTGGTTTGGACATGTTTGGATGTGTCTATGAATTGCTATGATTTGTTTACTGGAAGAAGGTCGGATCTAAGATCTGGCTAGAAGTACTGTAGCTCCGGTAGAACATGAATTTTGAAAAATAAGTAAAAGACTCAAAACAAATTAATAAAAATTGTGGAGGTAGGGAAAAATGGACAGAACGCCCAGTTAAATTGGGAGGTCTAAAAAAATTTAAAAGGATGGTAGAAGAGGACGAACTCAAAGGGTCTGTCACTGTAGACAGAGACAGATCTGATCTGAGTTTGGGGAATGAACGAAGTGGAAACACTATGAAACGGGGGAATTTGGACCTCAATTTTTTTGTGGAGAAGGGGCTGTAAGATAGAAACCAACCGTCCAAATTTCATGTCGATTGGAACTCGTGGCTGGCTTGAGGAATTTTTGAGCTGCACCTCTGTCCAGCAGGACAGAACACTGAAGATGATCCCGTGGCGGCTCGAAGGCGGCACGAACGGCGGCGGCGGCGGCACCGGAGGTGGGGGAAAGGTGATACCACTCTAGAATGGAGGTTTAGGAAGAGAGAAACCAGAGGGAGAGGAGCTGGGGGCGCAGCTAGCTTCACAAGTTCACAAAATTTTCTGATTTTCATTGATTTTCACATAAAAATACAATCTTTTATATGATTCCAACCAAATCAATTGTCCACCCTTAGATCTAGGGATGGGGATTGAAGGGCTGGGATGGCATGCCACAAACATAAAAAAAAACATTAAAAAATGACGGGGGGGCGGCCTATTGACTATGGGTAGGTTTTGAATGTAAGGTTGAATGGAAGGTTGAATGGTTGGTGGCCTACCTTGGAAAAATATGACCACTTGTCTCCCATGTGGTCAATTGGCATTCCAACCTTCTAGATGGCCACCTAGGATGGTTGAACAGCCCCACATGGATGACATGGACCAATGTGAGAGGGCTGAGGGCCCCCTTGCTGGTCCTACTGACAAATTACATAGAAACCCAAACAATCCGTGGGAATGACGCATTGGCTTATAAAGCCGTACAATTGCGCATATACTTTCCCATGGATATACAAATAAACTAAAGGACATAAATGCAATATGAGAAGTACTAGCTTGGCGTCGATTCCCATCAACTCTCCCCGGGTGGGAGGAACTCGACCCCGTCGAGTAGGGGTAGGAATGCTTGAGTACTCCGGCGGATCCGTCACCGTGCCAAGTAACGCGGGTACGCTCCACTCCAAATGATCGGCACCTGCTCATTCCATATATACTCGATATGCGAACTGCTATGGGCTAAAGGTGGTCACTCCGAAGGGGCACTCTCAAAAAGGAAGGAAGCAGCTCGAAGACTCACTAGGAATCACCGCTGAGTCCCTATAGGTGATTGATCCGGGTATAGAAGTAGAACCGATCCCATACTCATCAAGTGAGTCCAATCACCTCTTACTCATAAGAGAACGACAACGAGCTTGCACAAGACACATGCAGACTCACCATGCACTAACACACGTATGCAAACAAACCACACAAAATAAACCACACGAAGAAAAGCACATTGACTCAACTATGACCCTAGACACACCTAATGTTAGTCCGACCCGTACATAGGTGACGGCGTACCAGGACACCCGAATGTGTGCCATGCATGCATGTTATGTAACCGGAGATGGGTGGTATGGGGAACACCTATACGTCGGGTGTGGTTATGCATGGATGGTCTTTTGAATGTGGGCGACTCGGGTGGTTTAGAAGGGCCGAGTGTTGGTGGGTCGGGGTTGGTGGATGTAGATAGCCCATCCCGAGGGGAAGGGGCATAAAAGTGGGCTTCCTTGAAGAAGGGGAGTACGGGTGGTAACTCGGGAAGCCTAATAGTGAAGGGGTCAAAAGGGTCAAAGAAGGTATGACCCCTTGTGGTGGGTTCCCACAAGTCACGGTCCCACGTGTAGAAGGTTTGAAGATGTGAGTAGTCATCTTCTTGAATTGTAACGGGTGGGACGGGGATCGTAAGCAAGAAGTATGATTCCTCCCTCGAACAAAAGGGTATGAATTCGGGCTCGTCCGGTAAGGGGAGGAGTAAGAGGACCTCCGTGGTGACCCAACCCACGGTGCACTCGGAGGTAATGGACCCGAAGGCCGGATGGGTGAAGCTAAGACTAGCGGGTTGGTCAAAGCCTCAGGCCAAAAGATGCGTCAACTCCCATTGTGAATCTAATCCCATGATAAGATCGTCCAATGTATCAACATGGTGACGAGATCGAAATGTGGTATGGAATGAGTTGACCGACATAAGAGGTAGAATGGGGTCCATAGATGGGAAGGGATGTGGGACCAAGCCATCCTTGAGCCAACTAAAAAGCGGCTCGGCAATGTATAGTATACCCGTTAGAAATATGGGTAGATCGGGCTTGGGTGGTTCCAAATGAGATGGTTCCGAATCAAATTCGGAAATAGAGAGTGATGTCATTGGAGCTCTCATGGATGAGGAAGGAATGTCCTTCTCAGGGTGAAGAGGTCCTTGGGGTGGCTCCGGGAACAACCAATTTACCCCGATACACCGATCTAAGCTAGTACTAAACCGATCTAGGCTTGTACTAAACCTTTGCACTTGCCCCATCAAGGCTTGGAACATTGCGCCCACTTCATCGGGACTATAGGTTCGGGGTATGGCCATGGTGGCTAAGAGGGGGTTGGTCCCCTAGGAATGAATATGCAAGGCCATTTTGGACAAAACACTAGACACGATCCTAAGTAATGCAAAGTTGGAATGTGACTCGACGACAACCTAGACACAACCAAGACTCGGTACGTGGCGGAGATAAGCGATCCGAAGATCACTCGCGCAAGTGTGCGGCCTTCCCGATAGGCGTAGCCTAACGTTCGGACAACACCTTTTGATATACCGAGTAAAGGGATGCAATGCGAAAAGACACTCTTTTTGTGTTTTAAAACAATGATGATCCTAAACACGACTTAGACCGACTAATGACTAGACGTAAATGACTAATGAATGACACCTTTTCTTTTCTTTTTTGACACCCTAGACTCAAACTGGCTCTGATACCAAATTGATGCGGGACGGGACCACGGACACGACAAGCTCGCGATTGTCCCTTAACGAGGGAAGCGTCGGATGTGCGCGGTTGAGAAACCGGCAATAGCTAGGGTGGTCGGCTCTCTTTTGCGCCCGGATCGGGTCACGGGACGGTAATGCTCACTCTCTCGCAGTAGCGGTGATATGAAATTATAGCAAGCTAGGTCCTAAAACATGCTCTCTAGCAGTGGCATAAACAAGCATATATGAAATAAGCGAAATGCCAAGTGTAGGAGCGAAGACGATACCTCCACGCGCTCGGCGTGGGGACGACGGACCCGGCCGAAACTCGTACTCCCGGAACAATATTACACAATATTACAGAAATGTAAGCCGCTGCCCACTCCACGCAGGGAGGTAAAGGGCTACACAATGGGGTCCGGGAGGACCGAATTCGGGTTGACGGGCGGCTTCTCGCGCTGTTTCGGCAACACCCGAACACGTGACGGTGGGGCCCACGTGCTGTCCGGAGGGGCCATGTGGGACCCGATGGCACCGCTGTAGTGGTGGATGCCCGGAGGGTCTCTCCTTGGGATGGCGGCGCGCTGGAACGCCGGCCGGAGGCCCGGCTGCTCCGTTCGGCACCGGTCGGAAAAATCGGCCACGGACCTGCACTTTCTGATTTTCAGCGCGCGCTCGCACGGTAACGGACGCTGCGATCAGATCCGATGTCGGATTGACACGAAATTAGCGCCGTTGGAAAGCTGAATCGAAGTACTTCAATGTAGGCCTAGAGATCTGGCCTGGATCTTCGCTGATCTTGACTTATGGAATTTACAACCTCCTGTTGTACAGTAACTAAACACTCAGATATGCAGAGCTGATCTCTGATAACTGCCGTTGACCGCTAGGAAGAACGTGGATTCAGACTTCGACTTCTTCATGAAAGTTGTAGGATTTTGAGTTGGGAAGATGGAAAAGTTGGTTTGGACACGTTTGGATGTGTCTATGAATTTCTATGATTTGTTTACTGGAGAAGGTCGGATCTAGGATCTGGCTAGAAGTACTGTAGCTCCGGTAGAACATGAATTTTGAAAAATAAGTAAAAGACTCAAAACAAATTAATAAAAATTGTGGAGGTAGGGAAAAATGGACAGAACGCCCAGTTAAATTGGGAGGTCTAAAAAAATTTAAAAGGATGGTAGAAGAGGACGAACTCAAAGGGTCTGTCACTGTAGACAGAGACAGATCTGATCTGAGTTTGGGGAATGAACGAAGTGGAAACACTATGAAACGGGGGAATTTGGACCTCAATTTTTTTGTGGAGAAGGGGCTGTAAGATAGAAACCAACCGTCCAAATTTCATGTCGATTGGAACTCGTGGCTGGCTTGAGGAATTTTTGAGCTGCACCTCTGTCCAGCAGGACAGAACACTGAAGATGATCCCGTGGCGGCTCGAAGGCGGCACGAACGGCGGCGGCGGCGGCACCGGAGGTGGGGGAAAGGTGATACCACTCTAGAATGGAGGTTTGGGAAGAGAGAAACCAGAGGGAGAGGAGCTGGGGGCGCAGCTAGCTTCACAAGTTCACAAAATTTTCTGATTTTCATTGATTTTCACATTAAAATACAATCTTTTATATGATTCCAACCAAATCAATTGTCCACCCTTAGATCTAGGGATGGGGATTGAAGGGCTGGGATGGCATGCCACAAACACAAAAAAAAACATTAAAAAATGAAGGGGGGGGGGGGGGCGGCCTATTGACTATGGGTAGGTTTTGAATGTAAGGTTGAATGGAAGGTTGAATGGTTGGTGGCCTACCTTGGAAAAATATGACCACTTGTCTCCCATGTGGTCAATTGGCATTCCAACCTTCTAGATGGCCACCTAGAATGGTTGAACAGCCCCACATGGATGACATGGACCAATGTGAGAGGGCTGAGGGCCCCCTTGCTGGTCCTACTGACAAATTACATAGAAACCCAAATAATCCGTGGGAATGACGCATTGGCTTATAAAGCCGTACAATTGCGCATATATTTTCCCATGGATATACAAATAAACTAAAGGACATAAATGCAATATGAGAAGTACTAGCTTGGCGTCGATTCCCATCACCGGGACTAGACTCCAAAATCGAAAACGTGTTCTAAAGGAGCGGGCTATAGACCGAGGATATGAGCCAGACGATGACCATGATCGGGACAGGCCCGAGGTCTAAGTATGGCCCACGGAGGTCTTATTGATATTCCCATGGACGGAGTCCAGGGGTGGCGAGAGCCATCTCGTTCTATTCTGATTCTGTCGGTCACTCGTGGACCTTTTCATGTTCGGGCAAGGGCCCATATTGAAAGTGCGACGTGGGTGGAAACGACCCCGTACAAATATATGCCGAGTTTATGGCCATTTCAATGAAAGAGCGGGAGCGAATCCCATTAGAATGAATCCGATTTAACGGGCTATCGGCCCAGAACAATGCCGGCTCACGACCATGTCGGGGAGGGAGCCGTCGGCCATATCGGTTGCCCACGGGCCATTTTACGTTCGGACACAGGTCCGTAATAGAAACGCGGCGAAGAACCGAGGTGAACCCGTTCAAATGTCTGCCGAGCATGCGGTAATTTTAGTAGTGGCTCGTAAGGGATCCGGCCTGAGAAACGAGTCCGGTTAATCGGAATGTCAGCCCAAGGCGAGGTTGGGCCATGGCCATTTCGGGATAATTCCCAAGACGCAGGCCCAACCTGGAAGGGCGGCGTTGTTGTTCCTTCAGCACCGGGTCACGAGAGAGACGGGGCTGCAAAGTAGATTTTACCATTTTTCTTTATTACTTAGAGTTTTACTATTATTATTTGTTGATTTATGTATATCTTTGAGTGAGTTCATTATTGCTATTTATTTATTTTTTTCTTGTGATTTATTCATTTATTATTGTTATTGTTAGGTTTGTTTTTATTGTTTATTTGTTTTATTATCATTCGTTTGCTTGTCGTGTTTCGTTAAATTTGTTATTATTATTTATCCTGGGTTATCATTTATTTATTTATCATTCTTGGTGAGTTTATTATTATTATTCATTCATCTTTGTTATCATTTATTTGTCTAATTATTATTATTGTTATTATATTTTTTAGGCTTATTATTATTATTACTTATTCCTTTATTATTCTTATTTATTTATCCATTTTTTGAATTTGTTATTATTTATTATTATTATTATTATTATTCTTCATATTTTCTGGAGAGAGAATGGGCCATTATAGGGCTAAGAGAAAGGCGTACCGCTGAAGGGTTGAGGGTGTGCCGCTGAAGGGCCTGGGACGGTGCTGCTGAAGGGCTAGGAGTGTGCCACTGAAGGGCTGGTAGAGGTGTGCCGGCGAAGGGGCGAGGGTGTGTGCCGCTGAAGGGCTGGAAGGGTGTACTGCTGAAGGGCTGGGAGTGTGCCGCTGAAGGGCCTGGGGCTGTGCTGCTGAGGAAGGGCACGAGCGTGCCGCTGAGGGGTTGATCGGGGGGTGCGTCGGCGAAGGCAGGGACGAGGGTGCACCGCTGGAGGGTTCAAGGATGGGCGTGCCGCTGGAGGAGCTGGAAGCGCGTACCGGCGGAGGGTTGAACAGGGGAGAGCGTGCCGGCAAAGGGGTCGCGGGAGCGTGCCGTCAAAGGAGCTTGAGGGGGCACCGCCGAAGGGTTGGAGCAGGCGTGCCGTTGAGCGCAGGGGGAGCGTGTCGGCGAAAGGCCAAACGAGGGGTACTGGGGGAAGTTGGGCTGGGCCGTGCCGGCGAAGGGTGCTGTAGGGTGTACCGGTGAAGGGCGTGCCGGCCAAGGGCATGGGGAGCCCACTCCTCCTCCATTTCTTTTAAGGCTTTTCTTTTCTTCTTTTCTGATTCCCTTTTTATTAAGTTTGCGTGGGTTTCTTCTTTTCTTCTCTTGATCAATTTCCATTCTTTCTTCCATGAGGACGAATGTTCGAGTTATATAGTTATCGTTCGATTTGGCTCTCTTTGTGTTGATTACGGTTCCCTTGCGTCGGTTAAAGCGTTTTACTATCGTTCTTTTTATTTGTTTGTTGCTTTCTTTTAGTCCTTTTTAACGTGTGGTTGTTCCATTTGTTTGTTGATTCCTTTTGTCTTTTAATATATTATCGTTTCTAACAAAAATTCGACAGCATCTCCCCTTGACCCGAGCGTAAGGGAGGTACAGGGAACGCGCCCACATGGAGTGGCAGAACCCGACAACTGGAGGTGGGCGCCCGAGAGCGGCAACACCTTATTAAAACCTCGAAAAACTCGGAGGGGACGACAGAGAGGAAACACGGGGCTAATACAACCTAAGGATACCCTGACTGGCAGGGAGAGGGCCAGGTGTGCCGGGTAGAGGTAGGCCAAGGGTGTGCCGGTGGGGCTGGGCTGGGGCGTACCGCTGGGGGCACGGCTAGGGTGTGCCGTTGGGGCTAGGCTGGGGTGTACCACTGGGGCGCGACTGGCGTGTGCCGCTGGGGCACAGTTGGGGTGTGCCGTTGGGGCTGGGCTGGGGTGTGCCGCTGGGGGCGCTACTGGGCGTGCCGTTGGAGGCACAATCAGGGCGTGCCGTTGGAGGCACGGCTGGGGGTGAACGAAGAGGAAAACGCTTGGGAGGAAACAAACCCTAACAAAAGGAGAAAGGTAAAGGGGGGGCGTGAAACACCGAAGGATGTAAATACGGAAGAAATGCTTCAGAAAGACGTGCAAGAAAAATACTTGCAAGCCTTCAACTTTTATTCTCACAAAAGGAGTGCCCCAAGGGAGCTAATACATGGCGACGGGAAAGAAAACAAAGTGGGACAAAGAAAGAAAGAAAGAAGATACAATGGGGGGAGCATGGATTCCTCCCCTCCCGGACCTCACTCTCTCTCTCTCTTCACTCACTCTCCTTCTCTTCCTCTCTTTACACCGGTGATGGTGGACGGGATAGCAACGGGGGAGCCGGGCCCCCCCTCCTTCTTCTCTTCTTCTCTTCTTATTTTTCTTCTTCTGCTCTTCGCGCGGACGGCGGTGGACGGCTCTTCTTCTTTCTCTTCTTCTCTTCGCACGGACGGCGGCGGTGGGTGGAACGGCAAACTCCCTCCCCCCCTTCTCTTCTTCTCTTCCTCTCTTCTTCTCTTCTCCTCCTTCTTCTCTTCTCCTCCTCCTCTCTTCTGCGTGTGTCTGTCTGTGGGTGTATATCTCTCTCCCTCCCCCTCTGTTCGCAGCAAAGAGGGGTTTTATACCCCGGGCGGCGGGAGCCTCCGAAGGCAGGAAGCGTGCAATGAGCATTCAATGGGAGTTGACTCCCTTGTCCTGGATGGCAGGAGGAGTAGGCAGGTGGCCCTCTCCCCAGGCGACACCTCAGCAACCCCATTGCGCGCCAAGGATCTATAGGGGATGGCGTTAAGATTACTTGCCGACCACGCCAGCCGGAGTGTGCCACTAAACGGGTGAAAAGGCGTGTCGCTGGAAGGCACGGCAAGCGTGCCGTTGAAGAGCCCAAAGGGCGTGCCGGCGAAGCGCAGCAAGGGCATGCCGCTGAGGGGCAGGATGGGTGTGCCGCTGGGGGGCATGGGGGCGTGCCGCTGGGAGGCCCAAGGGGTGTGCCGCTGGGCGCCCCCCCCCCCTTGGGTGTGCCGCTGGACGGCCCAGGGGGTGTGCCGCTGGGCGCCCCCCTTGTGTGTCGTTGGACCCCCACGAGGGTGTGCCGCTGGGGGCACCCTGGGGGTGTACCGGGGGTGGCGTCGCAGGTGTGCCTGGGAAGACACCATGGGTGTGCCGGCGAGCGGGAGCTGAGGGCGTACCTGGGAAGGCCTCCAGGGCGTGCTGGTGACGGAGGCGCCTAGTGTGCCGGGAAAGAGGCACATGGCTGTGCCGGCGAAGGGCCATGGGGCGCACCGCTGAGCGCCTTTGGGGCGTGCCGCTAAAGGCTTCAAGGGTGTGCCGCTGAAGGGCACCAGGGTGTGCCGCTGGAGGCCACCCTGGGTATATTTCTGAGCCCGTTCTGAGCCCGTTGTGAGCATGAGTTGTAGCTCATTTAATTTTCTTCGAGGCCCATGGATTGTCAGGCTCTTGGTGGTTGATTTCTCTTCGCTGTCGTGATTTCGGAGACGGCTTCACGGCGGTGTTTATATTTAGGGAGTCCAGGAGACCAGTCTCTCCGGGGCTTCTTCGCTCGGCGCCGTTGTTGATGCGAGGCCAGGCAGGACATCTGTGCGTGCAATTTTTGGTGTCCACAAATGCCCCCCACCCACGGGTAGCGCAGGCGAAGTATGAGCCAGGTGTTGACACCTGAAATATAACTGAGAACAAGACGAGACCAAAAAGAAGGTTGAACCAGACATGAAGCTCTCAGGAATTCCTGCAAAGTCAGAATTATAGAAGAGTCGTCACTGAAGATATCACCCAACTGGGACCCTTCCCGGTCAAGCTGATGTCCGGTATTGTCGTCGCTCAGATGGCAGTATTGATGAAGAATTGCAGTCTACTGATAGATGAAAATCCCCAGAAATATTCTGATAAGACTGTGTCAACCCATCAACTAAGGGACCTTCGCCTGTTCTGACAGATTCGAGGGACTGACAAATGAAAGGGCAGTTTAGGCAGCTTTGACAGCTCAAACCTACTGATGAGAAAGTTTAAAATATAAAAAAACCCTAAATGGGCTCACTAGTGTGACGCCGGGAGTTCCTCACCAGGGCCCAAAGCCCATGTGGGGCGACGCCGGGAAGCCCCATCCTTTGGCGCAAAGAGGCCTCCCGCTTTCGATTAGGGCGCGCCGAGAGCTCGTGGTCTGCGCGCCGAGGTGAGCATGCCGAGAGGGGAAGGGTTTGTGCTATAAAAACCCCTTTTCTCTCGAGAGAAGAAGAAGAAGGTGGAGAGAAGAAGAAGGATGAGAGAAGCTTAGAAGATCCTCACCATCACCACCGCCAGAAGAGAAAAGAGAGAGCCTCCTCCACTGAAAGAAAGAGAGAAGAGACCAATCCCGAGAGAAGAAGAAGAAGAAGAAGCTCCAGGTGGGCAGCTGGGGAGGGAGAGGAGTCAATGCTCCGCCCTCCCCCATGTTTTCTTTTATTCTTCATGTAATCTTATGAGTTTTCTCTCGATTCATCGTATGTAACCGGGATATCCCGGCCTCTGTTTCATCTCCCTTTCCCCATTCTCTCCTTGTGATTGGTGTGAGTCTTGGAATGATGTGATGAAATGAAATGCTACCATGGCCCGTTTGGGTGCTGGGTAATTGAGATATCGGCCGTCTATCTTTCCATCTGCTGCTATGTCTTTCCCTCATGCGTTTTCTTTCTTAGCTCAATTGAAGCGCACTTGATTCTCCGATGGGTCTGCGGGCTCAGTTGTCTTCAATGGAATAAATGTGGCTCTAGATATACCGATGTCCCTCGCCGTTCGTCGTTGTTTGCATAAAGCCTCCCAGACTTTCCCCAGGGCCAGAGACAGACCATCTCTTGGCTTCTGGGATAGTCTGCTACTGATATTGGCAATAACCCTAACGGCCTGCTCAAGATCCCCTTTCCACAGGAATAAGTAAGATACTTCGATGGATTGATACCGAGGGTTTCTAATCCGATTCCAGTATAAACAGTTCCATCAGCGTCGTCCCTGGGGCCAGAGACGGCCATCTCTTGGCTCCCAGGGCGACCAAAGATGCCAGCAAATGATCTCCTAAGGGTCAATAACATATGACGACTCAAAACCCCCCCAGTAATTGGCTTCTCCGATTCCCGTCGAGCCCAGCCCATCTTTGGCAAATTAAACCCATGCCCAAGTAACCCAACCAGAATTCCAGCCTAAAACCCCCAAAATTCCCTCTAATCTGGACTGAAATCCAAGAGAACCCTAGAACAGAGTATCGTTGAACCTCCTCAAGCCTTTCCGGCGCCATAGCTCCTGGCGCGGCCCGCGTCGGGAACCTCACGCCGAGAGCCCCTCCTCCTTCTTTAAAACCGCGCCGAGAAGCCCCTCGCGCCGGGAACCCCCTTTGCCTCCCAGCTGCGCTGATAACCAAGTTTCTACCCTTTGTTTTCCCCTTGATCGCTTCGTCCACGTACCCCGAGACATTCATGAGTCGTCATATACACCCTCGGAGATAAATTAACAGGGGATTGACCTCCCCTACAGTCCTATGTCCTGAATTGGATTCATATGCAACCCCGCGGGTCCGATGGACCTTGTCTTTACAAGGGTTTCGTCGGTCTCCGAGGAGGGGAATAGTGACCGATGCTAGAGACATGTATAGTATCCTTAAGCCTTAGTGCTCCCTCACTTTCCGGCTTTCATCCCGGCACTCCGTGGATGTCAGCCTATACCCCTCCCTGGCAAATGCTCGGTCCGGGGGAGGTGCTGCCAAAATTCTCCCAAGAGCTGGCTATAAAAGACGCATGACAGCATCGAAACAAACAAAAAAATAAATAATAATAATAATAATAATAATAATAATAAATGTTTGCATTGGCCCTGTATGCCTTCGTGCATGTTGCCTTATGTTAGCTCGTGCATGTTGTGCCCCGGTGCACATTTCAGCTCTTTTAGGATCGTGCACCTTTCTGACCTGAGCTCATAGCTTGTGGAGGCTTTTTTTGTTTACAAGGCGCTATGCGGTGGGGGTTCCGGGTGCGCAGACTAGCGTGCCGAGATCCTTCCTTCACACCATACTGTGTGGGGCGTGGAGAAGGCCACCACCCTTGTTCCCATCTTCCTGCATTCGTGCATGACTCATGAAACCTAGTGCACATTTGGTACACTGATGCATTCATATACCCCGTGCATATTCTATGCATTGACATTTCCATGAGTCCCGTGCCTATTTCCTGCATTGATGCTCCCGCATCCATACACATCTTTGCCTCTACGTGATTCACCAGTGCATATTTTTCTCACATATAGACGTGTTTCATACGTGATTCTTCTTGCATTCACATATATACCATGCATACATAATAAAATGAAAAGAATAATAAAACATAATAAAACACAATAAGCCATGCACCTGGGCGAGTTCACGGACTTCCCATCTCTCTCGTACCCTGCAAAGGGGATATATCTATTAAGTCCCTGTGGCTGTGTCTGGACCCCAGGGGATCACCCCTATCATGGCCACGGCTCAGTTTGCCTGTGACTGAAATTTTTCCTTCCCCCTTAAGCCCGGTCTTTGAACCGCTGACTTGACGATATCGTCTGTTTCGATAGTTAATGTTATTATCTTGCCCATCTTCCTGGCTCTGGTATGAAATTCAAACTACGCACATGAATATATGTTTGCCTCTTGCGGCCTCCTATTTTGGCGTTTAATCAAGGGTTGTCCTTCTTAGGAAGGGCGTAATTAACGTCATAACCTTTATGGTATGGCGGACTTTTGGTCCCGACTCGGACTTCACAATCGACTAACCAAGTCAAGTCGAGCGCACAATGAAATCGTCACACATGTGACTGACACGCCTAACAAAATAAATAAATAAATAAATAAATAAATAATAAAATAAAAGGATGATAAAAAATCCCGCGTCCACAAGTCTGGCACGCCCGATGGGACCGAGTCTCCCTTCATCTCTACGCCGAAATAGGAGGCCCAGTGGGCCCCCCCTCAAATTTTTGATTCCGTGCTTTCTCTATTTTTCAGGAAACTACAATGACGGCTGGAATCATCTCTATACACTTTGATCAACAAGTGGTCGATGCACATGTGCGAGAGGGCTACCTGGCGGTACCTCTTGCGTTCGGATCGATGCCGCCTACTGTCGGGATGCCCAACTGCTTGGGCCTCGTCTTCACTGACTTGCTCGAAATCGACAACCAGGAACAGAAGACTGTTGTCGAGACATTGCCACAAGCTACCATCCCCAAAATGAGCCGGGGGATGCAGGATACTCCTGAGGTCGTGGCCTGCTTCGTCCATCACGAGGCGAAAAGGGGCGCACCCTCTGTTGCTGGAAGGAGGAGGAGATCTGACAGGAGAGCCCGATCCACTGTTACGGGACGCCGGATATCCAACTCAGGAAAGACAATGCTAATCGGAGGAATCCGGACGAACCTCAACGGCCGCCCGAGGGAGGTCAACCCAGATGTGGTCGTCCCGAGAGTACCCACCACCAACAGATTCCAAACTCTGGCTACTAGGAGGGCCGACGTCGAGAAAGAGGACCGAAGGCCGTTGGCACCAAAGCCGTCCAAGTTCAGGCAGATCTGGCGGCAGAAGAAGACCCAGAGCTGGGCCCCAGCTCAAGACGAAGAAAACATTGCTGACACCACTGTTGCCCCCTTCAGGGCAGGAAGCAGAAGAGGAAAAGGAAGAGACATAAGAAATGTTACTGCTGTTCACCCCGGGGCTCGGGGTAGGAGAGATGAGGAAGAGAATGAAGGAAGAAATCTGACTACTATTCGCCCCAGGATGAGGGGTAGGAGATATGAGCAGAAGGAAGACCTAACGGTCACCCACCCCATGGCTGGGGGCAAGAGATGGGAAAGAAAGAATCATGCTGCTGCTGCCAACTACTGCCAGGATGGGAGTAGAAGGTTCAGGGAAGAAGAGGAAATGAGAATAAGCGAACCAGTCGCTGCTGTCACTCTGAGAAGACCCAGGGCCTGCGCCAGACAGGTCGATATACTCAAATACTGCAAAGCCGAGCACCTGACTGCTCAGGTGGGGAGACTGGCTTATCAGCAGAAGAGCCAGGAAAGGTTGATGCTCCAACCAAAGCCACGAAGGCACAATAAAGAGGATATGAAACAAGTGGCTCAAGACTACTTTCACTACCTGGGGAACTCCGCCCTCGGGCAGCAAAGATTATCCCGTGCCTTGGGCACCATGGATGAAGAAGAAGAAGAAACCCTTCAAGAAGTGATGCTCGGAGTCTCCTCCTCCGATTCCAATGATTATGAAGAAGGCCACAGAGCCTGGTATGGGAAAGAAGACCTGCATAGGGAAGAAGCCAGAGAAAGAATATCAGTCTTTGACCGGCTCAAATACCCCGATCAGATGAGAAGGAAAGTCTACAGGCAGAGGGAAAAGATGCAGATCTTTGCCTGCAATATGGCCGGGCTTGTCAAAGGGCAGGATATGTTACTGACACAGTCAGATGAACTGCTCAGACTAGCAACCAGACCAGGCCCCGTCACAAGAAGCGGCCAGGCGGCAAAAGGTAAGATGAAGACTAATGATGAAGCCTGCAAGATCACCACTATGACAGTTAATGTGGTCACAGCGGAAGAGGAAGAGAATCCCTTCGTTGATGATGCTGAAGGGACTTCAGAAGATGTACAGATCCCGTCAACCCTGGATCCCATGATCCAGATGATGTTTAGAAGATATCAACAAGAGATCAATGCTCTCAGAAGACAGCTAAATGAGAGGCACGAAGTTACCAAGCAAGCCGAGCCTGTGGGGTAGACTGCCAGCTCAACAGAAATGGCTATCCCAGCTAATCCTCTTCCGGCTGATAAGGGCAAAGCACCGAGCCAACCCATTCTGCAGCAGACGGTAGCTCAGCCCTCTGCATCGCAGAGGCAGCCTGCCGCGCCTACCTTGCGCGCAACTGTGATGACAACTCCTTACGGTCAGCAACAAGCTCACTTCTTCCCGGAAAACATAGATCCAGCCATAGCCCAAAAGCTGATGATTGAAAAAATTGTGGAGATGAAGCTGTCTGAAAAGACTGGTGATGATGCTAGTACCTACGATGTGTACAAGGTACCATATCCTCCCCAGTATGCTGCTAAGAGACTACCTCCAGGCGTCAGTAAGTCGCCGAAGTTTGAAGAGTTTAATGGCCAGGGCTCTCCCAGGGAGAACATAGCTTACTACACCACAATCATGGGTGACTTGGCAGCTGATGAAGCTTATCTGCTTAAGTTCTTCTGCTCATCCCTCACCAGGATAGCCTTTGAATGGTATTCAAGCCTGTCAGCTGGGTCAGTGACCGATTGGCCTGACATGCAAAGAAAGTTCCGCGACAGATTTCACGTCACGGAAAGAGAAATTACAATAGCAGAACTATATGTAACCAGGCAAAAGCAAGATGAAACAGCACTGGACTACATCAAAAGGTGGAGGAACTTAGCTATGAGATGTAGAAGACCTCCTCATCAAGAAGATGCAGTGCAAATATGTAAGCAGAGCCTCAGGAGAGAGGTACTGGAAAAGATGATTGGTGCAGATGTCAGAACATTTGACCGATTGAACAATATAGTGGCAGAGGTCGAGACGTTCCTGTCTAAGCGTCTGACCGCCAATGCTCCAGCTGTGCCGAAAGGGAAATCTAATGATCGACGACCAATGCACTCTGAGGCCAACACCGTCGATTTCAGAACCTTCGAGCAACAGAAAGGGAAGAAGGGGGTAGATGAAGCTCCCCCACCAGCAGACACAGCAGAAAGAAAAGATAAGGTCTCTCTGAGAAACAAAATGAGAAAGCCATACTCTTTCCCGAAAGATAAGACATCCGCACTATTCAACTGGGCATACAAGTTCAACAAGGTAACATTGCCTGAGCCAAAGACACCCGATGACGCGACGAAGAAAGGTGATCCACTGTTCTGTCCATATCACCATGCGCTGGGGCACGCAATTGAAGACTGCTATGTCTTCAAAGATATTATGGAAGGCATGGTCAAAAAGGGCGAGCTACAACTGGGAGATTACCAGGTAGAGCCACCTCGTCCACATGAGCCTCCGGCGTTAAAAATGGCCACCAATATGATTTCAATCTACCAGCAGCTGTCTCAGGAGGCCGTTGAAGAATGTACCAGGCATACTTATGAAGCTTGCTTCCCCACCCCACTGAAGGATCAGGAAGGATGACAGACGAAACCCATAAAGAACAGAAAGAAGACTCCCGCAGCCAATACCAGTGGAGCAATTATCCGCGGTGTCACACCAAGGCCCGAACCACCTCCAGTAAAGCCAGCATGGCGCACAGCTGAAATAGGGCCGGTCATCCGGATCCCCACTCATAACCGAAGAAGACAAGTCCCCCTACCTGCACATAAGGAAGTAAGTCCTGCAGCCAGGCGTTTACAGCAGTATATTAATGGGCTCAATGAATATGAACAGAAAAAGCCCGGGCACCTGCTGGTGAAAGACTGTATACTTTGGGAACAGCTCGAAGAATTGAAAATTAAAGAGCAGTCAGAGGCAGAACAAGAAAAAGTTGAGACCGAACCCTTCTGGGGGCAGGGGCCAATAAAGCCAAATTCCCAGAAAAAGAAGAGACGGCCCAAGTCCAAGAAGGGAAAGAGGGTCGTGACAGTACAATGCAACACCCTGTCAGCACTCTTTACCTCGCCCGGGGAGGATGATGAGGATGAAACATCAAATGCCCCGCTAGAAGCCAACCATGCCGAGGCCTCAACCTCAGCACATGCAACACGCTCCGGAAGAAGGTGGGGGCGCCCACCACCAGCTAATCATAACATTATGTTCAGAGGGGAACAGCCCTACCAGATTCCCGAACCGGAGGTACGAGGTGCCCAGGTTCCTCCCCCTACCAGCCTGTACCAAGAAAAGAAGAAAGGAGGTCAAACTCCAACATTTCTGGAATTTCTGTCTAGTCTAGAAGATGGGCAGTCGATACAAGCCGGGCCAGATAAAGGCAAGGGACCCCAGCAATCGGCGTTTGTAGCCTACGAGCAGAATGAGAAAGAAGGGGATAACCCTCTGACGGCCCCAGGGGCCATTGCTATAAAAGAATCCTCCCAAGAAGTCAGTCCAGAGGTTGAGGCCAGCACTGGTCAGCAGAGGCCACGGGCACCACATGAACCTCCAAAGCCCCGATGGGCAGAAGAAATGAGACTGTCTAATGTCAGGGTGGGCAGCCGGATCATGAAAATGTTTAAGAAGCTCCCTACTAGATTCTCCATCTGGGAGATTCTCTCTCTGAGTGAGGAGGCTCGCCAAGCAATTGTTGATGCCCTGCAGTCGCCAGCTCAATATGAAGCACTCTTGACAGAAGTGAATTCTGGGCCGTCAGTTACATTCACAGAGGATGACATGCTGATTCCGAATTCCGGCCATAACAGATCGCTGTATATGAGGGGCTCCCTGAACTGTCAGCCACTGAACAGGATACTGATAGATCCCGAGGCTACCGTGAACATTCTCCCGCACCGCATCTACCAAAAATATTACTTTGATCTTCAGCTTACCAAGGTCAGAGACATGAAAATTACATGATTCAACCAGAAATGTGAGACGCCCCTTGGGGTGGCTGATTTTAACCTCACATTAGGGGATCTCACTACCGTGGTACGATTCTATGTAATCGACTCCAACACCACATATAAGGCCCTGCTGGGGAGACCGTGGCTGCATGAATATCAGATAGTGTCGTCCACGCTACATCAGTGCATTAAATACTGCCATGAAGGAAAAGAAGAGAGGGTGTTTGCGGATCTGCATCCCTTCGAAGTATTCGAGTGCCATATGCTCGATGCATCCTACTACACGGAGGTGTCGCAAAAGGGTGAAGAGAAAGAGGCTGTGGTCAGCCAGAAAAAGCCGGCGACGAAGGCAAGAAATTGGTCTCCACCGCCACCAAAGGGCTATATTAAAAAGCATGAGGTATCTCACATCTCTCATGCCGGTGACTTTGCTCGGATCACCCCTCCTAGCATTCACCCGGATGTCATCAATGAAGAAATGAAAGAAAAGTACACACAAGTGGAGGTGCCGCGGGGTTTATTTAAACCCATCGTCAGCCTCGAGTACCAGACGGTGCTACCACTGAAGACTATGGAAGTCCCTCGCTTCTGTGAGCCTCCTACCATATTCTACACTGGGGAGTCAGTCGAGGAAGATGATCAAGACTGCATGGTCCCTGAAGAGGCTGCAAACCAGATGGTGCCAATTACAGGCTTGGATTATACTACCCAACGGGTTTCGCAGATGTTCTCTAAGATGCAGATGCCATCATTGCAACCTGTTGCCCAAAAGAAGGCGTTCCAGGAGCTATGGGATCCGCCCCGGGATAATAAAGAACTGAGGAAGATCACTCAGCACCCAGGATTGGGTTATACCCTTCAAGAATACTATGAAGCTGAGGTGGACGTCATATCTGTCTCCTACCAGCATGAAGACCCTCCCGAGGTAGGATATGACAAATACCCCTCGGAAGATGAAGAAATCATTTATCAATCCATAATGAACAATGAAGCCCCAAACAGTCGGCCGGAGACGGGGACGTCTGATGAAGCAAAGAAAGATTGGTGCTGGGAAGACCTACCTTGCAAAGAAGATCTGTTCCATGCTGAAGCAAAGTTTGACACGGGAATCCCGGATGAAGATCAAGCAGCCAAAGAGCTGAGGGAATGCCTGGAGTTTGAGCGCATCCTGGAAGAAGTCCGGGCTCTACAGAATGATGATCTCTCAAGGGAGTCTGCATCAGAAGAGCCTCTAAGGGTGGAAGACTCCATCTTTGAGTTTCCTGCTGATCCAGTTACGTCCTCGGGTCATACTGAACAAAATACAGCAATATTGGCCGTATATGATGAGCCAGCAACCGCTGATGACCAGTATGCTGAAACAGAAAATCATGAAAGTGAAGAAGATTATATCCCGGGAGGCTTCATTGACTTACAAGAAGCCCCACCCGTGGTCGAAGATGGAGGTCAGGCCACCGTCGATGAGCTTGTGAAAATAAATCTGGGGACCGCAGATGAGCCGAGGCCGACATTCCTCAGTGCACTGCTGGAGCCAGCTACCAGGGAACAGTATATACAGTTTTTGAAGGAATTCCGAGACTGCTTTACATGGACATATGATGAAATGCCGGGACTGAGTTCTGATGTGGCACAGCACCGATTGGCAATAAACCCAGAGGCTAGCCCTGTAAAGTAGCCTTCCAGGAGAATGCGCCCTGAATTAATAAATTAGATTAACAAAGAGGTTGACAAGCTAATTGATGTAGGCTTTGTTGAAGAAAATCAATACACTACATGGCTAGCCAATATAGTGCCCGTAAAGAAGAAGAATGGGCAGATCAGAATATGTGTTGATTTCTGGGACCTTAATAAGGCTTGCCCGAAAGATGACCTCCCAGTACCAATCACTGAAGTGATGATCGATGCAACTACTGGTCATGAGGCCCTATCATTTATGGATGGGTCATACGGATACAATCAAATCTGGATTGTTGAGGAAGACAGAGTGCACACTGCATTCCGTACCCCGAAGGGGATATTCCACTACAAAAGGATGCCGTTTGGTCTCAAGAATGCCGGCGCTACCTACCAAAGAGCTATGACCAAGATCTTTGATGATTTGCTCTTCAAGAAAGTAGAGTGCTACATTGATGATTTGGTAGTAAAAACTAAAAGAAGAGAAGACCATTTGCAAGACCTGAGGGTAGTATTCCAGAGGCTGCGCAAATATGAACTTAAGATGAATCCCATGAAATGCGCCTTCGGCGTGTCCAGTGGGAAATTCCTCGGGTTCATTGTCCGTCATAGGGGCATTGAAATTGACCCATCCAAGATTAAGGCTATCCAGGAGCTCCTTCCACCAAGGAATCTGTCCGAGCTGAGATCTCTGCAAGGGCATCTGGCCTATATCCGACGATTTATATCAAATCTGTCGGGAAGATGCCACCCCTTTCACAAGCTCATGATGAAAGATGTGCCGTTCCTCTGGGACGATGGCTGTCAGGAAGCCTTTGAGAAGCTGAAAGGATATCTCAAGACCCCTCCAGTGCTGGGGGCACCAATTAAGGGCAGGCACTTAATACTATACATCGCAGCCACATACTGTTCCCTGGGGGCAATGCTGGCACAGATAAATGAAGAAGGCAAAGAACAAGCCTTATACTATCTGAGTAGGAGGCTGATTAGAACTGAAGAAAGCTACAGCTACATAGAAAAGACTTGCTTGGCACTAGTCTTTGCTGTCAAAAAGCTCTGACACTATATGTTGTCACATGAAGTCAAATTGATATCTGCAGCAGATCCGCTCAAATATATATTGACTCAGCCAGTACTGAAGGGTCGGTTGGGCAAATGGGCAGTAATCCTGATGGAATTTGATATTACCTATACACCCCAGAGGGTAATAAAAGGACAGGCCGTGGCTGATTTCTTCGCAGAGCATCCTGTGCCGGAAAATGATGTGCTAGGGACTGAGTTACCCGATGATGAAACACTCGAGGCCTGCCAGGCTCAGTCAGTTATGTGGCAACTATTCTTTGATGGAGCATCTAGAACAGAGACAGACTCCAATGGAAAGACCAGAATACGGGCCGGGGCCGGTATTGTGCTGAAGTCACCAGAAGGGGAGGTCGTGCATACTTCATGTTCTATAAACAAGCCCTACACCAATAATGAGGCCGAGTATGAAGCTCTGATAATCGGGCTATATGTCAGCCTCAACATGAGTATCCAAATGCTTCAAGTATTCGGGGATTCGATGCTGATAATAAAACAGATCCAAGGGGAGTTCGAAGTGCGGAAGCCAGAACTGAGTCCCTACCACCAAAAAGCTGTGCGCCTCATGGCGAAATTCTACCATATTGAGCTCAAGCATGTGGGCCGTGGACATAACGCCCAGGCTGATGCACTGGCAAAGCTGGCCAGCTCACTAGCAGTTCCGCCAAATAAGACACTGAACATTATCGTCATGAACCGGCGGCAAGTCCCCAGTATGCTAGAAGGGTGCCCCGAAGAAGACGAAGTTGCCACCATCAGCACAGAACAAGCGTCTGATTGGAGACAGCACCTGCTGCAGTGGTTTCTACACCAACAACTGCCGCAGATAAGAGAAGAAAAGATGAAACTCCTAAGAATCAAAGATTCTTATGAACTCAGGAATGGAATTTCGTTCCGAATAATGGCAGATGCACGCAAGAAGATTCTACTCCGCTGTCTGTCCACTGAGGAAGCCTGGCAAGCGATGAAAGAAACACATGCTGGGACAGCAGGTACCCACCAGGCTGGTCCCAAGATGAAGATAGAAATCAAGAAGCTGGGCTACTATTGGCCCACCATGTTTGAAGACTGTTGTAAATTTGCAAAATCATGCCAGAAATGCCAGGAGCATGCTACTGTGCCTAGAAGGCCTCCTACGACTCTGCACCCTACAGTTCCCAGTTGGCCGTTTGCACAATGGGGAACTGATGTAGTCGGGCCACTGCCAACTTCCTCGGCTGGACATAAGTACATACTGGCCATAACAGATTACTTCTCCAGATGGGCGGAGGCTATAGCATTAAGAGAAGTGACTGGTGAACTGGTCGCCAGATTCATTAAGCAGAACATTATCTTCCGGTTCGGGATCCCCAGCCGAATAATATCTGACAATGGAAGTCATTTCAGAAATCAAAAGGTCTATCGGCTTGCTGAGAAGTATAAGATCGAATGGAGGACCTCCACTCCTTACAATCCACAGGCAAACGGATTGGCAGAAGCTTTTAACAAGACTCTCTGCACATTGCTGGCCAAGGTCGTCAATTCTAATAAGAAGGACTGGGAAGAGAAAATGTATGAAGCTCTGTGGGCATACCGCACCGTCTTCAAGACACCTACAGGGTGCTCACCATACTCGCTGGTATACGGCTCAGAGGCAGTGGTTCCGCTAGAGCTGGAAGTCCCATCACTCAGAGTGGCAGTCCAATATGGCCTGGCCCGTGGCGAACAGACCAATGCAGAAAGAAGACTAGAAGAACTGGCTGAATTAGAAGGGAAGCGCCTCCGAGCCTAGAAGAGTATCCAAATGTATCAGGCCTGCATGGCCACTGCATTCAACAAACTCGTAAGAGGACGAGAATTCAAGAAAGGTGACCTTGTCATGGTCAAGAAAAAAGAAGTCATGGCGTCCAACCCAAAAGGAAAGCTGAATGCTAACTGGGAAGGTCCTTATGTGATACAGAGGGTCTACGAAGGAGGGGCCTACGTGGTTGTTAACCATCGAGGGGAAATCCAATTCTCACCACTCAACGGAAGACATCTAAAACTGTATCATGCGGCACAACCGGCATTCCCCGAGTGATCAGGCAAAGTTACCCCTTTCCCGGTCTAGTGGCACTCCGCCCTAACCGAGCTACCCATTTCTTGGTATAGCGGCACTCCGCCCTAGCCGAGCTACCCATTTCTCGGTATAGCGGCACTCCGCCCTAGCCAAACTACACCCCTTTCCTAGTCTAGCGGCACTCCGCCCTAGCCGAGCTACCCATTTCTTGGTATAGCGGCACTCCGCCCTAGCCAAGCTACACCCCTTTCCCGGTCTAGCGGCACTCCGCCCTAGTCGAGCTACCCATTTCTTGGCATAGCGGCACTCCACCCTAGCCGAGCTACCCTTTCTTCATCTAGCGGCACTCCGCTCTAGCCGAGCTACCCCTTTCCTTGGTCTAGCGGTACTCCGCCCTAGCCGAGCTACCCATTTCTTGGTCTAGCGGCACTCCGCCCTAGCCAAGCTACACCCTTTTCCCGGTCTAGCGGCACTCCGCCCTAGCCAAGCTACACCCTTTTCTTGGTCTAGCGGCACCCCGCCCTAGCCGAGCTACCCTTTCCTTGGTCTAGCGGCACTCCGCCCTAGCCAAGCTACCCTTCCTTGGTCTAGCGGTACTCCGCCCTAGCCGAGCTACCCATTTCTTGGTCTTGCGGCACTCCGCCCTAGCCAAGCTACACCCTTTTCCCGCTCTAGCGGCACTCCGCCCTAGCCAAGCTACACCCTTTTCTTGGTCTAGCGGCACCCCGCCCTAGCCGAGCTACCCTTTCCTTGGTCTAGCGGCACTCCGCCCTAGCCAAGCTACCCTTCCTTGGTCTAGCGGCACTCCGCCCTAGCCGAGCCACCCTTTCTTCGTCTAGCGGCACTTTGCCCTAGCCGAGCTACCCTTTTCTTAGTCTAGTGGCGCTCCGCCCTAACCAAACTACCCTCATCTTAAGTTGGTGGCATTCCGACCTATCACCCTCTAAAAAGGGAGGGAAAGAGAATAAAAAAAAATGGGGTTAAAAATAGAGATACCCCGCCAGACTTGCTCCTATATTAGGGACAAGTGCAAAAATGGCCCAAAACCCAGCTGTGGTGAAAACCCGAAAGGGCACTGCAGGCAAAATCGGGTACCCCGCCACGTGAAAACCCGAAAGGGCGCGTGGGGAAAAGCAAGAGGGGGTTGGCTCCGGCGAAAACCCGAAAGGGTGCTTGGGTCGGTAATGTGGTGATTCCAAAGAAAGCCTCACCTCCCACCATAAAGCTCCTCGTCGATCGACCGGCGCCTCGCCCGATCAACGATTAAACCCATCCGGAATGGACCTTACGTCTATTCTGTTGAAGCCGTCATGCATTGCTCGAGAAAAATTCCCTCGATAATAAGCCCACCTCGGGATAGACCTTCCGTCTGTTCTGATAAAACACTTCCACTTGTTTCTATCTAAGACCCACAACAATGAAACCCTGTCCGGTTTAGACCTTACGTCTATCCTGATGAAACCGATGAAATCCTTGCATTGGTATAAGCCCAGTACTGAAACCTGATACTGGTCGACCGGCACATTGCCCGATCAGCAATAAAACCTTGTTCGGTTTAGACTTTACGTCTATTCCGACTAGATCTACAGTCTCTTTACGTCCCGCCATGATGAAACCTGCTGTTGATCGATTGGCACACTGCCCGTTCTATGATGAAACCTATCCAGTTTAGACCTTCCGTCTATCCTGATGAAATCCATGAACTCCTTGCATTGGTATAAATCCAATACCGATGATGAAACCCGCCATTGATCGATTAGCACACTGCCCGATCTATGATGAAACCTATCCAGTTTAGACCTTCCGTCTATCCTGGTGAAATCCATGAACTCCTTGCATTGGTATAAATCCAATACCGATGATGAAACCCGCCATTGATCGATTGGCACCTCGCCTGGTATCAATGATGAAAGCCCTACCCAGTTTAGACCCTACGTCTATCCTGATGAAACATATGAAATCCTTGGATTGGTATGAGCCAATACCAAAGATGAAACCTGCTATCGATCGGTTGGCACACCGCATGATCGACGCTAAAATCCATCCAGGGTAGACCTTCCGTCCGCTCTGACATAGCACAGCACTGCTCTTTGAATCTATTCAGACCCTCCGTCTGGATAGATCATGAAACTCTATCCCTTTGCGTTAATGTTAAACCCCACATTAACGATGAAACTCATAATCTCAGCAAATGGCCTCGTGCCCGAGCTGCTATTTATATCCTCTAAATCAATTCGGACCTTTCGTCTGGATAGATCATGAAACCCTACTTCCCTTTGCATCGATGTTGACACCCACATCAATGATCGTGTGTCCACAATGAACATATGGCGCCATGGTCCATAGGATGAAAGTTCTGGTCCTAGAAAAGACAATGAAAAAGGAAAAGAGAAAGAAAACGACAAAAAAAGAGTATATATATAAAAATGGGGTTGAAAATAGAGATACCCCGCCAGACTTGTTCAGGCGTTCTGGACAAGTGCAAAAATGGTCCAAAACCCAACTGTGGTGAAAACCCGAAAGGGCACTGCAGGCAAAATCGGGTACCCCGCCACGTGAAAATCCGCAAGGACGCTTGGGCAAAAGCAAGAGGGGGCTGGCTCCGGCGAAAACCCGAAAGGGCGCTTGGGTCGGTAATGTGGTAATTCAGAAGTTCCATGCCAACCGGCACGTTGCCTTCACCTACCCTTCACTGACAAGGCCTTCCGTCGGTCATCTGGCTCTATGCCCCACCGATGATAAAGCCTTTCCGCGGTAGATCCTACGTCTACCCTGATGAAATCTACATACCCTCTTTTCACATATACCACCAACAATAAAACTGGTCATCATTCCGATAAAGCCTGGTCAGTTCAGACCTTACATCTGTCCAGATCTAACTCCTAAACTTTCCCTTGATCGATCGGCTCCTTGCCCGGTCAACGATAAAACCCTACTAGGACAGACCCTACACCTATCCTGATGAAACCTACGTATTTCTTGGCAAAGTCCCACCCACCATAAAACCTGCTGGAATAGACCTTACGTCTGTCCTGACAAGACCTACACCTCTACATACATCCCACCGTTGATCTACCGGCACCTCGCCCGATCAATGATGAGATCCTCTATCCGATTTAGACCTTACGTCTATACTGATGAAACCTATGAAACTCTTTGCATCGATATAAACCCAATATCGATGATGAAACCCACCGTTGATCGACCGACACCTCGCCCGATCAATGATGAAACCCTATCCGATTTAGACCTCACGTCTATACTGATGAAACCTATGAAACTCTTTGCGTCGATATAAACCCAATATCGATGATGAAACCAACTGTTGATCGATCGGCACCTCGCCCGATCAATGATGAAACCCTGTCAGTATAGACCTTTCGTCTATTCTGATGAAACTTATAAACACTTTCTTTGCATCGATATGAACCCAATATCGATGATGACACTAGCTATTGATCGACCGGCACCTTGCCTGATCAATGATGAAAACCCGTTCAGTTCAGACCCTACGCCTGTCCTGATGAAAACCACATACCCTTCAATGTCCCACCTGCAATAACCTCTATCCAGTCTAGACCTTACGTCTACTCTGACGAAACTTGTAAAACTCCTTTGCATCGATATAAGCCTAATATCGATGATGAAACCAGCTATTGATCGACCGGCACATTGCCCGATCAATGATGAAACCCTATCCGATTTAGACCTTACGTCTATGCTGATGAAACCTATGAAACTCTTTGCATCGATACAAACCCTATATCGATGATGAAGCCAACCATTGGTCGATCGGTACATTGCCCGGCCAATGATGAAACCTATTCAGTTCAGACTTTACGTCCGTTCTGATGGGAACCACATACCCTTTTTACGTCCCACCTGTGATCAAGTCTACCCAGTCTAGACCTTATGTCTATTCTGATGAAACCTATTAAACTTCTTTGCGTCGATATAAACCTCATATCGATGATAAAATCCGTCACTGGTCGGTTGGCACATTGCCCCGACCAGCTTTGAAACCTGTCCGAGATGAACCATCCGTTTGTTCCAGACGATGTTCTAAACCTCTTTTATTCAGCTACCCCCAGGATTGGGTTTAAGCACCCTCCGGATACCGTCGCGCGGTGGAGCGAGTTCCCCATCCTTTCTCTGAAGGGGTGGACGCTCTCCTGCTAGGTACGGGCTATTCCCATAGGGACCGCTAAAACTGCTGCCAAATCGTCGTGAAATGTTGACGGTGCGATAAGTTAAGATGATGGAGACATCATCCACAATTCCCTTTGGCTAGGGTTCTCTTCACACTCCGGCATCATTTGAGTTCGGGCCTCTCTCTATAAAGACCCACTTATCCTTTTATGTTATTTACTTGAGTCATTTGATGTAATTTTCATTTTATTTGAGTCATGTCCCTAGGTCTTGCATTTATTTTCCTAAGTTTGAGTGTCATTAGATTGTGTAATGTGCTATTGGGCCCAATTCTTCGGGCTTGGCCCATGAGCCCCCCCTACCCCTTCGGTTATTTGTTATTGAGTCTTTTTGTAAGGGACTTATTGTAAAATGTGAGCTTCCTATATATAGGGCCCCATTTCCTTCATTTGGAACTTAATGAATGAATGAATCAATACAAAAGATTTCCATTTGAGTGTTCAAATTTAGTTCTAGAGGAGTGAATCCTATAGTTGGGTGTGAAGCCCTAGGGGAGTGATTCCCCACCCTACTCTCTCTATATCCCTCTTTCTCTCTCCTCCCACTAAGGGGTTCGCCCCATTCCTCTCTCCTCCCTCCTCCCATCCACCTCCAACCCCCAACCACCTCCATTAAGGCCACTCCACTTCCCATAGCCCCATTACTCCACCCCCCTTGTCCCAAGGTGAAATCTTTACCCTTCCAACACAATCTCCCCCCCTTCCAACACAATCCCCCACTTCCCCACACAATCACCCAACTTCCAAAGCCATTTCAAATTTGAAATCCCTGCCTTCCAAGCCTTGGCCGCCCCTATCTCTATACCCTTTAGCCTTGGTCGCCCCCACCTCCCTCCTCTCTTCTCCTCCTAGCAATCCCCATTCCCCCTTACCTCCAGCTGAAACCTGTGACCTCCCCCTCTTCCTCCATCTCCCCACCACCATTAGACCCCCTCCACACCTCCCACAACCCCCCCTCTCACCCTTCATCCACCTCCCCTTCACCCTATACCCCATTCTCCTTCTTCTATCAAGGCATTGGAAGTTGTCCCTTGGTTGCTGCTTGCAGTCCAGAAGTTACAGATAAACCAACAGCTTGCAGCGGCCACCATGACCTCCTCCGGACGAGTTTGAAGATCCAAGAGCCATCGTCGGAAGCGTCTACCAGTCGCCTTCGCAACCGAAGTGATTTCATCTTCTTCTGATCTCCGAGTCGTCCAGGAGGTCCATTCTCCCTCAGCTGCGCAGTTTTGCCCCGGCTGAGGACCTGAACCGGGTTAGAAGCTCTGCCACGACAAACCTCGGAGGAATCAGACCTCAAGCTCTTCTACAAAGTTCTTCTTCGTCCTATCTACATTCAGAATCAAGAGGCGGAACTCCGTTCGGCATCCTGTGGCAGGAGTTACAAATTTTCTCCCTCAGCTCCATCACTCTGCCAGCTACAAGTCTGCATCGACCTGCCACCACTGTTCTGCATCCCCTAGTCTTCTCCGACCTCGGTTGGCTTCCCCGTCAGTTTTTCTGCGAAGAGGACTCATTCACAATTCCAACGACTCCAACGGCGCTTGATTCCGAGGTCGGGAGCGGCCGGGACACTCTCTGCATCCTGCTGTTAGAAATCTACAGCTGACGGTCCAAGAATCTGAAGCCCTGTTCAAACCACCGTCCCGGTCAGCAGATGTGCCAGAAGAAATTAAAGAACTTATGAGGCATTCCCCTTCCTGTTACGAAGATTTCGCCGCCAGTCTCGCCATCAGCAAAATTCCTGAGCGGGTTATACAGCATCCACAGCGACTACCTGTCCCTGTTCACAGACAGCAGGCAGATTCGGTGCCGTCTCTTAATCAACCCTTTTCTCTCTAATTTCCTGTGGAACGCACTGAAATTCTTGGTCGAAATATCGGGGTGTTCTTTTTATCAGTTTATTGGTTTATCTAGTGCGAGGGTGTGCCAGTCACCTAGGTGACAATGTGTTCGGGCTTCGAGACTGGAGTGGTCCGAAGCCCGGGGTGCGCTCCGTCTGACTAATCAGATGATTGTGGATATCGGGTCGGGACTGGAGACCCAGCGCGCCATAAAGGCCACGACGTTAATTACATCCCCTCGGAGAGGGGAAGACCTCTGATTAATCGCCAAGAAAAGGGGCCAAATGACCTAAAGATCATTTTTCATTAAATCACGCGAGTTGGGTTGACATGATTTAAACCCTCCGCATCGGTATGTAAAACGGTGTTCAAAACCATACAAATACTTGCTGCGAGTGCGGCGAATTTAATGAAAGTGCGGGATTAGATCCCGGTATATATATATATCAGTCACTAACAGACAATCCAGTATTCGGTCGAGAGTCCATATTCGAAGCATCGAAGGTAACAACAAAGACATTCGGATATCTGCCGTAGGTACGGCACGTTTCATATGGGTGCGGGATCGGATCCCGGAAGAAGTGGGTCAAGTTGATGAACTATCGGCCCAAGAGGTGCACGGATCATGACCATGTCAGGGATCCCGAGGTCCACGTCCGATACCATGGGGCATCATTGCATAGTCCGGGGGAGCGGGTTGTTAAGTGTAAAGCCAAAACTCGACAATGTGCGCCCTCGCACGCGGATCGACCTGCGCGGTCAGGTCGCGGGGTTAGGAGCAGGTTGTTATGTGTAAAGCCAAAACTTGACAAAATTTGGATTATAGTGGAGGGGAGACTTTTGATTAGTTTTCTATTAACTTGAATTGCATGTTTTCTTTTATTTTCTTGATCACCTTCTCTCTTCCAGGCACGCCGGATTGAGGAAGCAAAGGGGATGGGGCACCGGTTTAAGTGTATTAAGAGGGGCACGCCGGTTAAGGATGTTAAGGGGGGGGCGCGCCGGTTCTATGGCAAGAAGGAAGAGGTTCCAAGGACGCGCCGGAATAGGCAATGAACAGTATAGCGCGCCGGTTTAATGGGATAATGCAAGGGGGCGCGCCGGATAGCTGCAAGGAAAATAAAATGGGTTTTGAGTGTGGGGTTAAACCGGCGCGGGGGGGGGGGGGGGGGGTAGCACGCCGGATTAACCCACGCCGGATTAGGGGGCGCCGGATTAAGCATTGTATAGCTTCCTTTCAACCCGTTTATGCTCTGTTTCTTCTTTCCTTCAACTGCAAGTTGATTTATTGATTGGTTTGTTCATCTTATTGATGAATTATGTTTGTGGAAAGAAGATTTAAGTGTTTTAAGTGTTTGTTCAGGTGGATTATCATGATGATTCGAGTGTTTTATTGGAACAGTTTGCTGTGTAGGAACTTGGAAGTTTAGTTTGTCTCAGTGGTTTAGTGTGTTTGTCTGTCTGTTCTTACGCATTCTCTATTCTTACATGTTCTTCCTCTGGCAAAATTTGGGCAGCACCTCCCCCGGACTGACGATTGCCAGAGAAAATAGAGGAACACCAAGTGGATTGCTCCAGGGTGAACCTCAAAATGTAGACCTCACGCGGTCCGATAACCCAAGTGTGAGTGTGGAAAAGCTCGAGGACTAGCCTTCAAGAGCTCTCACGACTCACGGGTAATGATCCCTCGAAGGGGAACAAGTGGGGAGGGAGATCAAAAAGCACTGGAGACCAAGTAGGAAGGGGGGGCTACAGCCTGAACGTATTCCGAAGGGGGAGAAGAAGATGCAACATATCAGAAAAAGAGGATCTCCCGAAGGATCGTTTTCATTTCACCACGAGGGGGGGGTGCAAATACATGGGCTCTTCATGCATCTAAAGAAAAGAACTGAAGGGAAGAATACATCGGAGGAAAGAAAAAGAAACAAAGGGGAGAGGAGAGCTGTATCTCCCTCACCTCACTCTCTGCTCTCTCCTTCTCTTTTCTCACTTCACTTCGCTCTCACAGGAACACTGGCTTCGGGCTTCAAGGAGTTTCTCCCCCTCCAACCTTCCAACCCATTTAAGCTTCGCCTGGGCGCTCCTTTTATAGGGGCCAGAGGCCCTGTTTTGGAGGGATGTCCTCTGTATTTTCCTTCCTTCCGTTGGTTCCTTGTTTCCCGCAACCACCACTGCTACTGCTGACGTTGGTGACGTTGCCCTGCTGCTGCTGTCGACGTTACCTCCGCCGAGGCTCTAGTGTGACCGGGAGGGGGGCAGAGGCATGGCCTCCTCCTCCGCTGGCACATCCACCGCGAGCCACATTGCTATCATCATTTGCCGGAGGATGGGCGGCCGATCGACGGAATGAGCGTTCGGCGGGATGGGGCTCGAGAACTTCCATTCACGGCATATGCTCGGTTGCCCGCCGGATCAAAGTGGGAGCTTTAACCATTTTAGGCTTGTTCGTCATCATGCCGTTCCCAGGAAACAGGGGACCGCATTGATGACGGGATGGGTTGGCTGCGGCGCCAGATAAAGGCTTCAGAGAATAGATTGATATTAAACTAAGCACGCCGTATTAGCACTCCAAAATGGGCGCGCCGGTTTAGTGCATTCAAAGGGGTGGCCCTTCAACGGGAGCATGCCGTTTTAACATAAAGCAAGGGAGTTCATGGGGCGCGCCGGACTAGCATCTTGTAAAGGGTGCGCCGGTTTAAGGCCCCCTTAGGGGCACGCCGGTTTAAGGCTATGCCATTCCGGTTTAAGGCTATGCCACGCCGGTTTAAAGCTATGCCACGCCGTTTTAAGCGTCAAAGGGCTCCCCCCAGCCTAGTGGCGATTCGGACAGATGCTTGCCCTCCTGTGTTCCTTTAGTTGTGAGCCTCCGAGTCTCGATTCAGGGCTTTGAGTGATTTTCGGTGTATGCCGAGCAGGTGTTCAGACTCCTGAGTTTCTTTGATTCGACCTTCGGCATTGCCGACTTGGGAGCCGTGGCTAGCTCTTCAACCCGAGGGGCTTCTTTGTTGGGTGGCGGAGCACTGGGTAGGTATTCGTCCTTCCTCAAGAGTTCCTCAAGAGTTTCCGGCAAGAGTTCCTCATCTGCGCTTTGGATAACCGGCACCTCCTCATTCAGTTTCAGAACCGGGAGGATTTTTTTGTAGGTTCTCCTCAAGGACTCCTTGTTCATCCACGGGAGGCCATTCCGGTTCTTCGCTTGGTCCATTGATTTTTCGCCAGACGCCGACTCCCCCGTCGTTCTTGTCTGGCTCGAGCTTCCCGCCATCCCCGTCAACTTCTACAACGACGCAATGCTGCGCTCCATTGCCAGGAGTCTTGGACCGGTTCTACAAGTGGACCGGAACACTGCATGCTTGCTCCGTGGACATGCCGCCCGTCTGTGTGTTCTGCTGGACATCTCCAAGCCGCTTCCTCCCAGAGTTTGGGTTGGCATCGGCGGCGGAGGTTCTTGGCAGGCCGTCGTCTATCCAGACCCCCCGCAGTTTTGCTGCCATTGCTCGCTTCTGGGGCATCTTGCGGTTGGCTGCAAGAATAAGGCCGCCCCACCGTTGGGCGGGCCTGGGAGCGCCGCTGCTTCTGGTAGGGCTCATCCCCCTGCCCCCCTGCTCCCAAGGACCCCGTTCGTCCTCCTGGTTCCTCTTGCCGTCCCGTTGGTGCTCCTGGCAACGCCAGCCTTGTTGTAGCTCCGCTGCCTGCCCTAGGTTCTCTCCGGGTAGTGGTACTGCCTCCCGCGGTCCCCCCCTTCAAGGCTGGTGGGCCGTCGCCGGCCCCCCCTCCTGTGACTGTGCGGACTGCGCCGCTCCAGGCCACCGTGGCTCCTCCGACTTCGACCGCAGCTCCTTCCCCTGCTGTCCTTCAGGCTTCCGAGCTTCCCCCTGGCGTTGGCAACGTAGGTGTCGACACCCACCGCATGGGTGTCGACCCCCCTCCTCTGCGGGCAGTCGATGCCTCTTCCATGCAGGCCTTTGGCCCACGGGACTCCTCCCCCCCACCTGCTCAGGACGAGTTTCAGGCCTTCGTGGCGGCTCCCGTGGACCTCCCCATGTCTGGGGCCTCTCCTGTTGACTTGGTCAACCTGCTGCCTTCTCCTGATCTCGGTGTGGTTGGTTTGGCAGCTTGCTACCTGCATGGCCTGCCTACCTCTGGTCTCGACGGGTTCTTTGTCTCCCCTACTGATGGCTTCCCTCCGCGGGCTGTCTTCCCTGCAGTGGGCGGTCCCGTTGGGGGACCTTCCTGCTGCCCCACGGGTGGCCCCCTCCCTTCCTCTGGAGGACCCCCTGTGGTCGACGGCCTGGCTGTTGGCGGTGCACCTGTGAGCTCATGTGTTTCGGCCGTTGCTTCTCCTGCACTTCCCTCGGTGCCTGTTTCTGCTGGTGTTCACACAGAGGGGCTCTCTGCCTCTCCTGTGGAGCACCCGGTTGTTGTGCGCCCCATTATCCAAGTGCTCTCTGTGCCAGGATTGGAGCCTATCTCTCACTTTCCGGACTTGCCGGCTGCTCATGCTAGTTTTGTTGGCCTCGTCCCTCCTCCGGGTCGTGGTGCCTGCCCTCCGGCACCGACTGTGGGCACCACGCCCATCCCCCGGGGTGCTCACCCTTCTGGGAAGGGGGTCCCCCTTCCGTGTGCTGCTGTGCCCGCGGGTGTCCCTCCTGCATCTCGGGCGTCCTCCTCTGTGATCCTCGGCCTCCCGGCACCGGATGCTCACCCCCTGGGCGGCCCCCCCTTGCCGCAAGCGGGGCTTAATGCCGATGCGGCAGCTTGGTCTCCTGGGGCGCTGCCCTCTCCCCAGGAGGCTGCTGTTGTGCGTCCCTTGGCTTCCTCCTCTGCTCCGACGGCTGCCCCTCGTCTCTCCTTCGCCCAAGCTTTGAAGCAGAAAATCAACCGGGCCCCGCCCGGGCCGATCGTCGATTCCGCCCCGCCTCCTGCTCCGGTACCCCCCGTGGGTCTTGTGCCCCCCCCCCCGGATCTTGGCATGCCTCTCAGGTTTCCCTTACTCATCCAGCCGCTTCATGTACCCGGTGTTGTGCCTGCTTTGTCGGGGCTCGGGGACACGGCGGCTCATGTGGCTTTTGTGGGCACCTCCGGCCTGGTCCGCTCTCGGCTGCCCTCCAGGATGGATAGCGGAGCTCCTCGGCATACCTTCCGGCGGTCCAACTCCACTTCCTCCTCGCGTGATCATCAGTGCATGTTTGAGGACGCTGCTCTTCCTCCACGTCGTTCTCTTCGGCTCCAGTCTTCCTCGATGGCGCCCCCGCCCCCGGCCTACTCGTCCTTCACGGAGGTGCTCGATACAGACGGCTCAGAGGTTGACCCCTTCTCTCCGGGTCGTCTGCGCGGCGTCCGTTCTGTGTTCTCTTCCGATTCAGAAGGGGTCTTCGATGAAGATTCCTATTTGTAGGGGCCGTGTTACATCTGTGGGCTTTTGGGCTTTAGTTTCTACCCTCGCTTGGGTCCTCTTGGCCGCTTTTCGCTTTCTTGGGCCTTTGGCCTTGTACGCTTATTGCCCCCCTTATTTTTGGGCGTTCCCCCCCCCTCCACCCCCCCTGTACCGCCTTCTCTTTTATGCTCTCATATATGAAAATCGCTTGCCTGGTGGCCGGGATAGTGTTTTCATCTCCTTCTGCAATGAAGAGATGAACCCCCTCTCCCGTCTTCCCCCTTGCAAGTATCAACTTTAGTTAAAAAAAAGGTATTCGTCCTTCCTGGAGGGGGCACAGGGTTTATTCAGCCTTTCCGTCTTCGACTCGCTCTCGAGTGCTGAGACGTGCATGTCGTATGATCATCATCATTTTTGACGTCCACATTTCCCCGCCCCGCTTGGCCGGCTGAAGGCCCCTCCCTGCGTGGAGGTAGTATTGTTTGTAATTCCGTTAACCCCCACCCCAAGATCCCCCTCCTGCGAGAGGTGTAGTAGTGTAATTTGTTTGGGCAGGTCAAGCGACACCGCCGCGGCGTGTGGGGATCCACTCGCCTCCCCGCTCACCTTCGTCTCCAACCGGGACCGGTTTCTTCAAACCAGTCGAGTAAGTGCTCAAACCCTCACTCCACTTAGTGCTTGTCTTTCAATATTAGTTCTTACTTCCGCTGGTTATGCGAATGAGAGCCCGATCTTCAAGTCCCATAAACTTGAGTGATCACCGTGGGAAAATTGCAACCGGTGCCTTTGGCACTTTGTCGGCCCCCTTGATTTGGGCATCCCCACCCATTGGGAATCAAGTCTTGGCCTTGCTGGCCCTCTACCAGCAAGGGCCCAACCCCCACATCCTCACCTTGGCATTGCCAAGTCACCCCGGGCTTGGGTGAGTGACGATAGAGCGGTGGCCCAACTTGGCCCGTTTTGAATGCGATTGTGCTTGCTTGCTAAAGTCCAAGGGTGTGTCACATCAATTGGTATCAGAGCAAGTCATTGACTTGTCTCTATCAAGTCTAAGTCCTAGGACCTTTGCATTGTGTGTCCAACCTCATTTGCCCCTTGTCTTGCATGTCCACCCGTAGTGGTGCTAGTTACCGACCCGATCCGTCATCTTCAATTCCACCCATGGATCCCAATCCTCAACTCAATCAAGATGCTCTTAGGGAGGAACCCCAAGGCCAAATGAATAGGGTATATGCTGCCCTTGCTAACATTCTTGCCCAACTAGAGTCCCTAACCACTCGAATTGCCCATCTAGAAGAACATGATAACCACCCAAGGAACCATGAACCTAGGGTCCACCCTCCACATGTTGACCCTCATAGGGAATACCCTCATCTAAGGGATAATGAACCAAGAATCCATCCACCACATGGTGAGTTGCATAGGAATGAGTTCCACCCAAGGAACAATGACCCAAGAGTCCCCCCTCCATATGTTGAGCCTCATAGGGACGAATTCCATCCAAGGTGCAATGGACCAAGAGCCCATCATCCACGTGCTGAAATTTATAGGGAGGACCTGGACCTTGATCCCTACCATGACTATGAGAGGCCTCGCCACCATCACATTCATGAAAGGCGTCCACGGGATGACCCGGATGACCCTCTCTTAAGGATGATTAAAGTAGAGGCCCCAAACTTTGATGGTTCTCATGAACCAAGTGTCTACTTAGAATGGGAGACTGCCATAGACCAATACTTTGAATGGTACCCAATGCCCGACCAAAGGAGGGTAAGATTGGCCAAGATGCATCTCACTAAATTAGCCAAAACTTATTGGCTAAACCAAGAGGGTTTAAGAAGGATTAGGCAGGTAGAGCCTATTGATACTTGGGAGGGTATGAAGAACCAACTTAGGAACAAATACCTTCCCCAATCCGACCATCACATGCTCTTAGATGAATGGCAAAGTCTCACCCAAGAGGGGAAGACCGTAGTAGAATATATTAAAAAGTTTGACTCCTACCTTTTGAAGTGTGGAGTTCATGAGGACCCGAAAGTTACCTTGTCCCGCTTTAGGAATGGACTTCAAAGTCACATCAAAAGAGAGCTTTTCATGAGAGATGTTGATAACCTTGAGATAGCTTATCAAATAGCTAGGGATGTAGAAAGATTCTCTAGGATCCCTCGATTTGCTACTCCCCGACCGGTCGATCCCAAAAACATGGGACCACGGCCCATTCCGGCCACTCCCATGAAAGCCCATAATCCAAGTGGGAGCACCCCATTAAGGCCTTACAACCCCCCTCCCACCATCACTCCAAACAAACCCACCCCTAGTCACCCCCTCCCACTGAGGGAAGACATTCCCAAAGGCCCAAATGTAGGAACTACTTCGGGTAGCGGGCGTCAACAATGCTTTAGGTGTCAAGGGTTTGGCCACTTTGCGGGGCAATGTCCATCCAAGGGATTGTCTAGCTTGCTTATTGAGGAAGAAGCTCCACCCCAAAAAGAATTTGAAGATGTCATTGAGGACCATGAAGCCTCACTAGATTGGGAAGAGGAGTATGAAGCCCAATACCTAGAGTCGGGTCTAGATCACACCACTCCATCTACCAACTCTCATCTAGGAGTGATTAGATGCACCCTCACCAAACCCCAAGAGGAGGATTGGCGTCGAACTTCAATCTTTCACACCTTTGTCAAAATAGGGAGCCATGTAAGAAAAGTGATCTTGGATAGTGGGAGTTGTGTCAATGCCGTGTCACCCGATACCGTCAAGCTTCTTGGGCTAGCCATCACCCCTCACCCGAGTCCATACCGGGTCTCATGGATCAACAACAACTCCATCCCAGTCAACACTCAATGTCTTGTGCCCCTCACCTTCTCTTCATACCATGGTCAAATATGGTGTGACATCATACCCATGGAAGTAGGTAGCATCCTACTAGGAAGACCTTGGCTTTATGATGTAGATGCCACCATCTTGGGTAGGAGCAATAAGTGCACCTTTGAACATGAGGGTAAGACTATCCGTCTTAACCCCTCCCCACCTCGTCCCATGACCAAGAGGGACACTCCCCCTCAAGGACAACACCCCACCACCATACAAGTCTCGGGGAACTCCACCCCTCCAACCCCATCCCCTACCCAAACTCCCAAACAAGGTGGGACCTCGGGGTTGGCCACGGGTCTTCACCTCATCACTAGGAAAGAACTTGAAGAGGAGATAGTTCAAAGGGTACCATTATGTGCGGTGGTCATTTGCCTAGGAGAGCCCACTTCCACCAATCCACATCTCATAGAAATCCAACAACTCCTAGAAGAATTCCATGTTGTGTTCCCCACGGAGCTCCCGGACCAACTCCCTCCCATGCGGGATGTGCAACATGCGATTGATCTAGTCCCGGGGGCCACTCTCCCAAACCTTCCTCATTATCGCCTCAATCCCACGGAACATGCCGAACTTAGGAGGCAAAGAGAGGAACTCATTAAGAAGGGCTTCATTCGCATTAGCAAAAGCCCATGTGCGGTCCCGGCCCTTCTAACTCCCAAGAAGGATGGGTCATGGCGAATGTGTGTGGATAGTCGGGCCATTAACAAAATCACCGTCAAGTATAGGTTTCCTATCCCTAGGCTTGATGATATGCTTGATATGTTAGCCGGGGCCACCATTTTCTCCAAAATTGACCTTAAGAGTGGCTATCACCAAGTTAGGATAAGGCCCGGGGATGAGTGGAAAACGGCTTTCAAAACCAAAGATGGCCTCTTTGAATGGTTAGTCATGCCTTTTGGGCTTTCAAATGCCCCAAGTACTTTCATGCGTCTTATGACGGAGGTCCTTAGGCCTTTCATTAGGATCTTTCTAGTGGTCTACTTTGATGATATACTCATCTATAGTCAATCCCAAGAGGCCCACCTTGACCACCTTAGGCAAGTTTGTACCATCCTTCGACAAGAGAGCCTATTTGCCAACTTAGGAAAGTGCCACTTCATGACCACATCCCTCACCTTCCTAGGATTTGTGGTGTCCACCAAAGGCGTCTCCATGGACCCCGACAAGGTCCAAGCTATCATTGATTGGCCGGAACCTCACACCCTTCATGAGGTCCGAAGTTTCCATGGATTGGCTACCTTCTATAGGAGGTTTATTCGAGGGTTTAGCACTATCACTGGCCCAATCACCGATTGTCTCAAAAAGGGGATTTTTGCATGGACCAAATCAGCCTCTAAAGCCTTCCAAGAACTTAAGGAGAAGTTGACCCAAGCCCCGGTCCTATGCCTTCCCGATTTCTCTAAAGTCTTTGAAGTCACATGTGATGCATCCGGGATCGGGATAGGAGGGATTCTTAGTCAAGAGGGACACCCGGTAGCCTTCTTTAGTGACAAGCTATGTGATGCTAGGACACGATACTCCACTTATGACAAGGAGTTCTATGCCATGGTACAGTCCCTCCGACATTGGAGGCACTACTTGTTGCCCAAAGAATTTGTCATCTTTTCCGACCATGAGGCCCTCAAATACCTCAACTCCCAACAAAAACTAAATGCCCGACATGCCCAATGGGTTGAGTTCATCCAATCCTACACTTTTGTCATCAAACACAAGGCTGGGAGTGAGAATCGAGCGGCGGATGCCCTTAGTAGGAAAGTTTCCTTGCTATCCACTATCCAAGTGGAAGTGACCGGGTTTGATAGGATCAAGGATGAGTACCCTAGCTGCCCCGACTTTGGGCACATCTATACCACCTTGACCACCCCTTCTAGCAAGGAACATGAGGGATTTGTCTTAGAGGATGGGTTCCTCTTCAAGGGACTCAAGCTTTGCATCCCACGGACCTCACTCCGTGACTTCTTGATTTGGGAATTACATGCGGGAGGGCTAGCTGGCCATTTTGGAGTCCACAAAACCATTGCCCTAGTTGAGGGACAGTTTTATTGGCCTAGTCTCAAGAGAGATGTAGGCAAGGTTGTGGGTCAATGCCGAACATGTGCCTCGGCCAAACAAGTGAAACAAAACACCGGCCTATATACCCCACTCCCCATCCCCGACCGACCATGGCAAGACTTAAGTATGGACTTTATGCTAGGACTACCCAAGACTCCTAGAAAGCATGACTCAATCTATGTGGTGGTTGATAGATTTTCCAAAATGGCTCACTTCATCCCATGCTCCAAAACATCCGATGCCTCCCATGTGGCTCGATTGTTTTTTGATGAGGTTGTCCGTCTCCACGGGCTACCTAAGACCATAGTCTTCGATAGGGATGTCAAATTCACTAGCTACTTTTGAAAAACTCTGTGGCATATGATGGGCACCCTCCTCAAATTCTCTACTGCCTACCACCCCCAAACAGATGGTCAAACCGAAGTTGTCAATCGGAGTCTAGGGAACCTTCTTAGGTGTCTTGTTGAGGATCGTCCCGGGAATTGGGATCTCATCTTACCACAGGCCGAGTTTGCATATAACAACTCCATCAATAAGTCCATTGGGATGAGTCCATTTGAAGCTGTGCATGGGTACAAGCCAAGAAAGCCTTCCGATCTCATTCCCCTTCCCCAGCATGCTAGAGTGTCTATTTCAGCCGAGTCTTTTGCACAATACATTAGAGAATTGTATGAAGAAATTCGCAAGCACATCAGCAAAAAGAATGAGGCTTATAAAAGGCTGACCGACTCTCATCGGCGTCACCAAGAATTTCATGTGGGTGACTTTGTGATGGTAAGGACGGAGAGGCTCTCCCCGGGAGCCAACTCTAAACTGAGGCCACGTGGGGCTGGTCCCTTCCAGGTATTAAGGCGCATTGGTGCAAATGCCTACGAGTTAGATCTCCCTGAGGAGTATGGAATAAGTCCCACATTCAATGTTGCCGACCTAGTGCCATATAAGGGACCCACGGTGGTACCTAGTGAGGCAATTGAGCCTACTTCTTCCCTTGAGAGAGCACCCACCCGTGAGGAGAGACCACCAGCCAAACAAATATTGGATGAACAAGTCACTACCACTCGGAGAAAGGTCTATGAGCGCTATCTCGTCAGGTGGAAGGATCGGCCTCCTTCGGAGGATTCTTGGGTGAGTCGGGAGGATCTCCAGCGGTTGGATCCGGACCTCCTCGAGCAGTACCACAGCCGGATGGACCCCTACTCGACGGAGTCGAGCTCTTCACAGCCCAGGGGATTTGATGGAGACATCATTCACAATTCCCTTTGGCTAGGGTTCTCTTCACACTCCGGCATCATTTGAGTTCGGGCCTCTCTCTATAAAGACCCACTTATCCTTTTATGCTATTTACTTGAGTCATTTGATGTAATTTTTATTTTATTTGAGTCATGTCCCTAGGTCTTGCATTTATTTTCCTAAGTTTGAGTGTCATTAGATTGTGTAATGTGCTATTGGGCCCAATTCTTCGGGCTTGGCCCATGAGCCCCCCTACCCCTTCGGTTATTTGTTATTGAGTCTTTTTGTAATGGACTTATTGTAAAATGTGGGCTTCCTATATATAGGGCCCCATTTCCTTCATTTGGAACTTAATGAATGAATGAATCAATACAAAAGATTTCCATTTGAGTGTTCAAATTTAGTTCTAGAGGAGTGAATCCTATAGTTGGGTGTGAAGCCCTAGGGGAGTGATTCCCCACCCTACTCTCTCTCTATCCCTCTTTCTCTCTCCTCCCACTAAGGGGTTCGCCCCATTCCTCTCTCCTCCCTCCTCCCAACCACCTCCAACCCCCAACCACCTCCATTAAGGCCACTCCACTTCCCATAGCCCCATTACTCCACCCCCCTTGTCCCAAGGTGGAATCTTTACCCTTCCAACACAATCTCCCCCCCTTCCAACACAATCCCCCACTTCCCCACACAATCACCCAACTTCCAAAGCCATTTCAAATTTGAAATCCCTTCCCTCCAAGCCTTGGCCGCCCCTATCTCTATACCCTTTAGCCTTGGTCGCCCCCACCTCCCTCCTCTCTTCTCCTCCTAGCAATCCCCATTCCCCCTTACCTCCAGCTGAAACCTGCGACCTCCCCCTCTTCCTCCATCTCCCCACCACCATTAGACCCCCTCCACACCTCCCACAACCCCCCCTCTCACCCTTCATCCACCTCCCCTTCACCCTATACCCCATTCTCCTTCTTCTATCAAGGCATTGGAAGCTGTCCCTTGGTTGCTGCTTGCAGTCCAGAAGTTACAGATGAACCAGCAGCTTGCAGCGGCCACCACAACCTCCTCCGGATGAGTTTGAAGATCTAAGAGCCATCATCGGAAGCGTCTACCAGTCGCCTTCGCAACCGAAGTGGTTTCATCTTCTTCTGATCTCCGAGTCGTCCAGGAGGTCCATTCTCCCTCAGCTGCACAGTTCTACCCCGGCTGAGGACCTGAACCAGGTTAGAAGCTCTGCCACGACAAACCTCGGAGGAATCCGCCCTCAAGCTTTTCTAAAAAGTTCTTCTTCGTCCTGTCTACATTCAGAATCAAGAGGCGGAACTCCGTTCGGCATCCTGTGGCAGGAGTTACAAATTTTCTCCCTCAGCTCCATCACTCTGCCGGCTACAAGTCTGCATCAACCTGCCACCACTGTTCTGCATTCCCTAGTCTTCTCCGACCTCGGTTGGCTTCTCCGTTAGTTTTTCTGCGAAGAGGACTCGTTCACGATTCCAACGACTCCAACGGTGCTTGATTCCGAGGTCGGGAGCGGCCGGGACACTCTCTACATCCTGCTGTTAGAAATCTGCAGCTGACGGTCCGAGAATCTGAAGCCCTGTTCAAACCCCCGTCCTGGTCAGCAGAGGTGCCAGAAGAAATTAAAGAAATTCTGAGGCGTTCCCCTTCCTGTTACTAAGATTTTGCCGCTGGTCTCGCCATCAGCAAAATTCCTGAGCGGGTTATACAGCATCCACAGCGACTACCTATCCCTGTTCGCAGACAGCAGGCAGATTCGGTGCCGTCTCTTAATCAACCCTTTTCTCTCTAATTTCCCCGCCCCGCTTGGCCGGCTGAAGGCCCCTCCCTGCGTGGAGGTAGTATTTTTTATAATTCCGTTAACCCCCACCCCAAGATCCCCCTCCTGCGAGAGGTGTAGTAGTGTAATTTGTTTGGGCAGGTCAAGCGACACCGCCGCGGCGTGTGGGGATCCACTCGCCTCCCCGCTCGCCCTCATCTCCAACCGGGACCGGTTTCTTCAAACCGGTCGAGTAAGTGCTCAAACCCTCACTCCACTTAGTGCTTGTCTTTCAATATTAGTTCTTACTTCCGCTGGTTATGCGAATGAGAGCCCGATCCTCAAGCCCCATAAACTTGAGTGATCACCGTGGGAAAATTGCAACCGGTGCCTTTGACACTTTGTTGGCCCCCTTGATTTGGGCATCCCCACCCATTGGGAATCAAGTCTTGGCCTTGCTGGCCCTCTACCAGCAAGGGTCCAACCCCCACATCCTCACCTTGGCATTGCCAAGTCACCCCGGGCTTGGGTGAGTGACGATAGAGCGGTGGCCCAACTTGGCCCGTTTTGAATGCGATTGTGCTTGCTTGCTAAAGTCCAAGGGTGTGTCACATCATAAGAACAAACCACATATGAGACTGGTGTAAAGATTCCTTTCCATTGAATAAAAAAGGGAATACAAGAAGGGCCCTTGAGGGGAAATTGCATTACAAAAAAGGAAGGAAGAGAAAAGAAGAAAATGGGTGTTCACTGGCGTCGGAATATGTCTTCGAAGGCCAGAAGTCCTACATACGGGGCAGCCCCCAGCTCATGAAGTCGAGCCTCCTCCGCCTGCAGCCGAGCAGACTCGTCCTGAAAGGATGCCACCTGCCCCTCCAACAGAGCTACTTCTTCCGCAAGCTGCGGCCGAGAAGTTGTTATCTGCGGCAGTTCAGCCCGGAGGTCAAACAGTTCAGCCTCCAGGATGGTTATCCGGCTGCGCACGAACTGCTCCCGCTGCTCCAGAGACTGAAGTTGGCATTGGCGCTCCTGAAGAACAGAGCCCGTCTTCTCCAGCTCAGATTTGCACTCCTTCCTTTGCAACTTCAAAGCTGCCAGTCTGTCAGACATAATATGTGCCAAGAAGTCCCGGCGATGTATAAACTTTAACAACAATATAACCCGCTGGGTCCATATTTCCATGGGATAGCCCATCGCCTGTAGACCAGTGGTGAAATGCTCGGCTATCTCCTGCAGCCGCAGATAAGTCAGTCCAGGCTGGGACTCCACCAGCTGGCGCAGCATGTCAAGATTTTGCCAGACAAAACTCTCAGAGGAAGCGAAGCCAGGAGAAGGAACTGGAGCTACTTCGAAAGTCACCTCACTGTCAATGTCCACCCATGGTGTAACATCAGGCTGGGAAGAGGAAGATGGGAGGTCTGCGGAAGGTTCCAACTGAGCTCTCTCTGCAACCCCTGACGAAACCAAGAGGCCTTCCACCTCCTTCTCCTCGGGAGTTGCTATTTGAATGCTCGTAGGGGAAACTTTAATAAGTGCTAGAGCGGCTGCTTCCTGGGTCCTCAATATGATACCCGCATCTTCAGCATCCTCTTCTCGGGGCACCTCCTCCTCAGATTCTGAGAGCAAGGAGATTGATTCTGGGTCAGTTATGGACAATACTCCGGTCTCTGTGGCAGCTACCTCCCCTTCTTCCATCTCTGCTTCAGCGGCCAGTTCCTTCAATGACAAGGCGGCAGGGCCTACGGACTGTAGAGGCAAAAGTTCAGTTTCCATAATTACTGTTACGGGAATTGTTAACTCCGGTGCAATGGTCATCACCGTGGCCGGTATAAAGGCAGAACCCCTAACGGGGTCCGTCTCAGCTCTGAAATCCAAGACCCGGATGAGGGCCGAACTCTCCCCCGAGGTCCTCAAATCCAGCAATGCTAAGTCTGTAGAAGACTGTACCCTCACCGGCATAGGGCGAATTATCTCAGAAACGCCTACACAAGTGGCTGACGAAGCAGGAACAATAGCCAAGGTGTCAGATAGACTGGCTTCAAAGGCTGCAGTCGCTACCGGGCTAGCAACAGGGGATTCCTGTGAACAGATCAATGCAACATCAAGCAGCAGATAAGAAAAATGATAATAATAACAATGAGGAAAAGGAAAGAGACCCACTTCTAATGTGATGTCGATATCCTCAAAGGAGTGCAAGGAAGAGGAAAGCTCCGCTGCTGAAGCAGCAAAGGGAGGAGTTATATCTGCCTCGGTGTCCAAGCCAGCGAATTCTTCCGATAGTTCCTCCTCAGAAGATGGCACCAGCAGTTTGGAGGGGGTGAACAGTGGGACAATGGCAGTACATACGAATGGGGCCTCTGATTGGGAGATACCCTCCGTCTCGCTCTCGCTGAAATCTGCTCCTTCTCCCTCTACCTCGGAAGCCGTCGCGGAGCTGCTAGAAGAGATTTCCACACTATCCACGGGCGGGACTTGCGTCCCTAAAGTCTGCCTAGATGAAGACCGGGTAACTATGCGCCTCACAAGGGAAAGGCCCCGTTTCTTCTGGGTCTTATGGCCCTCCTGTGGCTGAGTTATATCGCCAGCTGCTCCCATAACTGCAGCCCCCTTGCCGGCCGTCACTGCAGGGAAAAGCTTGTGAGCAAGACAATGAAAAACAATTGAAATGTGCAAGAAAAGATGAGAAAGCACACTTACCCTCCGCCTCGCTAGCCGGCGTAGGAGAAGGCAATCTGGTCTCCACCAAAGAAGGTGTCACAACTGGCTCTTGGGCTGTGCAAAAAAGGGGGGATCAGATTCGAAGACTCCTATAAAAGCCAGCAAAAGACGATGAAAGATACAACTGCAGGCTGTTGATGTTACCCTTGACTGACGTCTGGGCACCCTCCCTTTGAGATTCAAACTCATCAAAGGAGGGGATATCAGGAAGAGGGGTCCCAGGGTCCGTCACTGCTGAAGCCGACTGCCGAGCATGGGCCTTCTTAGCCTTCCTGGCCTTCCCAACTGCAGTCTTCACTGTAGAAATCTTTCTCTTCTTGCCCGGAGGCAGGGGAGTGGTCGTCGGTGCTACTGCAGGGACTTCGAAATAAGCAGGCTTCTCAGCTTGCGCAATGATTTTTCTGTAAAGCCCCTGTCGCTTTATATCTGGCCTGTCTGTTGAAGACATCAAAGAAGCAATGAGATCAATAGATGCAGAGTTTAAATAACAAACAGAAAGCACTACAGTCAGAAAGGAAAGATCATACCTGCTGGGCCATCATAAAAGACAGAAAGCGGCCAGTACAGATAAGCTACCTCCCTGGAGCGGAAAGCAGCCTCCTTGACAAGCCAGCAGACATAACCAAACGTTCGGCACTTCTCCACTAAAGATGCCAGATCGCTATGACCATGAAAATCAAGGCATCGAAATAAGTCGAGGTGGTCCATGCCCCAGCCGTCGACATAATGAAAAGAAATAAATAATGGCTTATTCAATATGCCGGCTATCGGACTCTCTGCAGATAACCCATGCACACTCAGCAGAACAAACAGCCAAGACGTGTGCTTGTAGTACATCTGAGTCCTATCTTCCCTGCGCACAAACGTCCTGTAGGGATGAAATCTATCTGTCAGACCCTTCCAAGGGATGACCGTCAGGAGCGGCTCTTCAACAGGGAAAGGGTACTGCTGCGCCTCCAGACGAGCGTCTCCTACATGACACAGATGTTTCAAGCTCCTCATAAAAGTATCTTCGTTAATGGCAGCAAAGACAGGCGCGGGCGGCTCGGAGCCTCCTTCTTTCAGAACCCGACGCTGAGCCAGATAGTTCTCGGCCTCCCTCGGATGTTGTGAATAAATCCTTTTTAGGTGGGCCTCTGGGATGTCAAATACCGGCTCGGGCTGTTGTTTCAGGAAAGAATGCTCGGACACGTCCCAGAATGCACCCATGCCGTCCCTGTAAAAGCTGGTCCGAATGTTCCACCATTTGATATACTCGGATGTGACACGGGGAACACGGTTGGAAACAGTGGGAACTCTGAAAACTGCACCATCCTGGCGATCATAGAAATCCCACCACAACCGGCCATCACCAACAATGGTGGACCCATGCTTGGCTCGGCTATCCAGGGGAAACTGAGCAACTGATGTAGGGATGTGATGATCATAGCCAAAATTTCGCCCAAAGCGGAATGGGTAGTATGGTTCCAGGAGAAGCAGACCACCCTTCCTGAAGACTAAAACACTGGGTCGAATGGCCATGGCCCATCTAACCAGCTCCGGCTCCAGAATAGACCGAACAGCATTAGCCCCTGAAACGGGGTGAACATAGGTCTCTACCTCTTCCATCTTGCACTCTCTTTGAGAATGAACCAAAGGAGCTGAACCTGCTGCCAAGCTCCAGAAATGAATGCTGCCAGGGGCATCCACTGGTACCCTTGTCAGTCGACCCCTTATTTTAAACAACTGGTCAGAAAAAGAGCCAGGTTCGGCACTGGCAAATTCAATCATTCTGGGTAACACTGTATCTGCCTGCAGAGTTCTAGGGGCCAATTCAGGAAATAGACTGCAGACCCAGGCATTGAAGAAATGAAAGGGGCCCACGGTCCTCAAAGAGCGGGGAGTCCGATGCTTGTACAAATCCCCCAAAGATTTGTAGATTAAACACAAGGCCACTGGGCAAAGTGACAGCCTCATTCCCCAGGCCATCTGGCATGCCGGGTATATGGCTTCGGGCCGAATGATTGTCTCGTCCCCTTGAGGGAGAGCGAAAGCGCACAACCAGAATGTGAAGTAAGCCGCACAATGTGTGATAGGGTCCACCCCTGCTGGATTTGGACCACCTTTACCTACACGATGCAATGAAGATGGCAACGCTGACTTATAGCGAGGAGCCCTTATCTGCTTGCTGGTCGTCGGACCCATGGAAGGGAAGTCTGCATATTTCAAGGGGCCGTCAAAGAAATACTGAATCCACTGCCCTATCCGGACCCTCAGCTTGCAGCCTTTCTCTCTAGGATGGTAACCCTTGGAGGATCCTCTGCTATACGCCAGACAGATGGAGCGATACGCCTTCATTAAATACCGGTAGGAATAGCCAAGTGAATACTTGCCTTCACCATCTGAGCTATCCTTCTCGGAATCTGCCAAGCAGACCTCTTCATACGGCTCGCCGTCAATAGGCAGACTAGAAAGCTGTGACAAACTCCAGAGGTCGAGAGATGTTTCGCCCTCTGCTGTATAAAATATATTGAATAGAGGGTAGAATACTTCAAACATTCCACAGCATAACCATCGGGATATGGGGTAGCGGAATCTAGAAGCAAAGACACTGTGATACACCCCGGCTCTGATCAGTAGAGGGGCATATTCCTTTAAAACAAACTCGGTGAACTCCACCGCTCCCACCCGGAATAAGTGGGCGTCAGTGATCTTGGTATCTCCAAACCAACCGGCAGCTAGATGATACTTGAACTGGACGGCCGAACAATTCAACACAAAGGGCTCTTCACGGTATCCCCACTTTATCGATGCCAGGAATAAACCATAGCCGGGCTTTTCCCTATGAACTCGGCCACTAGCATTATCCCACCGGGCAGGTGTGAATTCCGGGGCCCGGGTCAACATTTTCTTCTCCGGTTCCAGCTCCGAGATGCCGAGGACTGCACCCCAGTCGCGCTTCTCCCCGGAAAGATAGATGGCTTTGCCACGATACACTGAGTCCTTCAGACTGTCCCTCTCAGCTAATATAGCAGCTTCAACTACACGAGCTATCCGATAGTCTCGCATGCCACCTACGGTAAAGGTTCGGATGAATGGCATCAAGTGGCGGTCTTTCGGGAGATCCGGCCGATAGTCTTTGCCCCGTCTGAAGCATGTCTCCATTGCAGTGGAATATACCCGCGATGTTGATACTGTATCCGTCTCAGAATCAGACGATTCGTCAACGGCAGCAACTTTGTCATACCCGAAGTCCAGGCTATGCACGTTCAGCCAATTTACTACAGCCCGTGATATATCTGGCTGTGCTGACGAGCTCGCCCCAACAGCTCCAGAAGATGTAGCAGCAGAGCTGGAAGCCATTATAGTGTCTGCACTGAAGAAAAGATGTGAATGAAAGTCTTAAAAAAGAAACAGTCTTATAAGGATTTCAACATGAAGCTCTGTGAAAATTTCGGCAGCATCTTCCCTTATTCGGGGTCTGCCCAAAAGAGAATAGGGAGTCACCCACCAAGAGGGGGTGATCCCGTAAAAAAAGTAGGGGTTTTAACCCCCAGATGATGCCCTACTCGGGTGCGAAACCCACCGACACTAAAAACGGAACGGCCGAGAGGGGGGGAGAGGCTCGCGCCGAAGAGAAGAAGATGAAGAGAGAGGAAGCTCGGGTGAAAATGAGAAGAAAAAGCCTCCCGGCGCCTCAAATAGTAGAAGCCGAAGAGAGGTTCTCGGCGCGGCCTTTAGCGCGCCGAGAACCCCCCCTCCCTAATTCAAAAAGCCCGCCGAAAATGGGCAGGCCGAGAACCTCCCGTCGGCCGGAAGGAAAAGGCACGCCGAGACGCCCGTGCCGAGAAGACGAAGACGCCCGCGCCGAGAGGTTTGCGCCGAGAAGCCCGCACCGACAGGCTGCGCCGAGAAGCACCCACGCCGAGAAGGGTCTTACCTCGCGCCAAAAGCCCAAGGCAAGGCCAATAAGGCTCCAAAGTGCTGACAATAAAATCAGAGGATATGGAGATGAAAAACAAGAGAATGAAAGATACATGTGCATAATATTACTACAACAACATGATTAAACTGAAGGGCAACGTCAAAGAGAGACTGAGGAGGATATCCTCAAATGATGAAGGGCACCTGCGGACCCCGTGCCGCTTGTTCTGTGCTTACGCTGTCCACAGGTGGGGGGCATTTGTTGACACCTGAAATATAACTGAGAACAAGACGAGACCAAAAAGAAGGTTGAACCAGACATGAAGCTCTCAGGAATTCCTGCAAAGTCAGAATTACATAAGAGTCGTCATTGAAGTTATCACCCAACTGGGACCCTTCCCGGTCAAGCTGATGTCTGGTATTGTCGTCGCTCAGATGGCAGTACTGATGAAGAATTGTAGTCTACTGACTGATGAAAATCCCCAGAAATATTCTGATAAGACTGTGTCAACCCATCAACTAAGGGACCTTCGCCTGTTCTGACAGATTCGAGGGACTGACAAATGAAAGGGCAGTTTAGGCAGCTTTGACAGCTCAAACCTACTGATGAGAAAGGGTAAAATATAAAAAAACCCTAAATGGGCTCACTAGTGTGACGCCGGGAGTTCCTCACCAGGGACCAAAGCCCATGTGGGGCGGCGCCGGGAAGCCCCATCCTTTGGCGCCGAGAGGCCTCCCGCTTTCGATTAGGGCGCGCCGGGAGCTCGTGGTCTGCGCACCGAGGTGAGCATGCCGAGAGGGGAAGGGTTTGTGCTATAAAAACCCCTTTTCTCTCCAGAGAAGAAGAAGAAGGTGGAGAGAAGAAGAAGGAAGAGAGAAGCTCAGAAGATCCTCACCATCACCACCGCCAGAAGAGAAAAGAGAGAGCCTCCTCCACTGAAAGAAAGAGAGAAGAGACCAATCCCGAGAGAAGAAGAAGAAGAAGCTCCAGGTGGGCAGCTGGGGAGGGAGAGGAGTCAATGCTCCACCCTCCCCCATGTTTTCTTTTATTCTTCATGTAATCTTATGAGTTTTCTCTCGATTCATCGTATGTAACCGGGATATCCCGGCCTCTGTTTCATCTCCCTTTCCCCATTCTCTCCTTGTGATTGGTGTGAGTCTTGGAATGATGTGATGAAATGAAATGCTACCATGGCCCGTTTGGGTGCTGGGTAATTGAGATATCGGCCGTCTATCTTTCCATCTGTTGCTATGTCTTTCCCTCATGCGTTTTCTTTCTTAGCTCAATTGAAGCGCACCTGATTCTCCGATGGGTCTGCGGGCTCAGTTGTCTTCAATGGAATAAATGTGGCTCTAGATATACCGATGTCCCTCGCCGTTCGTCGTTGTTTGCATAAAGCCTCCCAGGCTTGCCCCAGGGCCAGAGACAGACCATCTCTTGGCTTCTGGGGTAGTCTGCTACTGATATTGGCAATAACCCTAACGGCCTGCTCGAGATCCCCTTTCCACCGGAATAAGTAAGATACTTCGATGGATTGATACCGAGGGTTTCTAATCCGATTCCAGTATAAACAGTTCCATCAGGGTTGTCCCTGGGGCCAGAGACGGCCATCTCTTGGCGCCCAGGGCGACCAAAGATGCCAACAAATGATCTCCTAAGGGTCAATAACATATGACGACTCAAAACCCCCCCAGTAATTGGCTTCTCCGATTCCCGCCGAGCCCAGCCCATCTTTGGCAAATTAAACCCATGCCCAAGTAACCCAACCGGAATCCCAACCTAAAACCCCCAAAATTCCCTCTAATCATGACTGAAATCCAAGAGAACCTCAGAACATAGTATCGTTGAACCTCCTCAAGCGGGAACCTCACGTCGAGAGCCCCTCCTCCTTCTTTAAAACCGCGCTGAGAAGCCCCTCGCGCCGGGAACCCCCTTTGCCTCCCAGCTGCCCCGATAACCAAGTTTCTACCCTTTGTTTTCCCCTTGATCGCTTCGTCCACGTACCCCGAGACATTCATGAGTCGTCATATACACCCTCGGAGATAAATTAACAGGGGATTGACCTCCCCTATAGTCCTATGTCCTGAATTGGATTCACATGCAACCCCGCGGGTCCGATGGACCTTGTCTTTACAAGGGCTTCGTCGGTCTCCGAGGAGGGGAATAGTGACCGATGCTAGAGACATGTATAGTCTCCTTGAGCCTTAGTGCTCCCTCACTTTCCGGCTTTCATCCCGGCACTCCGTGGATGTCAGCCTATACCACTCCCTGGCAAATGCTCGGTCCGGGGGAGGTGCTGCCAAAATTCTCCCAAGAGCTGGCTATAAAAGACGCATGACAGCATCGAAACAAACAAAAAAATAAATAATAATAATAATAATAATAATAATAATAAATGTTTGCATTGGCCCTGTATGCCTTCGTGCATGTTGCCTTATGTTAGCTCGTGCATGTTGTGCCCCGGTGCACATTTCAGCTCTTTTAGGTTCGTGCACCTTTCTGACCTGAGCTCATAGCTTGTGGAGGTTTTTTTTGTTTACAAGGCGCTATGCAGGGGGGGTTCCTGGTGCGCAGACTAGCGTGCCGAGATCCTTCCTTCACACCATACTGTGTGGGGCGTGGAGAAGGCCACCACCCTTGTTTCCATCTTCCTGCATTCGTGCATGACTCATGAAACCTAGTGCACATTTGGTACACTGATGCATTCATATACCCCGTGCATATTCTATGCATTGACATTTCCATGAGTCCCGTGCCTATTTCCTGCATTGATGCTCCCGCATCCATACACATCTTTGCCTCTACGTGATTCACCAATGCATATTTTTCTCACATATAGACATGTTTCATACGTGATTCTTCTTGCATTCACATATATACCATGCATACATAATAAAATGAAAAGAATAATAAAACATAATAAAACACAATAAGCCATGCACCTGGGGGAGTTCACGGACTTCCCATTTCCCATCTCTCTCGTACCCTACAAAGGGGATATATCTATTAAGTCCCTGTGGCTGTGTCTGGACCCCAGGGGATCACCCCTATCATGGCCACAGCTCAGTTTGCCTGTGACTAAAATTTTTCCTTCCCTCTTAAGCCCGGTCTTTGAACCGCTGACTTGACGATATCGTCTGTTTCGATAGTTAATGTTATTATCTTGCCCATCTTCCTGGCTCTGGTATGAAATTCAAACTGCGCACATGAATATATGTTTGCCTCTTGCGGCCTCCTATTTTGGCGTTTAATCAAGGGTTATCCTTCTTAGGAAGGGCGTACTTAACGTCATAACCTTTATGGTATGGCGGACTTTTGGTCCCGACTCGGACTTCACAATCGACTGACCAAGTCAAGTCGAGCGCACAATGAAATCGTCACACATGTGACTGGCACGCCTAACAAAATAAATAAATAAATAAATAATAATAAAATAAAAGGATGATAAAAATCCCGCGTCCACACCAGGCGGTGCCCATGGGGGTATTTGTCTCTTTTCTCCTCGTCGATGCCGACGGGGTGCCGGGAGCCGACCTGACATGTTGGTCTCTTCTTCTCTTCGTCAGTGCCGACAGGGTGTCGAGCGTTGACATGGTGTGTTGGTCTTTTCTTCTCTTCGTCAGCGTCGACGGGGTGTCGGGAGCTGACCTGGTTTGTTGGCCTCTTTGTCTCTTCGTCAGTGCCGATGAGGTGTCGGGAACTGACCTGGTTTGTCTGTCTCTTTGTCTCTTCATCAGTGCCGATGGGGTGTCGGGGACGACCTGGTTTGTTGGTCTCTTGATCTCTTCGTCAGTGCCGATAGGGCGTCGGGAGCTCACCTGGCTTGTTGGTCTCTTGGTCTCTTCGTCAGTGCCGACAGGGTGTCGGGAGCTGACATGGTTTGTTGGTCTCTTTGTCTCTTCGTCGGTGTCGACGGGGTGTCGGGAACCGACATGCTTATTGTCTTTTGGTCTCTTCGTCGGCGCCGACAGGGTGCCGGGAGCTGACCTGGTTTGTTGGTCTCTTTGTCTCTTCGTCAGCGCCGACAGGGTACCGGGAACTGACATGATATGTTGGTCTCTTCGTCTCTTCGTCAGTGCCGATAGGGTGCCGGGAGCTGACTTGGTTTGTTGTCTCTTGGTCTCTTCGTCAGTGCCGACAGGGCGTCGGGAGCTGACCTGATTTGTTGGTCTCCTTGTCTCTTCGTCAGCACCGACAGGGTGCCGGGAACTGACATGATATGTTGGTCTCTTCGTCTCTTCGTCAGTGACGACAGGGTGCCGGGAGCTGACTTGGTTTGTTGTCTCTTGGTCTCTTCGTCAGTGCCGACAGCGTGTCGAGAGCTGACCTGGTTTGTTGGTCTCTTGGTCTCTTCGTCAGTACCGATAGAGTGTCGGGAGCTGACCTGGTTTGTTGGTCTCTTGGTCTCTTCGTCAGTGCCGACAGGGTGTTGGGAGCTGACCTGGTTTGTTGTTCTCTTGGTCTCTTCGTCAGTGCCGACAGAGTGTCGGGAACTGAAGCAGCATATTGATCTCTTCATCAGTGCCGACGGGATGCCGGGAACTGAAGCAGTCCGACGGGATGTCGGGAACTGAAGCAGTATGTTGGTCTCTTCATCAGCGCCGACGGGATGCCGGGAACTGAAGCAGTATGTTGGTCTCTTCATCTCTTTTTCCTTCTTTTCTTCTCTCTTTTCTCTTCTTCTCTTCTTCTTTTTTTTCTCTTTTTTGTTATCTCTTTTTTTTGTTGTTTGTTTTTTTTCTTATCTCTTTCCCTCTTCTTCTCTTCTTCCCTTTTTTTTCTTTCTTCTCTTCTTTTTCTTTTGAAGAACTCCGAGTGGCTGCTGGCGTGGATGCCAATGATATAAGAGTTGTCGGCACAGCGGCCGATAATTGAAAGCTATTGACATGGGGCCAATAATTGAAAAGCTGTCGACCCGAAGGCCGATGATTAAAAGCTGTCGGCTCAGTGGCCGATAATCGAAAGTTGTTGGCATGGGAGCCAATAATTGAAAAGCTATCGACCCGAAGGCCGGTGATTAAAAACTGTCGGCTCAGGGGCCGATAATCGAAAGCTGTTGGCTTGGGAGCCAATAATTGAAAAGTTGTCGACCCGAAGGTCGATGATTAAAAAGCTGTCGGCTCAGGAGCGGATGATTGAAAAGCTGTTGGCATGGGAGCCGATAAGGGAGATCAAAATAGCCAAGGTTGGGAGCGGGCTTGAAGAGCAAAAGTTGGGGATTAACGAGCCGCGAGGGCAAGAGGTAGGCCATGGGGGCTAAGGTTGGGCTCTATGAGCCGTAGCTGGGAACGTAGGCTTCGATGGCCGAAATTGAGTTTATTGTGGACACATATTTTTATTATTTATTATTTATTATGTATTATTATATTTCCTTTTATTCAAGCATGTAAGCATTCATTAGCAGGCATAACATAAATATAAGTAAGGCAGCTCCCCCTATAGAGGATAGGATAGGGACATCGCCCGTAATTCGTAGATGCGGTGCGGGCCGCGAGGCACAATTGAGGGGTGGTGCACCCATCAAGAGGATATCGCATGTCTTGCATGCATAGCCTAAATTCACGCATTTCACCCGAGGCAATTCTCTGTGGCGTGGCAGTGCAAATGTGTGAACAAAGGGCCCTAGCCATAGGGATATGCAAGTTTTCCTGGTGACACTCGAGGATCACTCTAGCGCCTACACATTAGTTCCAGGCTTTCGACTTTCGGTAGCTTCACACAGCCCCCATCTGTTTATTTTGGTAACGGATTTTACCGTTCGGCGTGAGTCTCCTCATATGTCTCAATGGGGATTCCCGGCTACTAGGATTCATCCTTATTATAATTATATTACGGATTCCACCATTTGGCGCGAGTCTCCTCATGTGTCTCAATGGGGATTCCCGGCTACTAGGATTCGTCCTTATTATAATTCGCTTCACCATTTTGCGCGAGTCTCTTCATTTGTTTCAGTGGGGATTCTCGGCTACTCAGCTCCGCATTTCTCTCTCTTTTGTTTTTCTCTCTCTCTCTCTCTTTTTTTTTTACAGTGGGGGTAGGCAACTTTTTCCTCACAATTACCTTTCACGCGAGTGCAGGAATTCAAGTCTCCGTAGAGTGCTAAGAAGAAATTCGGGCAATCCCTATAGTCGAAGGCTATTGAACACATTAAGTGCTAAGTGTGGGAGCGTTGCCTCAGGTTGATTTTGTGAGTTGGGCTTAGCGATTCAGCCATGACTCTTCCCCTTGACGTGTGCACCTACCATAATTGGGTTCCCTTCGAGCGTACGTCGTAACGCCCGTGCATTCGGAATCGGGTGATATTATTTAGCAAGGAAACACGGTCCTAGAAAATTTCAAGGAGGTGTATTATTCTATATTAAGCAACCATGCAAGCAGGGCAATCATGCATTCTCTTTTTTTTTATTTTCTTCTTTTTTGTGTGTCTGTTTTATTGTTTTTTCTTTTTGTTATTTTCTTTTTATTTTTGCATAAGAAAAAAATGTTGTTACGTATAAGTGTAGTGGTAGTAAAGGTATTGGGGAGGCAGACCGCAAAAGGGGCTGAAAGGATATTAGGGAAGCGGGCTATAGAACCCGAGGGACATTAGGGGAGCGGGCTATAAGGGCCGAAATTGGGAAGCGGGCTGCAGGAGCCGAAGTTATGGGATGCGGGCCGCGAAGGCGGAATTTTGGGAAGCAGGCTACGAGAGCCAGACTTGGGAAGCAGGCCACGAAGGCCAAAGGTAAGCAGGCTGCGAGAGCCAAAACTGGGAAGCAGGCTATGAAAGTCGAAGAGAAGCAGATTACGAGAGCCAGAATTGGGAAGCAGGCCACGAAGGCCGAATTTTGGGAAGCAGCCTACAAAAGCCAGGATCTGGGAAGCAGGCTATAAAAGCCGAAGGGAAGCAGGCTACAGGAGCCGAAATTATGGGAAGCGGGCCACGAAGGCCGAATTCTGAGAAGCAGGCAGTGAAGGCCGAATCTTGGGGAGCAGGCTGCAAGAGCCAACATTGGGAAGCAGGCTACAAAGGCCAAAGGGAAGCAAGCTGCGAGAGCCAGAGATAAGCAGGCCACGAGGGCTGAATTTTGGGAAGCAGGCTACGAGAGCCAGACTTGGGAAGCATGCCACGAAGGCCAAATGTAAGTAGGCTGCAAGAGCCAAATCTGGGAAGTAGGCTGTGAAAGCCGAGGAGAAGCATGCTGCGAGAGCCAAAGTTGGGAAGCAGGCCACAAGGGCCGAATTTTTAGAAGCAGGCTACAAAAGCCAGGGTCTGGGAGGCCTTTGTCGGTTTAACGCCCCGTCGGCGGAAGGTCTAGTCGATTTAACGCCCCATCGGTGGAAGGTGTAGTCGATTTAACGCCCCGTCGGTGGAAGGTCTAGTCGGTTTAACGCCCCATCGGCGGAAGGTCTAGTCGGTTTAACGCCCCGTCGGCGGAAGGTTTAGTCGGTTTAACGCCCCGTCGGTGGAAGATCTAGTCGGTTTAACGCCCCGTCGGCGGAAGGTTTTGTCGGTTTAACCGGTTTAACGCCCCGTTGGTGGAAGATCTAGTGGGTTTAATGCCCCGTCGGCGTAAGGTCTAGTCGGTTTATCGCCCCGTCGGCGGAGGGTTTAGTCGGTTTAACGCCCCGTCGGCGGATGATCTAGTCGATTTAACGCCCCGTCGGCGGAGGATCTAGTCGGTTTAACGCCCCGTCGGTGTAAGATCTAGTCGATTTAATGCCCCGTCGGCGGAAGATCTAGTCGGTTTAACGCCCCGTCGGCGTAAGGTCTAGTCGGTTTAACGCCCCGTCGGCGGAAGGTTTAGTCGGTTTAACGCCCCGTCGGCGAAAGATCTAGTCAGTTTAACACCCCGTCGATGGAAGATCTAATCGGTTTAACGCCCCATCGGCATAAGGTCTGATTGGTTTCTGTTTGTTGGGTGGTTGAAGGTCGGAGGTAAAAGTTCATCTCGTGACTCTTCTTTCTCTTCTTTTCTTTCTTTTTTGTGAGGAGAGGCGGGTGCAAAGATCATGTTCGCCTCATGACTGCTCTTTCTCTTCTTCTCTTCTTCTTTTATGGTGAGGCAGGTGCAGAGACCATGTTCGCATCATGTCTCTTTTTTCTTTTCTCTTCTTCTTTTGTAGAGAGGCAGGTGCAGAGACCATGTTCGCCCCGTGACTGTTCTTCCGCTTCTTCTCTTTTTCTTTTATGTGGAGAGACAGGTGCAGAGACCATGTTCGCCTCGTGATTGTTCTTTCTCTTCTTTTCTTCTTCTTTTATGGAGAGGCAGGTGCAAAGACCATGTTTGCACCGTGATCATTTCTTTCTCTCTTCTTCTCTTCTTTTTTTGTGTGCGAAGAGGCGGGTTCGAAGACCACGTCTGCCTCATGACTGTTCTTCATTTTTTTTCTCTCTTCTTTTCTTTTTTTTTATGTCAAGAGGCGGGTTCAAAGACTACGTCTGCCTCATGTCTCTTTTCTTTCTTCTTCTTTTCTTCTTTTGTGTGATGAGGCGGGCTCGAAGACCACGTCTGTCTCATATGTCTTTTCTTCCTTTTCTTCTCTTCTTTTGTGTGATGAGGCGGGCTCAAGGACCGTATTCGTCCCATGACTGATCTTTCTCTTCTTCTCTTCTTCTTTTATGGGGAGGCAGGTGCAGAGACCATGTTCGCCTCGTGACTGTTCTTTCTCTTCTTCTCTTCTTCTTTTATGGAGAGGCGGGTGTAAGGACCACGTTCGCCTCATGACTGTTCTTTCTCTTCTTCTCTTCTTCTTTTATGTGGAGAGGCGGGTGCAAAGACCACATCTGCCTCGTGACTCTTCTTTCTCTTCTTCTTTTATGGAGAGGCAAGTGTAAAGACCATGTTCGCCTCATGACTGCTCTTTCTCTTCTTCTCTTCTTCTTTTATGGTGAGGCAGGTGCAGAGACCATATTCACCTCATGTCTCTTTTTTCTCTTCTCTTCTTCTTTTGTAGAGAGGCAGGTGCAGAGACCATGTTCGCCTCGTGTGCCCCTTTTTTCTTTCTTTTCTGCTCTTCTTTTCTCATTAATGCTTCCGTGCTGGAGTGTATTTCTCTTAATGTGCCCCCAGGTTGGGGTGTAGCTTCATTTGGTGTGCATCTCCCCTGAGGGGTGTGTTTTGCCTCTTTGCTTCTGTGCCCCCAGGCGGGGTGTATTTTTTTTGGCTTCTATGTCCCTAGACCAGGGTGTGTTTTTTTTTAATGCCCCCATGGTGGGGTATACTCTTCACGGCTTCTATACCCCCAGGCGGGGTATGTTTCTTCTTCATATGCCCCTGGTACGGGGCGTGTCTTTTGTTTCTTATACCCCTCCATGGTGGGGGCGAATTCTGCTTTCTTTCTACCCCTGAAGGCGGAGGAGTGCTTCTCTTCATATGTCCCCGGCACGAGGGTGTATCTCTTGCTTCTTATGCCCCCCTGAGGCCGGGGTGCATCTCTTTACGACTTTTGTGCCCCCGAAGTAGGGTATGTTGTTTCTTCAAATGCCGCTTGGGCGGAGTATATCTTTCTTCTTATGCTCCCAGATCGGGATGTATGTCTCTTCGTTTCGGTGCCCCGGGTCGGGGTAGATGCTTCTGCTTCTTATGCGCCAAGGGCAGAGTGTATTTCTTTCTGTGCCCCCAGGCTGGGGTACATTCTTCATATTTCTTATACCCTTTTCGCAGGGCGTATTCTCTTATTTCTTATGTCCTTGGATCGGGGCGTATGTTTCTTCTTCTGATGCCCCTAGGTCGGGGTATATTCTTTCTTCATGTGCTCCCAGGTTGGGATGTATGTCTCTTTGCTTCTTTACGCCCTCGGATCGGGGTAAGTGCTTCTGCTTCTTATGCGCCAAGGGCGGAGTGTACCTCTTTGTGCCCCCTGAGCGGGGTGGATGCTGTTGCTTCTAGGCCCTCGAGGCGAGGTTGGCTTCTTCTTCAAATACCCCCAAGACGAGGGTGTAATTATTGGCTTCATATGCCCCCAAGGTGGGGTATGTTCTGCTTCTTGTGCCCCCAGAGGTGGGGTGTATGTTGCTTTTTGCACCCCAAAGGTGGAGTGTACTTCTCTTCGAGTGCCCCTGAGTCGGGGCGTAGCTGTGTCTCACATGCCCCCCTACGGGGTGAGCTTGGCTTCTTGTGCACCCGAGGCGGGGTGAGTTCTTCTTCTTCGCATACCCCTGAGTCAGGGCGTGTTTTTTATAGCTTCTATGCCCTCGAGGCGAGGTGGGCTTCTTCTTCAAATACCCCCAAGACGGGGGTGTGATTCTTGGCTTCATATGCCCCCAAGACGGGATGTATTTTGCTTCTTGTGCCCCCCAGAGGTGGGGTGGAATTCTCTTCAGTTACCCCTGAGTCGGGGTTGATTCTTCTGCCTCTTATGCCCCAAGGTGGGGTACACTTCTCTTCATATGCCCCCTAAGCCGGGGTGCAACTCTGCTTCTTCTCATGGCCCCAGGCCAGGGCAGTCTCTTCTTCTTATGCTTATGTGCTCCCGCATCGGGGTGTATTCCTTTCTTCACGTGCTCCCCTAAGCTGGGGAATATTGTGTGTTCTGCTTCAGATGCCCCCATATCGGGGTGTATTTCCCCTTCAAATGCCCCTAAGCCAGGGTGCAGCTCTATTTCTTCTTACGTCCCCAGGTCGGGACGGATTCTTCTTCAAATGCCCCGAAGCCGGGGTGTAACTTTTGCTTTGTGTGCCCCTCAGTCGGGGCGGATTCTCTTCATGTGCCCCTGGGAACGGGGTGTATTTCCTTTTTTTCTTTTTTTTTGCCTCCTATGCCCCCGTAGCAGGGTATATATCTTCTTCTTATCCCCCATGGCGGGGTATGTGCATGCTCTCTTCGGGAGTGGTGGCCGTGCTTGGCCTCATTGCTATAAAGCATTCCCCTCAGCGGGCAGCTATTCACCAAGCTACAATTGTGGCTCGCTGGGTCTTTTAACAACCATTCGGGGGGCCATTTTGTGCCGGATAGAGGCAGCAGGAAGGAGGAACGAGCAGGGTCATTGCACCGCAGACTCGGAGCCTCCTAGAGTCGGGCGGGATGCCGAGTTTCTTCTTGCTCTTTCAGTCGGCGATGCTGGCCAACTTTTCTTCCTTTCTTCTCTCTTTCTCTCTCTTTTTTTTCTTCTTGTATGATTGACCAGGGTGGAGGCGCAGGAGAGCGCTCACCCCCTCAGGGAGGGGATGAGTGGTTCGCTCCACCGCATCAACCCCACAATGGTAATCTTTGTTCAGCACGGGTCTCGACGGACGTGACCGTACAACCCTCTCTTGCCAATTCTTTCTCTTTTTTTTTGCTTCTTTCTTTTCTCTTTTGCTTCTTTTCTTCTTTTCTTCTCTTCTTCTCTTCTTCTTTTCTTCCTTTCTTCTTTTCTTCTCTTTCTTTTTGAGGAAAAGGAGGGTTTGATTTCCCCTCCCTTCTCTTCTCTTTCTCTTCTCCCTTTTTTTTTATAACAGCCCCCATGATTCTTGGAAGCTGCATATGCTTCGAAGCAGCGTCCTCGAGGCCACGAAGGCAGCTGCACCAAGTTTGGCTTTTCTCCCCATAGGACCGTCGAAGACAACACCTGTCATTCATCAAAGCAGGCAAACATTGTTAATTAGGAGGCCATAAGGCCCTAAATCTCGGCGAAGAGATGAAGGGTGGTTTAAGTCCCACCGGACGTGCCAGACTTGTGGACGCACTAAAGTTCACCTCGATCGGGCGATTCGTCTGTTGGGTGCGTGGGCGTGCCAGCCACCGAGGTGACAATTTATTCGGGCTCCGAAGAGCCCATGGTGCGCTCGATCTGACTTCGCCAGATGATTGTGTGATTCGTGTCGGAACCAAAACCCGCCGCGCCATAAAGGTTACGACGTCATTTACATCCCCCATACGAGGGAACACCCTTGATTAATCGTTGAGATTCAGGGCCTCATGGCCAGGAAATTAATTGCATGAAAAGTCTATTACGAGGTGTTAAAATCCTCACGCGAGGGCGAGAAGAAAACTATTCGCGGTCATGTCGGTCGTGTGCTGACCATTTAATATTCGGACGAATGTCCGGCTCGGGAAAAGCGCGATCGTCGCGGGAAGACCGGAGTATATGTATGCCCGGATATGGCAATTTATTGTTCAGAAGAACAGAAAACGTTCGGCTAAACCTCAGTTAGAGCGGTCGAAAATCGGTAAATCTGTTGGCCCGGTGCAAGAGCAAGCTGCGACCATACTGCGGTGGGCCCCCCGCGGTCGAAACAAGACTTGCATGAGCATCATTAATATTTTCGGTGCCAAGGGGCAACGAGGGAATATCCCTTGAATCGGCTGAAAAGCCCTGTGTCTAGGGAAGCGGACGTTCGAAACATGTCGGTCATTCGGGAGACCATTTAATATTCGGACGGGAGTCCGGCTTGAGAATATTATGATCGTCGCGGGAGGACCTGGAACATATGCATGCCAGGATGCGGCAAGTTTATTATTCCGAGACACTGAAAACATTCAGTTGAATCTCAGTTATTGTAGTCGGAAACCAGTGAATCTATTGGCCCGGTGCGAGATCGAGTCAGGACCATACCGGGGGCGCCTCCCATGGTCCGAACGAGGCTTGCGCGAGCATCATTAATATTTCCGGTGCTGGAGGGCAACAGGGGAGAGTCCCGGGACTAGACTCCAAAACTGAAAACGTGTTCGAAAGGAGCAGGCTATAGACCGAGGATATGAGCCAGACGATGACCATGATCGGGACAGGCCCGTGGTCTAAGTATGGCCCACGGAGGTCTTATTGATATTCCCATGGATGGAGTCCAGGGGTGGCGAGAGCCATCTCGTTCTATTCCGATTCTGTCGGTCACTCGTGGACCTTTTCATGTTCGGGCAAGGGCCCATATTGAAAGTGCGACGTGGGTGGAAACGACCCCGTACAAATATATGTCTAGTTTACGGCCATTTCAATGAAAGAGCGGGAGCGAATCCCATTAGAATGAATCCGATTTAACGGGCTATCGGCCCAGAACAATGCCGGCTGACGACCATGTCGGGGAGGGAGCCGTCGGCCATATCGGTTGCCCACGGGCCTTTTTACGTTCGGACACAGGTCCGTAATAGAAACGCGGCGAAGAACCGAGGTGAACCCGTTCAAATGTCTGCTGAGCGTGCGGCAATTTTAGTAGTGGCTCGGAAGGGATCCGGCCTGAGAAACGAGTCCGGTTTAATCGGAATGTCAGCCCAATGCGAGGTCGGGCCATGGCCATTTCGGGATAATTCCCATGACGCGGGCCCAACCTGGAAGGGCGGCGTTGTTGTTCCTTCAGCACCGGGTCACGAGAGAGACGGGGCTGCAAAGTGGATTTTACCATTTTTCTTTATTACTTAGAGTTTTACTATTAGTATTTGTTGATTTATGTATATCTTTGAGTGAGTTCGCTATTGCTATTTATTTATTTATTTTTTCTTGTGATTTATTCATTTATTATTGTTATTGTTAGGTTTGTTTTTATTGTTTGTTTGTTTTATTATCATTCGTTTGCTTGTCGTGTTTCGTTAAATTTGTTATTATTATTTATCCTGGGTTATCATTTATTTATTTATCATTCTTGGTGAGTTTGTTATTATTATTCATTCATCTTTGTTATCATTTATTTGTCTAATTATTATTATTGTTATTATATTTTTTAGGCTTATTATTATTATTACTTATTCCTGTATTATTCTTATTTATTTATCCATTTTTGAATTTGTTATTATTGTTTATTATTATTATTATTCCTCATATTTTTTGGAGAGAGAATGGGCCATTAGAGGGCTAAGAGAAAGGCGTACCGCTGAAGGGCTGAGGGTGTGCCGCTGAAGGGCTAGGAGTGTGCCGCTGAAGGGCCTGGGGCTGTGCCGCTGAAGGGCTAGGAGTGTGCCGCTGAAGGGCTGGTAGAGGTGTGCCGGCGAAGGGGCGAGGGTGTGTGCCGCTGAAGGGCAGGAAGGGTGTACCGCTGAAGGGCTGGGAGTGTGCCGCTGAAGAGCCTGGGGCTGTGCCGCTGAGGGAGGGCACGAGCGTGCCGCTGAGGGGTTGATCGGGGGGTGCGTCGGCGAAGGCAGGGACGAGGGTGCACCGCTGGAGGGTTCAAGGATGGGCGTGCCGCTGGAGGAGCTGGAAGCGCGTACCGGCGGAGGGTTGAACAGGGGAGAGCATGCCGGCAAAGGGGTCGCGGGAGCGTGCCGTCGAAGGAGCTTGAGGGCGCACCGCCGAAGGGTTGGAGCAGGCGTGCCGCTGAGCGCAGGGGGAGCGTGTCGGCGAAAGGCCAAATGAGGCGTACCGGGGGAAGTTGGGCTGGGCCATGCCGGCGAAGGGCGCTGTAGGGTGTACCGACGAAGGGCGTGCCGGCCAAGGGCATGGGGAGCCCACTCCTCCTCCGTTTCTTTTAAGGCTTTTCTTTTCTTCTTTTCTGATTCCCTTTTTATTAAGTTTGCGTGGGTTTCTTCTTTTCTTCTGTTGATCAATTTTCATTCTTTCTCCCATGAGGATGAATGTTCGAGTTGTTTAGTTATCGTTCGATTTGGCTCTCTTTGTGTTGATTATGGTTCCCTTGCGTCGGTTAAAGCGTTTTACCGTCGTTCTTTTTATTTGTTTGTTACTTTCTTTTAGTCCTTTTTAATGTGTGGTTGTTCCATTTGTTTGTTGATTCCTTTTATCTTTTAATATATTATCGTTTCTAACGAAAATTCGACAGCATCTCCCCTTGACCCGAGCGTAAGGGAGGTACAGGGAACGCGTCCACATGGAGTGGCGGAACCCGACAACTGGAGGTGGGTGCCCGAGAGCGGCAACACCTTAGTAAAACCTTGAAAAACTCGGAGGGGACGACAGAGAGGAAACACGGGGCTAATACAACCTAAGGATACCCTGACTGGCAGGGAGAGGGCCAGGTGTGCCGGGTAGAGGTAGGCCAAGGGTGTGCCGGTGGGGCTGGGCTGGGGCGTACCGCTGGGGGCACGGCTAGGGTGTGCCGTTGGGGCTGGGCTGGGGTGTGCCGCTGGGGCACGACTGGGGTGTGCCGCTGGGGCACAGTTGGGGTGTGCCGCTGGGGCTGGGCTGGGGTGTGCCGCTGGGGCACAGTTGGAGTGTGCCGCTAGGGCACAGTTGGGGTGTGCCGCTGGGGCTGGGCTGGGGTGTGCCGTTGGGGGCGCGACTGGGCGTGCCGTTGGAGGCACAATCAGGGCGTGACGTTGGAGGCACGGCTGGGGGTGAACGAAGAGGAAAACGCTCGGGAGGAAACAAACCCTAACAAAATGAGAAAGGGAAAGGGGGGGGGGCGTGAAACACTGAAGGATGCAAACACGGAAGAAATGCTTCAGAAAGACGTGCAAGAAAAATACTTGCAAGCCTTCTACTTTTATTCTCACAAAAGGAGTGCCCCAAGGGAGCTAATACATGGCGACGGGAAAGAAAACAAAGGGGGACAAAGAAAGAAAGAAAGAAGATACAATGGGGGGAGCATGGATTCCTCCCCTCCCGGACCTCACTCTCTCTCTCTCTTCACTCACTCTCCTTCTCTTCCTCTCTTTACACCGGTGATGGTGGATGGGATAGCAACGGGGGAGCCGGGCCCCCCCTCCTTCTTCTCTTCTTCTCTTCTTATTTTTCTTCTTCTGCTCTTCGCGCGGACGGCGGTGGACGGAGCAGCTGGAGGGGGGGGAGGCAGAGTCTCCCCTCCTCTTCTTCTTTCTCTTCTTCTCTTTGCACGGACGGCGGCGGTGGGTGGAACGGCGAACTCCCTCCCCCCTTCTCTTCTTCTCTTCCTCTCTTCTTATCTTCTCCTCCTTCTTCTCTTCTTATCTTCTCCTCCTTCTTCTCTTCTCCTCCTCCTCTCTTCTGTGTGTGTCTGTCTGTGGATGTATATCTCTCTCCCTCCCCCTCTGTTCGCAGCGAAGATGGGTTTTATACCCCGGGCGGCGGGAGCCTCCGAAGGTGGGAAGCGTGCAACGAGCATTCAATGGGAGTTGACTCCCTTGTCCTGGATGGCAGGAGGAGTAGGCAGGTGGCCCTCTCCCCAGGCGACACCTCAGCAACCCCATTTCGCGCCAAGGATCTATAGGGGATGGCGTTAAGATTGCTTGCCGACCACGCCAGCCGGAGTATGCCGCTAAATGGGTGAAAAGGCGTATCGCTGGAAGGCACGGAAAGCGTGCCGCTGAAGAGCCCAAAGGGCGTGCCGACGAAGCGCAGCAAGGGCGTGCCGACGAAGTGCAGCAAGGGCATGCCGCTGTGGGGCAGGATGGGTGTGCCGCTGGGGGGCATGGGGGCGTGCCGCTGGGCGGCCCAGGGGGTGTGCCGCTGGGTGCCCCCCCCCTTGGGTGTGCCGCTGGACGGCCCAGGGGGTGTGCCGCTGGGCGCCCCCCTTGTGTGTCGCTGGACCCCCACGAGGGTGTGCCGCTGGGGGCACCCTGGGGGTGTGCCGGGGGTGGCGTCGCAGGTGTGCCGGGGAAGACACCGTTGGTGTGCCGGCGAGCGGGAGCTGAGGGCGTACCGGGGAAGGCCTCCAGGGCGTGCCGGTGACGGAGGCGCCTAGTGTGCAGGGGAAGAGGCACATGGCTGTGCCGGTGAAGGGCCATGGGGCGTGCCGCTGAGCGCCTTTGGGGCATGCCGCTAAAGGCTTCAAGGGTGTGCCGCTGGAGGCCACCCTGGGTATATTTCTGAGCCCGTTCTGAGCCCGTTGTGAGCATGAGTTGTGGCTCATTTAATTTTCTTCGAGGCCCATGGATTGTGAGGCTCTTGGTGGTTGATTTCTCTTCGCTGTCGTGATTCCGGAGACGGCTTCACGGCGGTGTGCATATTTGGGGAGTCCAGGCGACCAGTCTCTCCGGGGCTTCTTCGCTCGGCGCCGTTGTTGATGCGAGGCCGGGCAGGACATCTGTGCGTGCAATTTTTGGTGTCCACAGGGCCAAAAACCCCGCTACCGACCTTGGGGGACCACTGCCGGTGAAACTCTCCTTGAATACTCGCCCGAATTGCTTGAAGTCTCGGATGGATCCGGGGGCGAGGGCCCGAAACCAGGCTTGGGCGCCTTGGACCAAGGTGGTCACAAAGGCTCGGCACTTGATGGCGTCGGATGCTCCGTGAAGGGTCATCAGGGTGTCGAAGCTGTCGAAGTGGTCGGCTGGGTCACCCTGGCCGTCGTAGGGCTTGAAGGTCGGGATGGAGGCTTTGGGAGATACCTCTGCCTTCAAAATATGATCAGAGAACGGGGATCTCTCCTCATCTTCTGGTGGAGAGGTCTTCTGCAGGGCTCGCAGGGCGCGCTCCTGCTCTGCGAAACGCCTCTCGAATTCTCGCAGTCGGACGGATAGCTCTGGTTGTTGCTGCGCAGTGGGGCTGGGGGGGCGTGATGGTCGGATGTCCTGTTGCTCCCTGAGGATTTCGGTCTCCGGGAGGGGACGGTGTGCCCCATGCCTACCCCGTTTCGGCGTGGAGGAAGCCTCTTGCTCCGGTGGGGGGGGCTTGCGAGGGTCCTCCTGATTTGTTGCGGATGAGCTGCTGCCCTCGGAGGGTGAAGCGGCCTCCGGCGATGTACTGGGACACATTCTCGCGGGGAGGGCTCTCCGGAGGGGCGCGTGACCTTCCATCCCTGGCCGCCTGGGTCCTCATGAGTTCCACGAGGACATCCAGTTTCGCGTTGAGGGCTTGGAAGGCGTCAGCGCCGCCGCTGAGTGGTAGCCCTACCACCGCGGGAGGAGGGGGCGACAGCCCTACTGCGGGGGGAGGGGGCGGTCCGTCGGTGGGAGTGATGGCACCGGAGGGGGGGGTTTGGGAGGCTTGAGAGGGGCCTTCCCCAGCCGCCACTGTGGCCTTTCCCCTATCGCCGACGGACCTCCTCTCTGAACTTCTTCTCACCATACTAGCTCTTTGGTCGTTTCCCACAGACGGTGCCAGATAAAGGGGGACATGATCTCACGCTTATCCTGAGCTGGGAGGATGATCACCTAGTAGTGAACTGCAGAGAAAGGGAAACGAATCAGGAGGCCCAGGGATGGTTCTCTGGGACAAACCCTCTGATGCTTAAGTCAGTAGAGCAATGGTGGAAGGTATTGAGGGAGGTAGAAAAAGGTGCACGAGATCCCCCAACACCAAGGTGGTGAAGTGGTTCCTTCTCAGGGAGTTTTAGGCATGTAATGGCCTTACCTTTCGCTGAAGGGAGTCCCTGGTTTATATAGTATGCTCACCTTATGAGTCCCGTAAGTTGAGGAGTTTCAGGCGAGAGTTATGTCCTCAACATGGGATCGTTGCATCCTCATCGTGGGATCTTCATGGCCTCGAGGGATCTTGGATCCTTTATCCTCATAAACTCCAGCTCATAAAGGGCTCTCAACGGTTGCATGGATAAGCACTTGTCAGTCAGTCCGACCATAAAAGGTGCTTGCCCTGTCCGGGCGATAGGCATAGCTCGGATGTAGTCAGGTCGGAGTGGGCGCAGAGCGCTTGTCAATATCCCTATGAAGGGATAACTCGGGCATGGGTCTTCCACCGTTCTGACGTTCGGGCCTTCCGAGCCTAAGTGATGAGGACATCAAGAGCTTATGAGTTGTATTTTGCGTATTGGCTTGGATTGGTGTGTATTATGGGTTGTATTGGCTTGAAGTGTATGTAATTTTTGATTTCATTCATTTGGGCCATCCTTGTAAGGCTTATATCAAGCCAATGGGCCATTTGTTATGTCAAGTCCAAGGCTAGGTTGCCATTAGTAGAGTCCATTAGGGAGCTTATGCCATATTGGGTCATTAGGTTGTTAATGGGTCATTAATGCACTTAAGGCCCAAATTGGGTTACACTCCTTCATGGGCCAACTAAGTTGGAAGGGTCTAGCATGGTTGGTGGGCTGGTTACATGGCCTTTAACCACACTTGGCCCAAGAAGAGGCCCATGAATGGGGCGCCCCCTCTTTTGGACATATTAGGCTTGGTAGGTGGTGTTTGAATAGCTTTAGTCCAAGGTTGAATAAGCATGGTCAAATTAGATTAAACTAATGTATTAAATGTGTGATTCACATTGTATCCCAGCCCTTCAATCCAAACCCCTAGATCCAAGGGTTGAGGTTGAGTTTGGTTGGCATCCTATATAAGGTTGTATTTTTCATATTGAAGGAATTAATGAAGGAAAGAAAGGCATTTGCCCCCTTGGAGATTTGCGCCCCTCCCCTCTCTCTCCCTGGTTCCTCCACCCCCTCTCCCCTTTCTAGAGTGTAATCCCTTCCCCCTTGATCCCCTCCAGCATCTGAAGCAACTCCGGTGATCGCCGCCGCCATCGTCTCGCCGCCGATGCGTCGTTGCCAACGGTTTTGGTGGTTCTGTCCACTCAGGATAGGTTCCTCATCTCCGAATTGCTGCTATCACTCCCTTCATCTTATGAAGCTCAAAATTTCAGGGTTGGTTCCCCTCTAGAACCCTTATCCCCACAAAAAAAATCACGTCAAAATTCATCCTTTAGCTATTTTTTGATTTTCGTCCAAGTCCAAGTTTCAGATCTGTCCTGGTTCTGTTTACTGTTCATCAGCTCTGCGTTTACCCCATTCGAACCATCTTTTTATTTTTTTTGGGTCGGCCAAATTTATTGGGAGTTCTTTCCACATATATATACCATCAGGAATTTTCTTAATTTTGATAAGGTCTCTAGTTATTTTTCAAATTTCGTCCAAGTTCCCAAGAACAGTCTACCCACAGTTTCCCAGATCCGACCCAGGTCTAGTAAAAACATCCCAGAAAATCAATTTCTTATCCAATCAAAAAACAAAAAATAGTCCCGGATTCCTCTCTCAGAGACCTTCAACTTTGCTGAAGAAATCATTTCCAGATTCGGAGGTCTTCTCCCCGGTGAACGTCGATCTTCAGAGAAGTCAGAACCTGCCCCTGCAGTTCTGGCCAGATTCCAGCAAGCTTGTAAAATACATGATCAGAAATAAAGATCTGATTATTTTTTTTGAAGACCCCTACGTCAAAGTATTCTGAGTCAGCTTTCCAACGGCGCTAATCTCGTCGCATTCCGACGACGGGGCTGATCGCAGCAGCAGTTTTCTCTGAGTCGCGCGCCTGCAAACAGAACTTTCAGGTTCGTGGCCGAGTTCCCAGCGAGCGTCGTCCGAGGGCCGCCCAGCGTCCGGCGGTCGTTCCAACAGCTCGCCATCCCAGGGGAACGCTTTCCAGGTGTCTCCACAATAGAGGAGTCATCAGGCCCCACACGACCCCTCCGGTCAATACGTGGGCCCCCACTAGCACGAGTACGCGTGAAGCCGAAGCATTGCCCGAAACCGCCCGTCAACCCGAACTTGGTCCTCCCGGGCCCAATTGTGTCGCCCTTTACCTCCCTGCGTGGAGTGGGCTTATTTGTACTGCTGTAAACATAATGTACTAAGTTCCCGGGAGTACGAGCTTTGGCCGGGTGCCGTCTTCGCCACGCCGAGAGCGTGGAGGTATCACCTTCACCCTTACACTTGGCATTAGCTTAATTCTTTATATGCTTTATATGCCGCTGCTAGAGAGCATGTGTAGGGATACCTAGCTCGCCTTCAAATTATAATATCACTGCTGCGAGAGAGAGCGAAGCCGTCCCGTGACCCGATCCGGGCGCAAAAGAGAGCCGACCACCCTAGCTCATTGCCGGTTTCTCAACCGCGCACATCCGACGCTTCCCTCGTTAAGGGACGATCGCGAGCTTGTCGTGTCCGTGGTCCCGTCCCGCATCAATTTGGTATCAGAGCGAGTTTGAGTCTAGGGTGTCAAAAAGAAAAAAAAAAGTGTCATTCATTAGTCATTTACGTCTAGTCATTAGTCATAGTCTACGTCGTGTTTAGGGTCATCATTATTTTAAAACAAAAAAAAAGTACCTTTTGGGTCGCATTTGCATACCATTAGTCGGTATATAAAAAGGTGTTGTCCGACCATTAGGTTACGCCTATCGGAAAGGCCGCACACTTGTGCGAGTGACCTTCGGGTCGATTATCTCCGCCGCGTACCGAGTTTTGGTTAAGTCTAGGCGCATCATTTTGCATTAGTGTGTTTTGCTTTAGTCGGTGTCTTCTAGTCGGTGTGTTTGCATGCCCACTCGTCGGGGTACTCAGTACTCACCCCCACCCCCACCTATGGCCAACCCACGGGATACCTCGGGAGACTTCCACTCCCTACAAGAGGCGATGATGGCCATTATGACTAGGTTGGACCAATCCGATGCTAACTTTCGGACTTTCTCTGATAATATGGATGGTCGCCTTAGGGCCATGGAGGGACGCTTGGAGACCTCCGATAGGTCGGTCCAAGACCTCGTTGGGCGGTTAGATAGGATGTCACACGGGGACCCTCTTGGGACAGCCCAAGGTCCACCCGCACCTCCTCCCGCGGTGGCCCAAGTCCAACCCGCTCCCATGGCCCAAGTCCAGGCCGCTCCCGCGGCCCAAAACCAGCCACCACTGGTTCCTCCAGCCGCCCCTCCTCGGGTTCCCCAACTACCGCACCGTGACCTTGGTCTCGAGGACTATGGGTCCGACAATGCCTACGAGGGGTATGGTCAACGCCGTCGTGGTTTTCAGCCACAACGAGATGAGGATGATGATCGGGTCCTTAAGACCGTGCGAGCGGATCCTCCCGCTTTTTACGGGTCTTTGGATCCGAAAGTCTACCTAGATTGGGAGTTTGGCATGGACCGTTATTTTGAATGGTATGATATGTCGGAGCGTCGAAGGGTCCGATTTGCCACCATGAAACTTATGGGGCAGGCACAAACTTATTGGAAGAATGTGGAGAGCCTGCTACTTCAGCGGCTAGAACCCCCGATCGACACATGGGCCGAGATGAAGAATAAACTTCGGCAAAAGTACCTTCCTCCCACATACCGCTAGCGACTCATCGATAGATGGCAAAGTCTTAGCCAGGGAGACCGGTCCGTCTCCGAATACATCGCGGAGTTTGATGAGTACTTTCTACGATGTGGTGTCACGGAGGAGAGTACCATGCCTGTGTCCCGCTTTCGACGTGGTTTGCGGCCACACTACCAGTATGAGCTTTTCCGCCGCAATGCCAAGACGTTGGAAGAGGCATACCAGGTTGCTCTCGAGATGGAGCAATTTCAGGGAGAGTTCGAGTCTAGCCATCGGTTGGGCCCCACCCCTCTCCGTAGTACCGAGCCCCGTCACTCTATAGGCCCACATCAGCGGCCTCCCATGGCTCGACCTCAGGAGCCCACCCGGCAGGAGCACTTCGCTCCACGGCCTCGCCCTCCTCCACCCCGGGATCTATTTCCAACCCAACCACCGGCACCCTTTGCCCGTCCCCCAGCTCCTATAGCCCGTCCTCTGGCACCGGCACCCCCTCCACTCTTGTCCAAGGCACCTACACCTCCCCCATTGTTGCCTACACCCCCTACCCGGCGGGATGATAAGGGTAAGGCCCCTCTTATCGGGGAGAGTAGTCGATCGCGAATACAGTGTTTCCACTGTCACGGGTATGGCCACATTGCTAGTGAGTGTCCCGCTCGCACCACCCTAGCCTTAGGTGTTGGCGGATCCGCACCTCCCGAGCTTGAGCATGTCGATTACGAGGCCAATGAGGTACTGGCCGATGAATACTATGCCATGGGGGAAGAGCTGGGAGACCCTTCGGCCGCCCAGGATGTCGCCACCTAGTGGGTTTGATGCTACCACCTTAGTCTAGAGTCGTGCATGAGTCAGTGTGCTTTCTTTGTGTGGTTTGTTTGTGTGGTGATTTTGAGTCGATTGTTTGCGTGGTTTGCATTCGTGTGTCTTTGCATGGTGAGTCTGCATGTGTCTTGTGCAAACTCGTTGTCGGTCTCTTACGAGTAAGAGGCGAGTGGACTCACTTGATGAGTATGGGATCGGTTTTACTTCTATATCCGGATCAGTCACCTATAGGGACTCAGCGGTGATTCCTAGTGAGTCTTCGAGCTATCTCCTTCCTTTTGAGAGTGCCCCTTCGGAATGACCACCTTTAGCCATAGCAGTTCGCATATCGAGTATATATAGAATGAGCAGGTGCCGATCACTTGGAGTGGAGCATACCCGCGCTACTTGGCACAGTGACGGATCCGCCGGAGTACTCGCGCAGCCATACCCCTACTCGACGGGGTCGAGTTCCTCCCACCCAGGGAGAATTGATGAGGACATCAAGAGCTTATGAGTTGTATTTTGTGTATTGGCTTGGATTGGTGTGTATTATGGGTTGTATTGGCTTGAAGTGTATGTAATTTTTGATTTCTTTCATTTGGGCCATCCTTGTAAGGCTTATATCAAGCCAATGGGCCATTTGTTATGTCAAGTCCAAGGCTAGGTTGCCATTAGTAGAGTCCATTAGGGAGCTTATGCCATATTGGGTCATTAGGTTGTTAATGGGTCATTAATGCACTTAAGGCCCAAATTGGGTTACACTCCTTCATGGGCCAACTAAGTTGGAAGGGTCTAGCATGGTTGGTGGGCTGGTTACATGGCCTTTAACCACACTTGGCCCAAGAAGAGGCCCATGAATGGGGCGCCCCCGCTTTTGGACATATTAGGCTTGGTAGGTGGTGTTTGAATAGCTTTAGTCCAAGGTTGAATAAGCATGGTCAAATTAGATTAAACTAATGTATTAAATGTGTGATTCACATTGTATCCCAGCCCTTCAATCTAAACCCCTAGATCCAAGGGTTGAGGTTGAGTTTGGTTGGCATCCTATATAAGGTTGTATTTTTCATATTGAAGGAATTAATGAAAAAAAAAAAGGCATTTGCCCCCTTGGAGATTTGCGCCCCTCCCCTCTCTCTCCCTGGTTCCTCCACCCCCTCTCCCCTTTCTAGAGTGTAATCCCTTCCCCCTTGATCCCCTCCAGCATCTGAAGCAACTCCGGTGATCGCCGCCGCCATCGTCTCGCCGCCGACGCGTCGTTGCCAACGGTTTCGGTGGTTCTGTCCACTCAGGATAAGTTCCTCATCTCTGAATTTCTACTATCACTCCCTTCATCTTCTGAAGCGCAAAATTTCAGGGTTGGTTCCCCTCTAGAGCCCTTATCCCCACAAAAAAAATCACATCAAAATTCATCCTTTAGCTATTTTTTGATTTTCGTCCAAGTCCAAGTTCCAGATCTGTCCTGGTTCTGTTTACTGTTCATCAGCTCTGCGTTTACCCCATTCGAACCATCTTTTTATTTTTTTTGGGTCGGCCAAATTTATTGGGAGTTCTGTCCACATATATATACCATCAGGAATTTTCTTAATTTTTGATAAGGTCTCTAGTTATTTTTCAAATTTCATCCAAGTTCCCAAGAACAGTCTGCCCACAGTTTCCTAGATCCGACCCAGGTCTAGTAAAAACATCCCAGAAAATCCATTTTTTATCCAATCAAAAAACCAAAAATAGTCCCGGATTCCTCTCTCAGAGACCTTCAACTTTGCTGAAGAAATCATTTCCAGATTCGGAGGTCTTCTCCCCGATGAACGTCGATATTCAGAGAAGTCAGAACCTGCCCCTGCAGTTCTGGCCAGATTCCAGCAAGCTTGTAAAATACATGATCAGAAATACAGATCTGATTATTTTTTTTGAAGACCCCTACGTTGAAGTATTCTGAGTCAGCTTTCCAACGGCGCTAATCTCGTCACATTCCGACGACGGGGCTGATCGCAGCAGCAGTTTTCTCTGAGTCGTGCGCCTGCAAACAGAACTTTCAGGTTCATGGCCGAGTTCCCAGCGAGCGTCGTCCGAGGGCCGCCCAGCGTCCGGCGGTCGTTCCAGCAGCTCGCCATCCCAGGGGAATGCTTTCCAGGTGTCTCCACAATAGAGGAGTCATCAGGCCCCACACGACCCCTCCAGTCAATACGTGGGCCCCCACTAGCACGAGTACGCGTGAAGCCGAAGCATTGCCCGAAACCGCCCGTCAACCCGAACTTGGTCCTCCCGGGCCCAATTGTGTCGCCCTTTACCTCCCTGCGTGGAGTGGGCTTATTTGTACTGCTGTAAACATAATGTACTAAGTTCCCGGGAGTACTAGCTTTGGCCGGGTGCCGTCTTCGCCACGCCGAGAGCGTGGAGGTATCACCTTCACCCTTACACTTGGCATTAGCTTAATTCTTTATATGCTTTATATGCCGCTGCTAGAGAGCATGTGTAGGGATACCTAGCTCGCCTTCAAATTATAATATCACTGCTGCGAGAGAGAGCGAAGCCGTCCCGTGACCCGATCCGGGCGCAAAAGAGAGCCGACCACCCTAGCTCATTGCCGGTTTCTCAACCGCGCACATCCGACGCTTCCCTCGTTAAGGGACGATCGCGAGCTTGTCGTGTCCGTGGTCCCGTCCCGCATCAATTTGGTATCAGAGCGAGTTTGAGTCTAGGGTGTCAAAAAGAAAAAAAAAAGTGTCATTCATTAGTCATTTACGTCTAGTCATTAGTCATAGTCTACGTCGTGTTTAGGGTCATCATTATTTTAAAACAAAAAAAAAAGTACCTTTTGGGTCGCATTTGCATACCATTAGTCGGTATATAAAAAGGTGTTGTCCGACCATTAGGTTACGCCTATCGGAAAGGCCGCACACTTGTGCGAGTGACCTTCGGGTCGATTATCTCCGCCGCATACCGAGTTTTGGTTAAGTCTAGGCGCATCATTTTGCATTAGTGTGTTTTGCTTTAGTCGGTGTCTTCTAGTCGGTGTGTTTGCATGCCCACTCGTCGGGGTACTCAGTACTCACCCCCACCCCCACCTATGGCCAACCCACGGGATACCTCGGGAGACTTCCACTCCCTACAAGAGGCGATGATGGCCATTATGACTAGGTTGGACCAATCCGATGCTAACTTTCGGACTTTCTCCGATAATATGGATGGTCGCCTTAGGGCCATGGAGGGACGCTTGGAGACCTCCGATAGGTCGGTCCAAGACCTCGTTGGGCGGTTAGATAGGATGTCACACGGGGACCCTCTTGGGACAGCCCAAGGTCCACCCGCACCTCCTCCCGCGGTGGTCCAAGTCCAACCCGCTCCCATGGCCCAAGTCCAGGCTGCTCCCGCGGCCCAAAACCAGCCACCACTGGTTCCTCCAGCCGCCCCTCCTCGGGTTCCCCAACTACCGCACCGTGACCTTGGTCTCGAGGACTATGGGTCCGACAATGCCTACGAGGGGTATGGTCAGCGCCGTTGTGGTTTTCAGCCACAACAAGATGAGGATGATGATCGGGTCCTTAAGACCGTGCGAGCGGATCCTCCCGCTTTTTACGGGTCTTTGGATCCGAAAGTCTACCTAGATTGGGAGTTTGGCATGGACCGTTATTTTGAATGGTATGATATGTCGGAGCGTCGAAGGGTCCGATTTGCCACCATGAAACTTATGGGGCAGGCACAAACTTATTGGAAGAATGTGGAGAGCCTGCTACTTCAGCGGCTAGAACCCCCGATCGACACATGGGCCGAGATGAAGAATAAACTTCGGCAAAAGTACCTTCCTCCCACATACCGCCAGCGACTCATCGATAGATGGCAAAGTCTTAGCCAGGGAGACCGGTCCGTCTCCGAATACATCGCGGAGTTTGATGAGTACTTTCTACGATGTGGTGTCACGGAGGAGAGTACCATGCCCGTGTCCCGCTTTCGACGTGGTTTGCGGCCACACTACCAGTATGAGCTTTTCCGCCGCAATGCCAAGACGTTGGAAGAGGCATACCAGGTTGCTCTCGAGATGGAGCAATTTCAGGGAGAGTTCGAGTCTAGCCATCGGTTGGGCCCCACCCCTCTCCGTAGTACCGAGCCCCGTCACTCTATAGGCCCACATCAGCGGCCTCCCATGGCTCGACCTCAGGAGCCCACCCGGCAGGAGCACTTCGCTCCACGGCCTCGCCCTCCTCCACCCCGGGATCTATTTCCATCCCAACCACTGGCACCCTTTGCCCGTCCCCCAGCTCCTATAGCCCGTCCTCTGGCACCGGCACCCCCTCCACTCTTGTCCAAGGCACCTACACCTCCCCCATTGTTGCCTACACCCCCTACCCGGCGGGATGATAAGGGTAAGGCCCCTCTTATCGGGGAGAGTAGTCGATCGCGAATACAATGTTTCCACTGTCACGGATATGGCCACATTGCTAGTGAGTGTCCCGCTCGCACCACCCTAGCCTTAGGTGTTGGCGGATCCGCACCTCCCGAGCTTGAGCATGTCGATTACGAGGCCAATGAGGTACTGGCCGATGAATACTATGCCATGGGGGAAGAGCTGGGCGACCCTTCGGCCGCCCAGGATGTCGCCACCTAGTGGGTTTGATGCTACCACCTTAGTCTAGAGTCGTGCATGAGTCAGTGTGCTTTCTTTGTGTGGTTTGTTTGTGTGGTGATTTTGAGTCGATTGTTTGCGTGGTTTGCATTCGTGTGTCTTTGCATGGTGAGTCTGCATGTGTCTTGTGCAAACTCGTTGTCGGTCTCTTACGAGTAAGAGGCGAGTGGACTCACTTGATGAGTATGGGATCGGTTTTACTTCTATATCCGGATCAGTCACCTATAGGGACTCAGCGGTGATTCCTAGTGAGTCTTCGAGCTATCTCCTTCCTTTTGAGAGCGCCCCTTCGGAATGACCACCTTTAGCCATAGCAGTTCGCATATCGAGTATATATGGAATGAGCAGGTGCCGATCACTTGGAGTGGAGCATACCCGCGCTACTTGGCACGGTGACGGATCCGCCGGAGTACTCGCGCAGCCATACCCCTACTCGACGGGGTCGAGTTCCTCCCACCCGGGGAGAATTGATGAGGACATCAAGAGCTTATGAGTTGTATTTTGTGTATTGGCTTGGATTGGTGTGTATTATGGGTTGTATTGGCTTGAAGTGTATGTAATTTTTGATTACTTTCATTTGGGCCATCCTTGTAAGGCTTATATCAAGCCAATGGGTCATTTGTTATGTCAAGTCCAAGGCTAGGTTGCCATTAGTAGAGTCCATTAGGGAGCTTATGCCATATTGGGTCATTAGGTTGTTAATGGGTCATTAATGCACTTAAGGCCCAAATTGGGTTACACTCCTTCATGGGCCAACTAAGTTGGAAGGGTCTAGCATGGTTGGTGGGCTGGTTACATGGCCTTTAACCACACTTGGCCCAAGAAGAGGCCCATGAATGGGGCGCCCCTGCTTTTGGACATATTAGGCTTGGTAGGTGGTGTTTGAATAGCTTTAGTCCAAGGTTGAATAAGCATGGTCAAATTAGATTAAACTAATGTATTAAATGTGTGATTCACATTGTATCCCAGCCCTTCAATCCAAACCCCTAGATCCAAGGGTTGAGGTTGAGTTTGGTTGGCATCCTATATAAGGTTGTATTTTTCATATTGAAGGAATTAATGAAGGAAAAAAAGGCATTTGCCCCCTTGGAGATTTGCACCCCTCCCCTCTCTCTCCCTGGTTCCTCCACCCCCTCTCCCCTTTCTAGAGTGTAATCCCTTCCCCCTTGATCCCCTCCAGCATCTGAAGCAACTCCGGTGATCGCCGCCGCCATCGTCTCGCCGCCGACGCGTCGTTGCCAACGATTTCGGTGGTTCTGTCCACTCAGGATAGGTTCCTCATCTCCGAATTTCTACTATCACTCCCTTCATCTTCTGAAGCTCAAAATTTCAGAGTTGGTTCCCCTCTAGAACCCTTATCCCCACAAAAAAAATCACATCAAAATTCATCCTTTAGCTATTTTTTGATTTTCATCCAAGTCCAAGTTCCAGATCTGTCCTGGTTCTGTTTACTGTTCATCAGCTCTGCGTTTACCCCATTCGAACCATCTTTTTATTTTTTTTGGGTCGGCCAAATTTATTGGGAGTTCTGTCCACATATATATACCATCAGGAATTTTCTTAATTTTTGATAATGTCTCTAGTTATTTTTCAAATTTCATCCAAGTTCCCAAGAACAGTCTGCCCACAGTTTCCCAGATCCGACCCAGGTCTAGTAAAAACATCCCAGAAAATCCATTTCTTATCCAATCAAAAAACCAAAAATAGTCCCGGATTCCTCTCTCAGAGGCCTTCAACTTTTCTGGAGAAATCATTTCCAGATTCGGAGGTCTTCTCCCCGGTGAACGTCGATCTTCAGAGAAGTCAGAACCTGCCCCTGCAGTTCTGGCCAGATTCCAGCAAGCTTGTAAAATACATGATCAGAAATACAGATCTGATTATTTTTTTTGAAGACCCCTACGTCGAAGTATTCTGAGTCAGCTTTCCAACGGCGCTTATCTCGTCACATTCCGACGACGGGGCTGATCGCAGCAGCAGTTTTCTCTGAGTCGCACGCCTGCAAACAGAACTTTCAGGTTCGTGGCCGAGTTCCCAGCGAGCGTCGTCCGAGGGCCGCCCAGCGTCCGGCGGTCGTTCCAGCAGCTCGCCATCCCAGGGGAACGCTTTCCAGGTGTCTCCACAACAGAGGAGTCATCAGGCCCCACACGACCCCTCCGGTCAATACGTGGGCCCCCACTAGCACGAGTACGCGTGAAGCCGAAGCATTGCCCGAAACCGCCCGTCAACCCGAACTTGGTCCTCCCGGGCCCAATTGTGTCGCCCTTTACCTCCCTACGTGGAGTGGGCTTATTTGTACTGCTGTAAACATAATGTACTAAGTTCCCGGGAGTACGAGCTTTGGCCGGGTGCCGTCTTCGCCACGCCGAGAGCGTGGAGGTATCGCCTTCACCCTTACACTTGGCATTAGCTTAATTCTTTATATGCTTTATATGCCGCTGCTAGAGAGCATGTGTAGGGATACCTAGCTCGCCTTCAATTTATAATATCACTGCTGCGAGAGAGAGCGAAGCCGTCCCGTGACCCGATCTGGGCGCAAAAGAGAGCCGACCACCCTAGCTCATTGCCGGTTTCTCAACCGCGCACATCCGACGCTTCCCTCGTTAAGGGACGATCACGAGCTTGTCGTGTCCGTGGTCCCGTCCCGCATCACTAAGGGCCGCCAAGGAAGGGTGGGATCCCTAGAGATCTTTGTTGGGCCTTTTCGCCTAAGTGGGCCCTAGGGGGCTGTCACTTGGCTGAGCTGAGCCTTGTTTGGTCCGGATGGACCTAGTTCGACTGCTCTTAGTTGGGATACAGAAATCCCCCTCTCCAGTACTAGTTGTGGACTACTATCTTTTTAGACTGATGTTATTTTTGTGGACCATGTAATTTAATTAATGTTATTTATTGCTTCCTGCTTAATTCATTTAATCTGTGTAGCTTTGCAATTATTTTAGATTCTTGTGTATCTCTGCACCATCCTTTCAACCCTTCCGAGTCTTCGGGCTCGTGGGTGGTGGTTCGAGATTCGGGTTATCGGGCCTTCCCGGTGTTCGAATCTCAGGTCGTTACAGCTGGTATCAGAGCATAGTTGTGGATATATATAAGAATCGTAAATAGTTGCAGTGGTCCACTAGTCCACAATGATGATGTACAGTCGGCACTGGCTTAGGGCATCATGTGTTTTATTGATTCCGTTGTTTTCCATGTCTTATGTCTGTTTGCAGTAGGCGAGTATGGGTTCGAGGCGGAGGACTCGCTCTCAGCAGGGACATTCGGCAGGAGAGCAAGAGGAGCAGAGTAGAGTGCTACTAGTTACCAACCAGGTTGGGGATGCTGCGAGAGTTCCGGGGGCCTAGGATTTCTTTCGGAGTATGTTTCAGGCCATGGCTCAACAGTTTGGTGGTGATGCTAGCGAGGGCTCGTCGGCTCGGGGTGGACCCAGTCACGCTATGAGGGACTTCTTGCAGTTTTACCCACCCTATTATGATGGCCAGCCAGATCCCGATGTGGCCAGGCGATGGCTTCATGAGATGGAGAGAGTGTTCAGTTCCATGCGCTGTGCTGAGGAGGACATGGTGATGTTGGCTTGTAACCAGTTGTAGGGTACGGCTCGGGATTGGTGGTCTTCAGAGTGGAAGACATCCTTTCGGTCTCGTCCCCTTCAGGAGATCGTGTGGAAGGACTTCGTTACGGTCTTCGAGCATACTTTCTGCCTATCCTATGTTGGTATGCAGAAGATGCGTCAGTTTTTGGAGCTGGTTCAGGGTGACATGTCAGTGTTGTAGTACAGGGCTCAGTTTATGGAGTTGGGCTGTTATGATCCCCATATCATGGAGCATGAGGGAGTGAAGACGGAGCAGTTCGTGCAGGGTTTGAGGCAGGAGCTGAGGCACCTTCTGATGGCAAACGCTGCTACTGATTTGGAGACAGCGTCTCGTGTGGCGGCATATTTGGAGCTGGATATGTAGAAGGTCCGAGGACCAGGAGGCCAGGGGTAGTCCCAGTCAGGCCGTAGTCAGTACACGACTACCCAGCAGCAGAGTACTTTCCAGCACATTGTGGGTAGTACGGGAGCATCGACACTGGCAGCGTCAGTGACAGGATCTGCGTCTTTTGGCTCCAACGTCAAGAAGTTTCTGAAGAAGAGTTTTCAGAAGAAGCGTAAGGATCAGAGGCAGGCATCTTTAGGCAGTGTACAGCAGTCGGTCCCTTTTCAGTATTAGGGATCAGTGGGTGGATCGCGGTGAGCGTGTCCCCGGTGTGGCGAGTCGCATCCAGGCAGGCAGTGCACGTCACCGGTGATTTGTTTCAGGTGTGACCAGGCAGGGCATATGGCGCTTGATTATCCTCAGAGGCCGCAACAGTAGCAGTTTCCTCTGCAACGACAGTACCCTCAGCAGCAGAGACAGCAGCAGCAGCTGGGGCAGTATTCGCCGCTACCCAGGTCAGCGAGTGTGGGAGGCAAGCAGAGATCCTGAGGCCAGATCACACATATGACCAGGGCAGAGGCAGTGGCATCACAGCTTGAGGAAGGTACCGTTCGGATTTTGGGTTGTGCGGCTCAAGTTTTGTTTGATTCTGGCGCGTCTCATTCGTTTATTTCGGAAGATTTTATGTTGATTATTGAGGAGCCGGTGACCCAGTTGTCCTGTGATTTAGCAGTGGAGTTACCTTCTGGTGATTTTATGATCACTCCGTATTGTTTTGATGAGGTTCCTGTGTGGGTTGAAGGGCGGAGTTTGCCGGCCAGGCTTTATGCATTACCACTTCAGGACTTTGATGTGATTTTGAGCATGGATTGACTCGAGGCATATCATGGTTTGGTGGATTGTGGCTCGAAGAGGGTTTATTTCCGGGGACTTCATGGACCCACCTTCTATTTCTAAGGTATTAGGTCTTCCTCTTCCCGCTTCCTTATTTCGGCTATTAGGGCTCGTCGTTTGCTTGATGCGGGTTGTTAGGGTTTTCTCGCTTCTGTGGTCGTGGTGGACCAGTCGGAGCCGGATGTGGAGAACATTTTGATGGTGTGCGAGTTTCCCGATGTTTTTTCCGAGGACCTACCTGGATTGCCTCCCCAGCGGGAGATTGATTTTGTGATCAACATTGTGCCTGGTACGGGACCTTTGTCGAAGGCTCCTTAGCGTATGGCTCCCACTGAGTTGAGAGAGTTGAGGGCGCAGTTGCAGGAGTTACTGGCCAAGGGGTATATTCATCCTAACTTTTCCCCTTGGGGTGCGCCAGTGTTGTTTGTGAAGAAGAAGGATGATAGTCTGAGGCTGTGCATTGACTATCGGCAGTTGAACGAGGTGACCGTTAAGAACAAGTATCCTTTGTCACGGATTGATGACTTGTTCAACCAACTTCGGTCGGCTTGAGTCTTCTCACGGATTGATTTACGGTCCGGTTATTATCAGTTGCGGATTCGAGAGTCTGACGTGGAGAAGACTACGTTCAACTCGAGAGATGGGCATTATGAGTTTCTGGTGATGCCGTTTGGGCTCACCAATGTCCCCGCAGCGTTTATGGATTTGATGCAGAGGGTGTTCTGTCCCTACTTGGACCAGTTCATGGTCGTGTTTGTGGACGACATCCTTGTTTATTCGCGGTCTGCTGACAAGCATGTGTATCATTTGAGGGTTGTGTCACAAACTTTACGAGATCACTAGTTGTATGCGAAGCTCAGCAAGTGTGAGTTTTGACTTCACGAGGTGCACTTTTTGAGGCACGTGATTTCTGGTGATGATATTTCCATAGATCCTGCCAAGGTCGAGGCAGTGATGCAGTGGCTGAGGCCAAGGTCCGTGATGGAGATTCGGAGTTTCTTGGGACTTGTAGGCTATTATCGGAGGTTCATTCAGGATTTTTCTCGTGTTGCGGCCCTGATGACTAGGCTTACCAAGAAGGATGTGCCGTTTGTCTGGACTGGTGAGTGTGAGCAGAGCTTTATGGAGCTTAGGAGGGTGCTCACCTCGGCACCAGTGTTGGTGATACCTTCTGGATCAGGAGGTTTCGTGGTGTGTACAGATGCTTCCGGGATTGGGTTGGATGCTGTGTTGATACAGCACGGTAAAGTGGTGGCTTATGCATCTCAGAAGCTAAAGCCCCATGAGGAGAACTACCATACCAATGATCTTGAGTTAGCGGCTGTGATCTTTGCATTGAAGATTTGGAGGCATTATCTGTACGGTGAGAAGTTCGAGGTGTTCACAGACCATCAGAGTTTGAGGTATATGTTCACTCAGAAGGACCTCAACCTAAGGCAGAGACGATGGATGGAGTATATGAAGTATTATGACTTCACCCTGTCTTATCAGTTGGGCAGGATGAGCGTCGTTACTGATGCCTTGAGTAGGAAGGTCATTGTCAGCACCATGATGATGAGGAAGTGGAGGCTCTAGGAACAGGTGCTGGCCGTGACATTTAGGCTTAAGGTTCCCCAGGAGCCGGGGTCAGCTGTTCTTGTGAGCTTGACTGTCACGCCAGCAATTCGTCGTCAGGTGACAGATGCTCAGCGTACATATCTTGAGTTACCCCGGATTTTGGCTTTGGCTAATGTGGACTACGGCGAGGACAGAGTTGTGAGATTCTGTGGTAGGCTGTACGCCCCAGCCGAGGAGCAGGTGAGGCGTGCAGTGTTACGGGAGGCTCATGGGAGTCGGTACACTGTGCACCCGGACACGACGAAGTTGTATCGGAACTTGAAGAGGCAGTTCTGGTGGCCAGGCATGAAGAGAGATATTGCCGAGTATGTGGCCTGATGCCTGACCTGTTAGCAGGTGAAGGCGGAGCATCAGCGACCAGGAGGTACTCTTCAGCCTTTGGAGGTTCCTGCGTGGAAATGGGACCACGTGACCACGGATTTTATGGTGGGATTGCCAGGGACTCTGAGTGGGCATGATAGTATTTGGTTACTGGTGGATAGGCTGACGAAGGTGGCTCAGTTGTTACCGGTCAAAATCAGCTGGAGTGTGTCCAAGTTGGCTCGTCTTTATGTGGAGTGGATCGTACCTTTGCATGAGATTCCCATTTCCATTGTGTCAGATCGAGATCCGCGTTTCACTTCAGGATTCTGGAGGAGTTTTCAGCGAGCTCTTGGCACGGAGTTAGCATTTAGCTCAGCGTATCATCCTCAGTCAGATGGTCAGTCGGAGAGGACCATTCAGACGCTAGAGGATATGTTGAGATCCTGTTGCCTGGAATGACAAGGGAGTTGGATTCACCATCTACCGTTGGTGGAGTTTGCCTACAACAATGGCTATCATTCGAGCATTGGGATGGCTCCTTATGAGGCGTTGTACGGGCGTCCGTGTCGAACTCCACTTGATTGGTCTGAGGTTGGTGAGCGTGTTGTGACGGGGCCGGAGCTGGTGCAGCAGTGCATTGATGTGGTGCATCTGGTCCGTCAGAACATGTTGGCGGCGCAGAGTCGGCAGAAGAGTTATGCCGATCGGAGAAGGCAGCCACTCTGTTTTGCGGTCGGTGACCGTGTATTTCTAAGGATTTTTCCCATGAAGGGAGTGATGAGATTTGGACAGCGTAGGAAGTTGAGTCCCCGCTATGTTGGTCCTTTCCTCATCATAGAGCGCATCGGTGAGGTTGCTTATCGGTTGCAGCTACCTCCTGAGTTTGCAGCGGTGCATGACGTGTTCCATATCTCGATGTTGAGGAACTATATGCCCGATGTTTGGCCCGAGGTGACTCCCGATCTGTCTCTACCGGAGTTCCCTATTCGTATTGAGGATCGGCGAAAGTAGCACCTACGGAACAAAGTTATTCCTCTGGTTAAGGTGGTGTGACAGCGGCACTCTGGTGGTGAAGCTTCTTGGGAGCGTGAGGATGAGATGCGTCAGCAGTTCCCCATTTTGTTCGAGTGAGTACCCCTTTTCTTCCCCTATGCTTTGTTTTAAATTTCGAGGATGAAATTTATTTAAAGGGGGAGGGCTGTAATATCTCGGACCCTTCGGATCCCTTTTCTTGGGTCTCGGATCTATTTTCTCAGAGATTTGTTTCTCATTTTGCCCGGGGTTATCTTTCAGACATCTTTCGGGTTCGGATTCGTGCGTTTCGGATCAGTTTCGGAGGTCCCAGAACGTGTTCCGCAATTTCCCATGTTTTCCCTGACAGGACCTACGGAACCCTGTAGCAGGCGAACCAGGTCGTTCACCTACGGACCAAGGTAGGACCGCCATTTCCTTCGCAGCTTAGGGTGTGGCAGCCCATTGTTGGACCGCTACCGTCCCTGTGGCGGCCCAATTCTGGACCGCCAGACTCTGTGGCGGCCCAAGGGTGGATCGCCAGAGATCTATGTCTGACCGAAGTTATATTTTGTCGATTCGAGTCCTGGGTGAGTGGATCTCGATCCACGTGCTTACCCATGGTCTGACTGATGCCGGGCATCATGTGGGGGCCACACATGAGGGTGCCGTGGGATCCCGGGAGTTGGTGTTCTCAGCTCGTGTCACCGTGAGTCGGTGTCGGTACGAGGATCGACCCTTGTACTTTGTCCAGTTTAGGCGTCGTTTTTTGTTGATTAGAGAGTCTACTCCTTCAGTGACCCTCCACTAGTCGTAGCCTTCCGACACACTATAGATCTAATTAAAAATTCACTAAGAAAATATAGACATAAAAGAATTAAGCATGCACGTGCTGCTAATAGGGAGAGTGATCGCCAGAGATCGAGGGCCTCAAAGGATATAATTAATAAATAAAGGAGGGATCGCGAATATAAATACCTTAAAGTGCGAGAGATTGTGAGCGACTTTCTTCCCTTCCTACCGGCAGGCTGATGGAAGGAGTTCTTCTTATAGATTACCCTTGCAAAGATCAAAGACAACAATAAATAAAAATAGGAATTAGTAAACCCAAGGTGTAGTATCAAATCCACAATATAAATATAAATATGAAAATATGGATTAGAACACACCTTATGGGTGTTGTCCTTTAAACCCCAATGCAAAGGGAAGGATATAATATGATGAATGGATGAGAAAACAAATAAGAGATAAAACGTGCAAGCGTTGCACTGAAGGGAGGTCCTCAACACGGTTGAGAAGTAGAGAAGAAGCTACGATATGATGCATGCATGTTGTTAACACAAAAAAAGAAAATAAAACAAAATAATCAGAGGAGCAAGGAGGCAATAAGAGGAGCCTGGGCAGTTTTCCTGTGCGTTGGCTTTAATATGCGTTCGGGAGGAAGTCTCCTTCAGGGACGAAGCTTTGAGCGCGTAGGACACTCCCTCCTGTGCCAAAACTCGGGCAGCACCACCCCTTTGTGTGTAAATCGGCCTCTCGAGTAAGAGCCACAAGGCTCTATTTATAGGGAGGAATTTGGTGATTAAATCCAAGAATAATTAGGATAGCCCGGTTTTAGTAGGAGATAAATATTGGAAGGAATCCCTCCAGTCATGGAAAGTCATTAGAGTCCTTTCCGAAGTGAGAGAAAGGGCTCAAAATGGAGAAAGGACGAAGTTCAAGATGGATTGGAAATTCGGAGGAAATGACGACCCCTCGCACGGTCGTCAATTGAAATAACGACCTACACAGTGTCGCTAATCAAAATAATAAAAAAATGCCAAAAAAGAAATGACGACCCCTCACGCGAGTGTCAATTGAAATGACGCCCCCATGAGGGACGTTATTTCAAATTATGCAAAACATGGCCATTTTTTATTTCTCATTATTATTTTCTTATTTTTTAGGTGGACGTACATCTAATTGTGCTAATTCTAATTCCTATTTTTTCGTATTTTCCTGACACTCGGAAGACCACCAAATCACCCATGAAAGAGGGCCAAAATATAATATAAAAAATGTCAAATTGAAATTGACGCCCCTTCAAATGTCGTCATTTTTATTTTTTTATTTTTTTTATCTTATTTAAAATCAAACAACGTCCCTTTATATGTCGTTAATTCGAAAAAAATCTGAAAAATTCCCAAAAAAATCCAAAAAATAGGAAAAAAAGAAAGAATGGACGCCTCCACAAAGAGGCGTCATTTTCATTTTTTTTATTATTTTTAAAATAAAATGACACATCCCTTATGTCGTTAATTCTTAGAAAATCCGTAAAAATGGAGAAAAATACCCAGAAAATCTAAAAAAAAGGGAAAAATATGAAAATGGAGAAAAAAAAGGGAGAAATCCAAGAAAAGTGAGAAAATCACTCAAACAAAGTTAATTTGAGAGTCAAATTGAGATATTGCGAGGTAATATGAGATGTGCTCACAATGATGTCAATTTTAGCGTGTCTACACACGCGAGTGGTCCCACCAGGGAGTGGTGGCGAGGCTACCCTGAGAGACGATTTTAGACTGGTTTCCGTCGGGCCCTACGTCTACCAGCTATAGTCCGGCTGAGGGGAAAACCAGTCAGAGGGCCAGACCAGAGACGCACGGTTTGCGTGTGCACACGTGGTTGGGGGCGGTTGGACCCGCACTGATGAGCGCGACACCAGCTAGTCACTTGTTCTGTGGTTACTAGTACGGTGTCCCCGTTTCACTAGGGGTCAAGGGGGACACCCGAGGCGTGGTTTAAGTCGTCAGTGGACGCATCCGGCCTTATTTCTTATGGGTTGGTACTCCTATCTTTGTCTAGTTGTGACTCTTGGGTTTTCTTTAGCTTTTGACGAGTTATCTCAGTTCTCGTGTCGTGTGTTCGGTACTAGCCGTCGTAGTAGCTTGTAGTTACTTTTCACGCAGTTTCTCGATTTGCGAGGTGGGGACCGGATGATCCCTACTGAGCCTTGTGTTTTGAGGCTCATTCCCTGCGTGTTTTCACCGTATTTAAGGTGAGACGAGACTTCTGGGGAGCGCTTCAGAGGCTCCACGTGGTTCAAGTGCCCAGGGTTAGTTGCCAGTTGCCAGTTCCGGGATATATCCCGCGTAGTTGTACTTTTCTCTTTGGACTGTACTAGTTGTGGACTACTATCTTTTTAGAATGCTGTTATTTTTGTGGACCATGTAATTTAATTAATGTTATTTATTGCTTCCTACTTAATTCATTTAATCTGTGTAGCTCTGCAATTATTTTAGATTCTTGTGTATCTCCACACCATCCTTTCAACCCTTCCGAGTCTTCGGACTCGTGGGTGGCGGTTTGAGATTTGGGTTATCGGGCCTTCTCGGTGTTCGGATCTCGGGTCGTTACAGCCACCCCCAAGCCAATGGGTTGGTGGAAAACGCCAACCGAACTCTACTCCACAGTATCAAGACCTGCCTAGACCAAGCGGGCGACGCCTGGATCGATTCGATCCCGAGCATTCTATGGGCCCACAGAACCACCGTTAGAGCTGCCACCGGAGAGACGCTGATGCGGGACGGGACCAAGGACACGACAAGCTCGCGATCGTCCCTTAACGAGGGAAGCGTCGGATGTGCGCGGTTGAGAAACCGGCAAGAGCTAGGGTGGTCGGCTCTCACTTGTGCCCGGATCGGGTCACGGGACGGTCTCGCACTATCTCGCAGCAGCAGTGATATGAAAATAAAGCGAGCTAGATATCCCTACACATACTTTCTAGCAGTGGCATAAACAAATATATATGAAGTAAGCAAAATGCCAAGTGTAGGAGCGAATACGATACCTCCACGCGCTCGGCGTGGGGACGACGGACCCGGCCGAAACTCGTACTCCCGGAACAATATTACACAATATTACAGAAATGCAAGCCGCTGCCCACTCCACGCAGGGAGGTAAAGGGCTACACAATGGGGTCCGGGAGGACCGAATTCCGGTTGACGGGCGGCTTCTCGCGCTGTTTCGGCAACACCCGAACACGTGACGGTGGGGCCCACGTGCTGTCCGAAGGGGCCGTGTGGGACCCAGTGGCACCGCTGTAGTGGTGGATGCCCGGAGGGTCTCTCCTTGGGATGGCGGCGCGCTGGAACGCCGGCCGGAGGCCCGGCGGCTCCGTTCGGCACCGGTCGGAAAAATCGGCCACGGACCTGCACTTTCTGATTTTCAGCGCGCGCTCGGACGGGAACGGACGCTGCGATCAGATCCGATGTCGGATTGACACGAAATTAGCGCCGTTAGAAAGCTGACTCGAAGTACTTCAATGTAGGCCTAGAGATCTGGCCTAGATCTTCGCTGATCTTGACTTATGGAATTTACAACCCCCTGTTGTACAGTAACTAAACACTCAGATCTGCAGAGCTGATCTCTGATAACTACCGTTGACCACTAGGAAGAACTTGGATTCAGACTTCGACTTCTTCATGAAAGTTGTAGGATGTTGAGTTGGGAAGATGGCAAAGTTGGTTTGGACACGTTTGGATGTGTCTATGAATTTCTATGATTTGTTTACTGGAGGAAGGTCAGATCTGGGATCTGGCTGGAAGTACTGTAGCTCCGGTAGAACATGAATTTTGAAAAATAGGTAAAACACTCAAAAACAATTAATGAAAATTTTGGAGGTAGGGTAAAATTGACAGAATTCCCAGTTAAATTGGGAGGTCTAAAAAAATTTAAAAGGGTGGTATAAGGGGATGAACTCAAGGGTTCTGTCACTGTAGATAGAGACAGATCTGATTTGAGTTTGGGGAATGAACGAAGTGGAAACAATATGAAACGGGGGAATTTGGAGCTGAATGTTTTTGTGGGGAAGGGTCTATAAGGTAGGAACCAACCCTCAAAATGTGAAGTCGATCTGAACTCGTGGCTGACTTGAGGAATTTTCGAGCTTCACCTCTGTCCAGCAAGACAGAACACCGAAATTGATCCCGTGGCGGCTCGAAGGCGGCACGAACGGCGGCGGCGGCGGCACCGGTGATGATCAGAGGTTGAGAGGGGATGAAGGGAGGTAGAACCACTCTAGATCTGGGGTTGAAGGTGGAAGAACAGCAGGGGGAGGAGAGAGGGGCGCACCAAGCTCCAAGAGACTCAACAATTTTCTGATTTTTTCATTGAATTTCTTATGAAAATACAACATTATATATGACTCCAATCAAATCTAATATGGACCCTTGGATCAAGGGTTGGGGATTGAATGGCTGAGATGAGGTGTGAATAACACACCAAATACAATTGTTTAATCCACCTTGACCATCTCCATTCAACCTTAGACTAATTACATTCAAACTCCACCTAATACACACCAACCAAGCCACCAAGCCTAATAAGGCCAAAGAAGCTTGCGCCCCCCTTCATGGGCCAAGGCCATTCATGGGCCAAGAGCAACCTAATAGCTCATGCTAGGCATGGGCTCTTCCCACTTAGTTGGCCCATGAGGGAGTGTAACCCAAGTTGGGCCTTAAGTGCATTAGTGACCCATTTAGACACCTAATGACCCAATATGGCATAAGCTCCTTAATGGACTCTACTAATGGCAACCTAGCCATGGACTCTACATTACAAATGACCCATTGGCTTGATATAAGCCTTACAAGGAGCCCAAATAAAAGAAATCACACAATTACAATCTTATACAAGCCATAACACACAAATACACTTCACCCGTGTATGGAAATCGCCTTTGATGCCCCATCAATTCTCCCCGGGTGGGAGGAACTCGACCCCGTCGAGTAGGGGTATGGCTGCGCGAGTACTCCGGCGGATCCGTCACCGTGCCAAGTAGCGCGGGTATGCTCCACTCCAAGTGATCGGCACTTTCTCATTCCATATATACTCGATATGCAAACTGCTATGGCTAAAGGTGGTCACTCCGAAGGGGCACTCTCAAAAGGAAGGAAACAGCTCGAAGACTCACTAGGAATCACCGCTGAGTCCCTATAGGTGACTGATCCGGGTATAGATGTAGAACCGATCCCATACTCATCAAGTGAGTCGACTCGCTTCACACTCATAAGAGAACGATAACGAGCTTGCACAAGACACATGCAGACTCACCATGCATAGACACACGAATGCAAACCATGCAAACAATCGACTCAAAATCACCACACAAACAAACCACACAAAGAAAGCACACTGACTCATGCACGACTCTAGACTAAGGTGGTAGCATCAAACCCACTAGGTGGCGACATCCTGGGCGGCCGAAGGGTCGCCCAGCTCTTCCCCCATGGCATAGTATTCATCGGCCAGTGCCTCGTCGGCCTCGTAATCGACATGCTCAAGCTCGGGAGGCGCGGATCCTCCAACACATAAGGCTAGGGTGGTGCGAGCGGGACACTCACTAGCAATGTGGCCGTACCCGTGACAGTGGAAACATTGTATTCGCGATCGACTACTCTCCCCGACAAGAGGGGACTTACCCTTATCATCCCGTCGGGTAGGGGGTGTAGGCAACAATGGGGGAGGTGTAGGTGCCTTGGACAAGAGTGGAGGGGGTGCCGGTACGAGAGGACGGGCTATAGGAGCTGGGGGACGGGCAAAGGGTGCCGGTGGTTGGGATGGAAATAGATCCCGGGGTGGAGGAGGGCGAGGCCGTGGAGCGAAGTGCTCCTGACGGGTGGGCTCCTAAGGTCGAGCCATGGGAGGCCGCTGATGTCCTATAGAGTGACGGGGCTCGGTACTACGGAGAGGGGTGGGGCCCAACCGATGGCTAGACTCGAACTCTCCCTCAAATTGCTCCATCTCGAGAGCAACCTGATATGCCTCTTCCAACGTCTTGGCATTGCGGCGGAAAAGCTCATACTGGTAGTGTGGCCGCAAACCACGTCGAAAGCGGGACACGGGCATGGTACTCTCCTCCGTGACACCACATCGTAGAAAGTACTCATCAAACTCCGTGATGTATTCGGAGACGGACCGGTCTCCCTGGCTAAGACTTTGCCATCTATCGATGAGTCGCTGGTGGTATGTGGGAGAAAGGTAGCCGAAGTTTATTCTTCATCTCGGCCCATGTGTCGATCGGGGGTTCTAGCCGCTGAAGTAGCAGGCTCTCCACATTCTTCCAATAGGTTTGTGCCTGCCCCATGAGTTTCATGGTGGCAAATCGGACCCTTCGACGCTCCGACATATCATACCATTCAAAATAACGGTCCATGCCAAACTCCCAATCTAGGTAGACTTTCGGATCCAAAGATCCGTAAAAAGCGGGAGGGTCCGCTCGCACGGTCTTAAGGACCCTATCATCATCCTCATCTCGATGTGGCTGAAAACCACGACGGCGTTGACCATACCCCTCGTAGGCATTGTCGGACCCATAGTCCTCGAGACCAAGGTCACGGTGTGGTAGTTGGGGAACCCGAGGAGGGGCGGGTGGAGGAACTAGTGGTGGCTGGTTTTGGACCGCGGGAGCGGCCTGGACTTGGGCCATGGGAGCGGGTTGGACTTGGGCCACCGCGGGAGGAGGTGCGGGTGGACCTTGGGCTGTCCCAAGAGGGTCCCCGTGTGACATCCTTTCTAACCTCCCAACGAGGTCTTGGACCGACCTATCGGAGTTCTCCAAGCGTCCCTCCATGGCCCTAAGGCGACCATCCATATTATCGGAGAAAGTCCGAAAGTTAGCATCGGATTGGTCCAACCTAGTCATAATGGCCATCATCGCCTCTTGTAGGGAGTGGAAGTCTCCCGAGGTATCCCGTGGGTTGGCCATAGGTGGGGGTGGGGGTGAGTACTGAGTACCCCGACGAGTGGGCATGCAAACACACCGACTAGAAGACACCGACTAAAGCAAAACACACTAATGCAAAATGATGCGCCTAGACTTAACCAAAACTTGGTACGCGGCGGAGATAATCGACCAGAAGGTCACTCACACAAGTGTGCGGCCTTCCCGATAGGCGTAACCTAACGGTCGGACATCACCTTTTATATACCGAGTAAAGGGATGCAATGCGAAAAGACACTCTTTTTTTGTGTTTTAAAACAATGATGATCCTAAACACGACTTAGACCGACTAATGACTAGACGTAAAGGGCACTCTTTTTTTTTTCTTTTTGACACCCTAGACTCAAACTCGCTCTGATACCAAATTGATGCGGGACGGGACCAAGGACACGACAAGCTCGCGATCATCCCTTAACGAGGGAAGCGTCGGATGTGCGCGGTTGAGAAACCGGCAAGAACTAGGGTGGTCGGCTCTCACTTGTGCCCGGATCGGGTCACGGGACGGTCTCGCACTCTCTCGCAGCAGCAGTGATATGAAAATAAAGCGAGCTAGATATCCCTACACATACTTTCTAGCAGTGACATAAACAAATATATATGAAGTAAGCAAAATGCCAAGTGTAGGAGCGAATACGATACCTCCACGCGCTCGGCGTGGGGACGACGGACCCGGCCGAAACTCGTACTCCCGGAACAATATTACACAATATTACAGAAATGCAAGCCGCTGCCCACTCCACGCAGGGAGGTAAAGGGCTACACAATGGGGTCCGGGAGGACCGAATTCGGGTTGACGGGCGGCTTCTCGCGCTGTTTCGGCAACACCCGAACACGTGACGGTGGGGCCCACGTGCTGTCCGGAGGGGCCGTGTGGGACCCGGTGGCACCGCTGTAGTGGTGGATGCCCGGAGGGTCTCTCCTTGGGATGGCGGCGCGCTGGAACGCCGGCCGGAGGCCCGGCGGCTCCGTTCGGCACCGGTCGGAAAAACCGGCCACGGACCTGCACTTTCTGATTTTCAGCGCGCGCTCGGACGGGAACGGACGCTGCGATCAGATCCGATGTCGGATTGACACGAAATTAGCGCCGTTGGAAAGCTGACTCGAAGTACTTCAATGTAGGCCTAGAGATCTGGCCTGGATCTTCGCTGATCTTGACTTATGGAATTTACAACCTCCTGTTGTACAGTAACTAAACACTCAGATCTGCAGAGCTAATCTCTGATAACTGCCGTTGACCACTAGGAAGAACTTGGATTCAGACTTCGACTTCTTCATGAAAGTTGTAGGATGTTGAGTTGGGAAGATGGAAAAGTTAGTTTGGACACGTTTGGATGTGTCTATGAATTTCTATGATTTGTTTACTGGAGGAAGGTCGGATCTGGGATCTGGCTGGAAGTACTGTAGCTCCGGTAGAACATGAATTTTGAAAAATAGGTAAAAGACTCAAAAAAAATTAATAAAAATTTTGGATGTAGGGAAAAATGGACAGAATTCCCATTTAAATTGGGAGGTCTAAAAAAATTTAAAAGGGTGGTATAAGGGGACGAACGCAAGGGTTCTGTCACTGTAGACAGAGACAGATCTGATTTGAGTTTGGGGAATGAACGAAGTGGAAACAATATGAAACGGGGAAATTTGGAGCTGAATGTTTTTGTGGGGAGGGGTCTATAAGGTAGGAACCAACCCTCAAAATGTGAAGTCGATCTGAACTCGTGGCTGACTTGAGGAATTTTCGAGCTTCACATCTATCCAGCAAGACAGAACACCGAAATTGATCCCGTGGCGGCTCGAAGGCGGCACGAACGGCGGCGGCGGCGGCACCGGTGATGATCAGAGGTTGAGAGGGGATGAAGGGAGGTAGAACCACTCTAGATCTGGGGTTGAAGGTGGAAGAACAGCAGGGGGAGGAGAGAGGGGCGCACCAAGCTCCAAGAGACTCAACAATTTTCTGATTTTTTCATTGAATTTCTTATGAAAATACAACATTATATATGACTCCAATCAAATCTAATATGGACCCTTGGATCAAGGGTTGGGGATTGAATGGCTGAGATGAGGTGTGAATAACACACCAAATACAATTGTTTAATCCACCTTGACCATCTCCATTCAACCTTAGACTAATTACATTCAAACTCCACCAAATACACACCAACCAAGCCACCAAGCCTAATAAGGCCAAAGAAGCTTGCGCCCCCCTTCATGGGCCAAGGCCATTCATGGGCCAAGAGCAACCTAATAGCTCATGCTAGGCATGGGCTCTTCCCACTTAGTTGGCCCATGAGGGAGTGTAACCCAAGTTGGGCCTTAAGTGCATTAGTGACCCATTTAGACACCTAATGACCCAATATGGCATAAGCTCCTTAATGGACTCTACTAATGGCAACCTAGCCATGGACTCTACATTACAAATGGCCCATTGGCTTGATATAAGCCTTACAAGGAGCCCAAATAAAAGAAATCACACAATTACAATCTTATACAAGCCATAACACACAAATACACTTCACCCGTGTATGGAAATCGCCTTTGATGCCCCATCAGACGCCTTTTCACCTTGCCTACGGGGCTGAGACAGTGGTCCCGGTGGAGATTTCCAACCCCTCGCTACGAGTAGGACACTTCGATGAAGCAAGGAACAACCAGATGATGTGAGAGAACCTAGACCTGCTCGAAGAGGGAAGAACCAATGCTCGGGTGAGGCTGGTGGCATATCAATAGAAACTGGCTCAATACTACAACGCCCGGGTTAAGGAGTGACACTTCTTTCCCGGGAACCTAGTTCTACGGCGAGCAAGCGTGGCTGACCCACGGGGAGTTGCAGGATAGCTTGCGCCAAACTGGGAAGGCCCATACAGAGTAGCAGAAACACTCGGCAAAGGAGTGTATAGGCTAGTGACGCTGGGGGGGTGGAGAGGTACCCCGGACGTGGAACTCCGTCAACCTCAGGAAATACTTCCAGTAAATTGTCACTAGCCGTACTCCGCTAAGGTAGCCTAAGGGTTCCTTAGAGGCGAGCACCGCTCCCCTTGAAAACGAGAAGGTTAGTTAAGGGCTTCCTAAAGGCGAGCACCGCTCCCCTTGAAAATGAGAAGGTGGCTTAAGGGCTTCCTAAAGGCAAGCACTGCTCCCCTTAAAAATAAAGAGAAAACCTAAGGTTTTTCCTAAAGGCGAGCACTGCTCCCCTTGAAAATAAAAGGGTGACCTAAGGGTTTCCGAGAGGCGATCACTGCTCCCCTTAAAAACAAAGAGATAACCTAAGGGTTTTCCTAAAGGCGAGCACTGCTCCCCTTGAAAATAAAAGGGTGACTTAAGGGTTTCTGAGAGGCCTCCCCTTGAAAACAAAAGGGTGACTTAAGGGTTTCCTTAGAGGCGAGCACTGCTCCCCGTAAAAATGAAGAGGTAGCCTAAGGGCTTCCTAGTGGCGAGCACCGCTCCCCTTGAAAACGAATGGTGGCCTAAGGGTTTCCATGGAGGACGCGGGCACTGCGGAACGCGAGCGCGAAGAACCGTCTAGAAAGTACACAGAAGTACTCCAGTAAAAGGTACACAATAGTATTAGCCCAAAGTAAAGAATTTATATTTCTTTAGTCAAAATACAAGCTGCCAGAAATCAGAAAAATACCCACACATGGCCTGTAATATCCCGGACCTTTCGGATCCTTTTTTGTGGGTCCCGGATCTAGTTTTCGGAGCGTCCGGCTTTGTTGTATCCAAAATTTCGTTTCGGACATCTTTCGTGTTCGGATCGGCGCGATCCGGAGTTGTTTCGGAGGCCCGGAGGCCGTCCGCGGCTTTTCCGCGTGTGTTTTCCAATTTCTGGTGTGTGTTTCGACTTTTTCTTCGGAAGCTCGCTGCGGGTGAACCGGGTAATTCACCCCGACACGAGTGGTACCGTTGCGATCGGTGCGTTCCGAGGATTCCGGAAATATATTTTTCTATTTTTCGATATTTTTTCAAAAAATCAGATTTTCTATATATTCCCATTTCTTTTCTTTTTCTTTTCCACCTTCTCTTTCTTCTTCTTCTTCCTCCTCCACCGTAACCCTCTCCCTCTCCCCCTCTTCCTCCCGGTTGACCACGGCGGACCCCTCTCCGGCTGCAGACGGTGGCGGGGCGACGGCGCGGTGACGTGGGCGGCGGCGAGGTGATCGTGGGGGCGTGCGGTGCTCGCGGGAAGCTTGAAGGACGAGAGTTTTCTAAGGCGTTCTTCGTGGTTTGTGGATGATCCGGCGGAGCATTCACTCCATTGAGGTAGGGTGACGTTCCTTAGCCTCTTGCCGTTCATTTTCGTGGTTTGTAGGCCGCGGGGAGGCCGAGAAGGGCTAGATCGAGCATGTTGGGGTTTTTCCATGATTTGGGGAGAGCCGCCCGATCTATGGTTTTAGCCCGTGATTTCGCGTTTGGATGGCGTAGATGCATGCTAGGGGTCCCCAAGGGTCTTCGCCTTTGATTTCCCCCTCTCCGGTGGAGGCATGGGGGCGTGGTTGAAATTTTTGGGCATTTCTGCCATTTTCGCCGTCGGGTGAGTGTGACGGTCCTTCCAGGGACCGTCACATGTTGTAACGTGCCTGGGAGGGGCCGTTACTTGCCCGTGGTTTAGCCCTAAGGGGTCGGGGACTGTGACGGTGTAATATCCCGGACCTTTCGGATCCTTCTTCGTGGGTCCCGGATCTGGTTTTCGGAGCGTCCGGTCCGTTGTGTCCGAAATTTCGTTTCGGACATCTTTCGTGTTCGGATCGGCGCGATCCGGAGTCATTTCGGAGGCCCGGAGGCGTTCCGCGGCTTTTCCGCGTGTGTTTTCTGATTTCCGGTGTGTGTTTCGGCTTTTTCTTCGGAAGCTCATTGCGGGCGAACAGGGCGGTTCACCCGGGCACGAGTGGTACCGTTGCGATCGGTGCGTTCCGAGGATTCCAGAAATGTATTTTTCTATTTTTTGGTATTTTTCTGAAAAATCAGATTTGCTATATAACCCTAATTCTTTTTCTTTTCTTTTCTCCTTTCTCTTTCTTCTTCTTCTTCTTCCTCCGTTTCTTCCCACCGTGACGCCCTTCTCTCCCTCTCTCTCCCATTCGGACGCGGTGAGCCCCTCCCCGACTGTTGACGGCGGCAGGGCGACGGCGCGGACGCGTGGGTGGCGGCGAGGCGATCTCGTGGGCGTGCGGCGAGCGTGGGAAGCGTGGGGAGGCGAGGTTTCTAAAAGCGTTCTTCGTGATTCGTGGGTGATTCGGCGGAGCATTCGCTCCATTGAGGTAGGGTGACGTTCCTTAGCCTCTTGCCGTTCATTCCTGTGATTTGTAGGCCGTGGGGAGGCCGAGAGGGGCTTGTTTGAGCATTTTGGGGTTTTTCCATGATTTGGGGAGAGCTCGCCCGATCTATGGATTTGATGCATGATTTCGTGTTTTGATGGCCTAGAATCATGCTAGGGGTCCCCAGGGGTCTTCCCCTTTGATTTCCCCCTCTCCTGTGGAGGCACGGGGGCGTGGTTGGGTTTTTTGGGAGTTTCTACCGTTTTCGGCCGCGGACTGAGAACGCGCTATACTCCAGTAGCGCGTTCTTTTTCGTCGCGCCGCCCCGACGGGGCGCGTTCATCGGAGAAGATGAACAGGAGGCGGTTCCTGTCGCGCTATGGGGTCCTAGCGCGACTTGCTTTGTCACGCTAGGAGTCCCTAGCGCGATTTGTTGTGTCGCGCTAGGAGGCCCTAGCGCGACCTGTCTTGTCGCGCTAGGGGATCCTAGCGCGATGTTCCCTGTCGCGCTAGGGAGTCCTAGCGCGACCTGTCCTATTGTCGGGTGTTCCTCTTGGGCCGTGTGTGTGTCCTGGACACCTCGTGGCGTTCCGTGACCGTGTTTTTTGGTGTCCGGAGGTTCCGTTTGCCTTGGTCCTGAGTTTGGCAGTGGGCGGTGCGTCCGTTTTTCTCCGACCGTGGCCCCGTTGACGGAGCTAGTGCGTGGGGTGATTCCCACACGTTGTCGGACTCGGACGTCGTTTTCCATTGACTTGAGAGTCTACTCCTTCAGTGACCCTCCACTAGTCGTAGCCCACCAGTACGAGGTGCTGGTCTCACCTGGGAGTGGTGTACGAGCACCCACCTTTCGAGACGGTTTGTGGACCGGTTACCGTAGGCCCCTCGTCGGTAGCCAGAGTCCGGCTACGGGGGAAAACCGGTCAGAGGACCAGACCTAGTGACGCGCGGTCTGTGTGTGCACACGTGGTTGGGGGCGGTTGGACCCACGTCGACGGGCGTGACCCCAGCTAGTTACTTGTTTGTGGTTACTTGTACGGTGTCTGCGCCTCGGGTAGGACCTACCACGTCAGGCGGTTCACCTGCGGTGCGGTGTAAGACGTCAGGGGACGCTACCGGCTGTGCTTCTAGTGGGTGATACTCCTGTCGAGTACGGAGTGACAGACTGTCAGTCGTGTGTTTCTGACCTTCGGGTTTTAGCTGTTCGACCGTTGAGTTTCGGTCTTCTCGTACCGTGGCACGTGTGTCGGGTTGCGTGCCATAGGGTCTAGTTCTATAGAGTACAGGGCTTTCCTTTCCGAGGTACTTTCCTATTGCTAGAGTAGTGATTTCTCATTTTACGAGGTAGGGTTCGAGTGATCCCTACTGAGTCTTGTTCCGAGACTCATTCCCTGCGTGTTTTCACCGTGTTTCAGGTGAGGCGCCACCTTCGGGGAGCGCATCAGGAGCGCAGCGTGGTGCGGGTGCCCAGAGGTAGTGCCAGAGGTCAGAGCCGGGGTATGTCCCGTGTAGCTGTACTTTTCTTCCTTGTCACTGTACTAGTCGTGGACTACTGTTGCTATTGTTGTTCTTTCCATTGTGAACCATGTAAATTATTAATTTATTTCCTGCTTAATATTATAACTGTTTAATTTCTACAATTATCTGTGATGCTTGTGTAGTTTCCACACCATCCTTTTAACCCTTCCGAGTCTTCTGGCTCGTGGGTGGCGGTACGAGTCTCGGGTTATCGGGCCTTCCCGGTAATCGGATTCTCGGGTCGTTATAGCTGGTATCAGAGCGCGGTTGTGGAATTACATGAGAGTCATAGGTAATTATAGTGGTCCACTAGTCCACAGCGATGATGTACAGATGACGCTGGCATTGGGCACCGTGTGTTTATTTTGACCTTGCCGTTTTCGTGTTTTCTGTCTTTTTGCTTCAGGAGCGAGTATGGCGCCGAGGAGGAGTTCTCGCTCTCAGCAGGGGCAGTCGGCTGGAGGTCCGGAGATCCAGCAGGGGGTCCAGAGGGACCAGGAGGAGCTTAGTAGAGCGCTACCGGGGGCTACCGAGGCCGCGGACGCTGCGAGAGCTCCGGGGGCCGAGGATTTCTTCCGTGGCATGTACCAGTTTATGTCTCAGCAGTTCGGCGGAGAGGCCGGTGAGGGCTCGTCAGTCAGGGGTGGGCCAGGCCGAGCAGTGAAGGACTTCATGCAGTTCCATCCACCTTACTTTAGCGGTCAGGCAGACCCTGATGCGGCTCGTGATTGGCTCGATGAGATGGAGCGGGTGTTCAGTTCCGCGAAGAGTGCTGCCGAGGACAGAGTGGTGTTGGCCTACAACCAGTTGCAGGGTACAGCTCGGAGGTGGTGGTCTTCCGAGTGGAAGACATCCTTTTAGCTTCGTCCACTTGAGCAGATCGAGTGGGATGACTTTGTCAGTGCTTTCGAGCGTACGTACTGTCCAGATATTGTGGCTACGCAGCGGATGCGGGAGTTTCTGGAGCTGGTGCAGGGCGACATGTCCGTTTTGCAGTACAGGGCCCGATTTGTCGAGCTGGGTCGGTACGCACCTCACATCATGGAGTATGAGAGGGTGAGGACCACGCAGTTTGTGCAGGGCTTGAGGCTGGAGCTGAGGCACCATCTGATCGCGAATGGGGCCACTGATCTAGAGACGGCGTCTCATGTTGCGATTTCCATGGAGATGGATATGCAGAGGACTCGAGGACCGATCAGCCAGGGGCAGTCCTTGTCAGGTCGCAGCCAGCAGTCGGCTACCCAGCAGCAGGGTTCCTTCCAGCATGCGTCAGGTGGTTCAGGAGTACCGACACCGGCAGCGTCAGTGGCAGGATCTGCGTCCTTCGGCTCGAAGGTCAAGAAGTTCTTGAAGAAGAGTTTTCGGAAGAAGCACAAGGATCAAGGGCAGGCTTCATCGGGCAGTGTACAACAGCCGATTCCTTTACAGCGTCAGGGATCAGTGGGTGGATCGCAAGGACCTTGTCCACGGTGTGGTGTTACCCACCCAGGCAGGCAATGCACGGCGCCGATTATCTATTTTCGGTGTGACCAGCCAGGGCATATGGCGCGTGACTGTCCTCAGAGGCCGCCGCAGCAGCAGTTTCCTCTGCAGCAGCAGAGGCAGCAGCAGCAGCAGGGACAGTATCCGCCACTACCCAGGTCAGCTAGCATGGGAGGCAGGCAGAGGGCTCGAGGCTAGATTACGCACATGACCTGGGCAGAGGCAGTGGCGTCGCAGCTCGTGGAAGGTACCGTTCAGATTTTGGGTTGTGCGGCTCGGGTTTTTTTCAATTCTGGCACGTCTCATTCGTTTATTTCGGAGGATTTCGCGTCGAGCGTCGAGGAGCCGGTGACCCAGTTGTCCTGTGATTTGGCAGTGGAGTTACCTTCGGGTGACTTTATGGTCACTCCGTATTGCTTCGACCAGGTTCCGGTGTGGATCGATGGGCGGAGTATGCCAGGCAGGTTGTATGCGTTGCAGCTTCGGGATTACGATGTGATTCTAGGCATGGATTGGCTCGAGACTCATGGAGCGGTGGTGGATTGTTGGATGAAGAGGGTCTACTTCCAGCATCCGAGCAAGCGGACCTTCTATTTCCAAGGTATCCGTTCCACCTCTTCTCGATTCCTTATCTCTGCTATTTGAGCCCGTTGATTGCTTGATTCTGGTTGTCGTGGTTTTCTCGCGTCCGTGGTTGTGTCTAACCGGATGGAGCCGAATGTCGAGGACATTCCGGTGGTGTGAGAGTTTCCCGACGTTTTTCCCGAGGAGTTGCCTGAACTACCTCCCCAGCGGGAGATCGATTTCGTGATCGAGGTTGTGCCTGGTACGGGACCTTTGGCGAAGGCTCCCTACCGTATGGCCCCAGCTGAGTTGAGGGAGTTGAGGGCGCAGTTGCAGGAACTGTTGGCCAAGGGGTACATTCGTCCGAGCTTTTCCCCTTGGGGTGCACCCGTGTTGTTTGTGAAGAAGAAGGACGGTAGTCTGCGGTTGTGTATTGACTATCGGCAGCTGAATGAAGTGACCATTAAGAACAAATATCCGTTGCCACGGATTGATGATTTGTTCGACCAGCTTCAGTCTGCGCGAGTGTTCTCGCGGATTGATTTGCGGTCCGGTTACTATCAGCTGAGGATTCGTGAGTCCGATGTGGAGAAGACTGCATTCAGTTCAAGGTATGGGCATTATGAGTTTCTGGTGATGCCGTTTGGGCTCACCAATGCCCCTGCAGCCTTCATGGACTTGAGGCAGAGGGTGTTTCATCCATATTTGGACCAGTTCGTGGTCATCTTCGTGGATGACATCCTTGTTTATTCGCAGTCTGCTGAGGAGCACGCGTACCATTTGGGTGTGGTGCTGCAGACGTTGCGAGATCATCAGTTGTATGCGAAGCTCAGCAAGTGCGAGTTTTGGCTCAGCGAGGTGCACTTTCTGGGACACGTGATTTCTGGTGATGGCATTTCCGTGGACCCCGCCAAGGTCGAGGCAGTAATGCAGTGGCCGAGGCCGAGGTCGGTGACGGAGATCCAGAGTTTCTTGGGGCTTGCGGGTTATTATCGCCGGTTTATCTAGAATTTTTCCCGCATTGCGACCCCGATGACGAGACTCACGCCGAAGGATGTGCCTTTCGTTTGGTCCGAGGAGTGTGAGCAGAGCTTCAGCGAACTGAAGAGGTTGCTCACCTCAGCTCCGGTGTTGGTTTGCCTTCTGGATCAGGAGGTTTTGTGGTGTGTACAGATGCTTCTGGCGTTGGATTGGGAGCTGTGTTGATGCAGCATGGTAGAGTGATGGCTTATGCATCTCGGCAGCTAAAGCCCCACGAGGAGAACTACCCTACCCATGATCTTGAGTTGGCGGCGGTGATCTTCGCGCTGAAGATCTGGAGGCATTATCTGTACGGCGAGAAGTTTGAGGTGTTCACTGACCATCAGAGTTTGAGGTATGTGTTCTCGTAGAGAGATCTGAACCTCAGACAAAGGCATTGGATGGAGTTCATGAAGGACTATGACTTCACCCTGTCTTATCAGCTGGGCAGGATGAATGTCATCGCCGATGCCTTGAGTCGGAAGGTTGCGGTCAGTGCCTTGATGCTGAGGAAGTGGAGGCTCTGGGAACAAGTGTCCGAAGTATCTTTCAGGCTCAAGATTCCCCAGGAGCCAGGGTTGGTGGTGCTTGCGAGTCTGACTGTTACTCCTGCTATCCGTCGTCAGGTGACAGAGGCTCAGCATGCGGATCCTGAGTTGCCCCGGATTCTTGCGATGGCTAACGTGGAGCTCGGCGAGGACGGTGCTGCGAGGTTTCGTGGCAGGCTGTACGTTCCAGCCGAGGAGCAGATGCGTCGTGCGGTGCTGCGCGAGGCTCATGGGAGCAGGTACACCGTACACCCGGGTGCGACGAAGATGTATCGGAATTTGCGGAGGTAGTTCTGGTGGCCTAGCATGAAGAGAGATGTCGCAGGGTTTGTGGCCAGGTGCCTGATCTATCAGCAGGTGAAGGCAGAGCATCAGCGACCAGGAGGTACTCTCCAGCCCTTGGATGTTCCTGCTTGGAAGTGGGACCATGTGACCACGGATTTTGTGGTGGGGTTGCCGAGGACCCCGACTGGGCAGGACAGTATCTGGCTACTGGTGGATCGGCTGACGAAGGTGACACGGTTGTTACCGGTCAAGGTCAGCTGGAGCGTGTCTAAGTTGGCTCGGTTGTATGTGGAGCGGATCGTTCCGTTGCATGGGGTTCCCATTTCGATCGTGTCGGATCGGGATCCGCGCTTCACTTCTGGATTCTGGAGGAGTTTCCAGCGAGCTCTTGGCACAGAGTTGGCATTCAGCTCGGCGTATCATCCTCAGTCAGATGGTCAGTCTGAGAGGACCATTCAGACTTTGGAGGACATGCTGAGATCCTGCTGCCTGGAGTGGCAGGGGAGTTGGATTTATCACCTACCGTTGGTGGAGTTTGCCTATAACAACAACTATCATTCGAGCATCGGCATGGCTCCTTATGAGGCATTGTATGGGCGTCCTTGTCGGCCTCCATTTGATTGGTTTGAGGTGGGTGAGCGTGTTTTGACTGGACCGGAATTGGTGCAGCAATGTGTGGATGTTGTGCACCTGGTTCGTCAGAACATGTTGGCGGCCCAGAGTCTGCAGAAGAGCTATGCTGACCGTAGGAGGCAGCCCCTCGAGTTCACCGTCGGTGATCATGTGTTCTTGAGAGTTTCTCCGATGAAGGGGGTGATGCGTTTTGGACGGCGTGGGAAGCTGAGTCCCCGCTATATTGGTCCTTTCGTGATTGTGGAACGCATCGGTGAGGTTGCTTACCGGTTGCAGTTACCCTCTGAGTTGGCGTCGGTGCATGACGTGTTCCACGTCTCGATGTTGCGGAAGTATATGCCCGATGACTCTCACGTGCTCGAGGATTCTGTTTGGCCTGAGGTGACTCCCGATCACTCTCTTCCAGAGTTTCCGATCCACGTGGAGGATAGGCGAGAGCAGCGCCTGCGGAACAAGGTCATTCCCTTGGTAAAGGTCGTGTGACAGCGACACTCTGGTGGTGAGGCTTCGTGGGAACGTGAGGATGAGATGTGTCAGCAGTTCCCATACCTGTTTGAGTGAGTCTTCCTCTTCTTTCCCCTTGGGTTGTTCTCAATTTCGAGGATGAAATTCCTTAGGGGGGGCTGTAATATCCCAGACCTTTCGGATCCTTCTTCGTGGGTCCCGGATCTAGTTTTCGGAGCGTCCAGCTCTGTTGTGTCCAAAATTTCGTTTCGGACATCTTTCGTGTTCGGATCGGCGCGATCCGGAGTCGTTTCGGAGGCCCGGAGGCGTTCCGCACCTTTTTCGCGTGTGTTTTCCGATTTTCGGTGTGTGTTTCGGCTTTTTCTTCGGAAGCTCGCTGCGGGCGAACCGGGCGGTTCACCCGGGCACGAGTGGTACCGTTGCGATCGGTACGTTCCGAGGATTTCGGAAATGTATTTTTCTATTTTTCGGTATTTTTCCGAAAAACCGGATTTTCTATATAACCCTAATTCTTTTTCTTTTCTTTTCTCCTTTCTCTTTCTTCTTCTTCTTCTTCTTCCTCCGTTTCTTCCCACCGTGACGCCCTCCTCTCCCTCTCTCTCCCATTCGGACGCGGTGAGCCCCTCCCCGGCTGTTGACGGCGGCAGGGCGACGGCGCGGACGCGTGGGTGGCGGCGAGGCGATCTCGTGGGCGTGCGGCGAGCGTGGGAAGAGTGGGGAGGCGAGGTTTCTAAAACGTTCTTCGTGATTCGTGGGTGATTCGGCAGAGCATTCGCTCCATTGAGGTAGGGTGACATTCCTTAGCCTCTTGCCGTTCATTCCCGTGATTTGTAGGCCGCGGGGAGGCCGAGAGGGGCTTGTTTGAGCATTTTGGGGTTTTTCCATGATTTGGGGAGAGCTCGCCCGATCTATGGGTTTGATGCATGATTTCGTGTTTTGATGGCCTAGAATCATGCTAGGGGTCCCCAGGGGTCTTCCCCTTTGATTTCCCCCTCTCCTGTGGAGGCACGGGGGCGTGGTTGGGTTTTTTGGGAGTTTCTACCGTTTTCGACCGCGAACTGAGAACGCGCTTGTTGACACCCGGAAAATGAACAAGGGTGGAAGCATAATTGAAAAGAAGATCTGACCAACAGTGAAAGACTAATGATGAAGCTTATCAACCTTTCACCCGGCTAAAGCCCTTGTCGGCCGAAGCTGATGCCCGGTGCCAATGTCACTCAGACGGCAGCACTGATAAAGCAGCAGTCACTCGACTAATGAGATCTTCCAGCCCTTTAAGAAGAGCTGTACTACTGCTACGTCCAAGAAGTCACGGACGATATGTCAGGGTAAGTCAGATGTCGGCTTACTGACGGAAGTAATATGAGATAAAGATGAAGCCAGCACCGGCAGATGAAGATGATAAAGGCTCCTGAGAAGATAGAGCAGAAGAAGAATCGTCTCCACAGATTATGCACCCGGCTGAGGTCTTCCCAGACTAAGGCTGATGTCCGAGCTCGTCGCCATTCGAGTGACGATATTGATAAGATGAAATCCCTGTCTACAGACTGATGAAACCCCTGTCTACGGACTGATGAAATCCCTGTCTACGGACTGATAAAACCCTGTCTGCGGACTGATGAAACCCCTGTCTACGGACTAATAAAACCCCTGTCTACGGACTGATGAAATCCCTGTCTACGGACTGATGAAACCCCTGTCTACGGACTGATGAAATCCCTGTCTACGGACTGATAAAACCCTATCTGCGGACTGATGAAACCCCTGTCTACGGACTGATAAAACCCCGACTGCGGACTGATGAAAATTGCAATCATGATTTCAATACAAGATATTTCATAGATGATAAACCCTTTGGGGTGATGACACACTTAAAGAAACCCCAAGTAGGCCTATATGAAGGTGGCGCCGAAAGCCCATGTCGAAGCCCAGATACTGGCGCCGAGAGACCAAATTCGAGCGCGCCGGGAAGCTTACCTCAAGCGCGCCGTGAAGGTGCCTGCCGAGAAGGAAGAGGAAAAGGGTTATAAAACCCCCTCCCTTCGAAGAAAGAGGGAGGAGGCGGCTGAGAAGAAGTAGGGGGAAGAAGAAGAGAAAAAGCCAAGCCAGATAGAAAAAGGGGATAGAGAGAAAAAGGGGATCGATCGGAAGAAAGAAAAAGAAAAGATAGAGCAATAGAAAGATAGAGAGGGAGTCCCGTTCGGAGAGCAAGAGCCACCCCCCCCCCTTTCAACCAACAGAGAAGAGAAGAAGAAGGAAAGCTCCAGGTGGACACTGGGGAGGGAGAGGAGTCAATGCTCCACCCTCCCCTCCTCCATGTTTTTCTTTTATCTGATGTAATATAGCGAGTCCTTTCTCGATTTATCAACTGTAGCCGGAGAGTTCCGGCCTTGATTTTTACCTTTCTGTCTTGCATTCTCTTTCATGATCAGTGTAAGATTTTTATGCAATGCAATGAAACATCGATATGGCCCGCCTGGGCACTGATTGATCAAGATATCCGATCTCTGTCTCTCTATGTATATGGTCTTTGTCTGAAAGAAATATAGATTAGACTCCTTGGGTTTCAGAGCCGATCGTATGGGTTTGTTCTTCGAAGAGGGACGAGGATAGGACTCCTACCCCCATCTAATGGGTTATTGAGTTTTGTTCTCTCCTTCCCTCTCCGATCTCAATGGATGTTTCCCTATATATAATCTGAGTTTTCTGACGAGCCCCCTTATGCGGTTTAGGAACCAGAGATATCAGTCTCTTGGTTTCCTGGACTGTCCAGCTCTCATAAATGATGATCCGATCCCAGGGTCCTCCATTCTAAGTATTGAATGCTTAGGGCCTGAAGTTTCTGCGTTGAGAGTCCCTCCTTCTCCGGTTTTCAATGTCACTGGGCTCGTCTGGAGGGGTCGGAGGACAGTCATCTCTTGACTCCCCCAAACGGCCTGTAACAGATAGATAAAACCCTCCACAGGATCAGGTGATGGTCTGATTTCTTTCATTGATTCCATCGTCCAATTCCCTTGGCATCCTTCTAATAGAAACATCCATGAGTCTCCCCTTTTGCACTCCTGGCTCGGCATCAATTCGAGCTTGAAATCCCAGAAAACATCTAAACAGAGCATCATTTTTGAGCTCTGAAACCCTGAAATCCTTCTGCATTTCATCTTCTCGGCGTGCGAGTTTCCCCGCCGAGAACCATAAGGCCGAGAGGCCTTCTTCTTCTTTTAGCTAAACGAAAAACCAGTCTGTTACAGCACTTTCCACATGACTCCCTGTGCAAGGCTCCCGGCGGTAGATATTTCAACTCTGAAACCCTGAAATCCTGCAACAATCCCACCTTCTCGGCGTGCGAGTTTCCCCGCCGAAAGCTCCTCTACTGAGAGAGCTGGCCCCTTTGCTAAACGACAACCCAGTCTGTTACAAATACTTTCCACGTGAAGTTATGTGCAAGGCTCCCAGCGGCAGACTCCCGACGCGGCCAGGAGCGCGCCGGGAAGCCCTCTGCCGAGAGCCCCTCTGCCTTCGCAGCCATTCACACCCCTTTTGCCCAAAACTTGATGATGCCCCTCTCGGCGCCCCCCCTTTCCGGCGCGCCCAGGAGCCCGCCGAGAAGCTCCAGGCCGAGAGGCCTCCCTCCCTCTCTTGGCCGGATAGAACCCTGGCCGAGACCCCTTGTTGGCCGCCGAAAACCCCTGGCCGAGACCTTTCTTTGGCCGCCGAAAGCCCCTGGCCTTCCTCCCTCTTTTGGTCGGCCAAACCCCTGGCCGAGCCTCTTTTGCCCGCCGAAAACCCCTGGCCGAGACCTATTTTTGGCCGCCGAAAGCCTCCAGGCCTGGACCCCTCTTTGGCCAAAATCAAAGCCACGCCGAGAGCTCCTTCTTGCCAATCAAAAGCCACGCCGAGATCCCTCCTTCAGTCAATGAAATCCATTCCGAGGCCCATCCCTGCACCATCTTTCTTCAAACTTCTTAATCTCCCCCTACATCTGTTTAAGGGGATACTCACAGACCATCACTTGTGTCTTGATGAGATACAATAATGGGGAAGATCTCCCCTACAGCTCTCGTCCCGAATCCGGATTTCACCGCTGCCTTATGAACCCAAAGAACCATGTCATTACATGTGTTCTGATGGGTTCCAAGGGAATATTGATCAATGATATGAAGGCAAGAGATGTCCCTGGGCCTGGTGCCCATCTTTGTTCGGTCGTTGTCCCGGCTCTCCGTGGACGATGACCTATCCTCCCTTGGCATAATCCAGGTTGAGGGAACATGCTGCCAAAATTTACATATACCCCACCAATCGAGTGTGGTACTCTCTTCTAACCCCGCTGGCCCACGGAGTTATGCCCTTGCGTGATCTCCGATGGTCCTCCGAAGGGGGATATTAATAAGACATCGCACTCGTACCGGGTGTGTTACATCAGGCCGGTCCCCATCCGGATTCCGGGTTATGTGTATATACCCGATCTTTTACGGATCCTACCCTGCCGCTGCATGGGTGGTTTCCTATTCCCCACTTGGCATCATCCGAGATGGTGGGAATATGCCGTCGGGTTTCTCCCGTAATTAACAAACCCCTGCTCTGTTCAAATACATTTAACGTCTTGCAAACAGATGAATTTTGTCTCCTTTGAGCATACGGCTTTACCGCTGTCTTCCTCCTACCTCTAGCGTTTAATCAAGGGTTGTTTTCCTTAGGGAGGACATAATTAACGTCATAGCGTTCAGGGTATGACGGACTTCTAGTCCAGACACGATCACTCACAATCGACTGACCATGTCAGATCGAGCGCACAATAAGAATCGTCACCACGGTGACTGGCACGCCAATGAACCTATAAATCAATAAATAATAAATCAATCCAATAAATTAAATTAAATAAATAAATAAAGATACCATCATAAAAAAAATCCGCGTCCACAAGTCTGGCACGCCCGGTGGGACTTAGTCTCCCTTCATCTTTACGCTAAGGTAGGAGGCCCAGCGGGCCCCCCTCAAATTTCTGATTCCGTGTGTTTCCTTGTTTCCAGGAAACTACGATGACAACACAAATCGCGTCTGTATGCTTCGACAAGCAACCGGTGGACATGCACGTCCAGGAGGGGTACCTGGCGGTACCACTGGCGTTCGGTTCGTTTCCCCCAGCTGTTGGGCTGCCCAACTGCTTGGGCGTTGTCTACACCGACCTTCTACAGATCGATAGCGAGGAGCAAGGCGTTGCTGCAAACGCCCCAGTGGAGGCCGCTGATCGCAAGGATGGCTTACCGAAGAAAACGGCCCCCACGGCCGTCGCCTGCTACGTCCATCATGTCCAGAAAAGGGACATGGTCCCCACTGCTGCCCAGAAGGGGAAGAAAACCAACCGGAGGAGCCGGTCTACTGCTGTTGATCGTCGCCTTTCCAATTCGGAAAGACGATAATGATGGGTGCTATTAGGGCGAACCTCGATGGTCGCCCCAGGGGAGTCCGGCCGGACAGAATCGTCCCGACCATCCCAACTGACAACAAGTTCCAGGTTTTGGCCGCTAGGAGGGCCAACTGGGAAGCTGCTGAAAAGAAGCCGCTGGCGCCCAAGCCAGCAAAATACAAACAGGTCTGGCGACCGAAGAGGATCCAAAGCTGGGCCCCAGCTGAAGACAGAGAGAACCTCACTGATATCACTGTTGCCCGCCTCAGAGCAGGGGGCAGAAGGGAGATGAAGAAAGATGAAAGAAATGCTACTGCTGCCTACCCCAGGACCCGGGGGAAGAGAGATGAGATTGAGGGTCAAGAAAAAAATATGATTGCTGTTCGTCCCATGATGAGGGGCGGAAGATATGAGACCAGGGAAAACTTCACCAACACCCATCCCATGGCCAGGGGCAAGAGATGGGGAGAGAAGATCTACAATGCTGCTGCCAACCGCTGCCAAGTTGGCAATATAAGAAGAAGTGAACCAGTCACTATGGTTACTGCAAGAAGATCAGGAGCCTGTGCCAGACAGGCTGATATCTTCAAATATCCCAGGGCCGAACATCTGAATGCTCGGGTGACAAGACTGGCCTGGCAGCAAAAGGGCCAGGACAGACTGATGCTCCGACCTGAGCCGAAAAGGCGCGACCCAGAGGAGACTAAGCAGGTAGTCCAAGACTACTTCCACTACCTAGGGAGCTCTGCCCTAGGCCAACAAAGACTATCCCGTGCCTTGGGCACCAGGGATGATGAAGAAGAAGAAACCTTCCAAGAAATGATGATCGAAGCCTCTTCCTCCGATTCGAATGACTATGAAGAAGGCCCCAGGGCCGGATATAATGAAGAAGACCTGTACGAGGAAGAAGCCAAAGAAAGAATATCGGTCTTTGACCGGCTCAGATATCCTAGCCAAATAAAAAGAAAGGTCTACAGGCGGAAAGGAAAGATGCAAATCTTCGCCTGCAATATGGCTGGACTGGCCAGGGGGCAAGATATACTACCAACTCAGCCAGATGAATTGCTCAGGCTGGCAACTAGACCTGGTCCTGTCACAAGAAGAGGCCAGGCAGCAAAAGATAAGATGAAAATTGATGATGAAGCCCGCAGGGTTACCACTATGACAGTTAATGTGGTAACAGCGGAAGATGGAGATAACCCCTTCGTTGATGATGCTGAAGGGACTTCTGAAGATATACAAATTCCATCAACCATGGATCCCATGATCCAGATGATGTTCAGAAGATACCAACAGGAGATCAATGCTCTTCGAAGATAGCTCAATGAGAGACAGGAAGCTACATCAGTCTCGAAACAAGCTGAACCTGCGGGGCAGACATCCAGCTCCACAGAAACAACTATCCTGGCTAATCCTCTCTTAGCCGATAAGGGCAAAGCACCAAGCCAACTTGTTCCATAGCAAACAGTGGCTCAGCCCTCTGTGTCTCAGACGCAGCCTACCGCGCCCATCTTGCGCGCCACTGTGATGACAACTCCTCACAGCCAGCAACAAGCCCACTTCTTTCCAGAAGATATAGATCCAGCTGTAGCCCACAAGCAGATGATTGAAAGAATTGTGGAAATGAAGCTGTCAGAGAAGACTGGAGATGATACTAGTGCCTATGATGTGTACAAGGTACCGTATCCCCCCCAGTATGCTGCCAAAAGACTACCTCCAGGCGTCAGCAAGCCGCCAAAGTTTGAGAAATTCAATGGCCAGGGCTCCCCCAGGGAGCATATAGCCTACTATACTACAATCATGGGCGACCTAGCAGTCGATGAAGCCTATCTGCTCAAGTTCTTTGGCTCGTCCCTCACTGGGTTGGCCTTTGAATGGTATTCAAGCTTGTCAGCAGGATCAGTGGTTGATTGGCCCGATATGCAGAGAAAATTCCGCGACAGGTTTCATGTCACGGAGAGGGAAATCACAATAGCAGAACTGTATGCTACCAGGCAGAAATAGGATGAAACTGCACTGGAGTACATCAAAAGATGGAGAAATCTAGCCATGAGATGCAGAAGACCTCCTCATCAGGAGGATGCAGTGCAGATATGCAAGCAGAACCTCAGGAGGGAGGTACTAGAAAAAATGATCGGTGCAGATGTCAAAACATTTGACCGACTGAACAATATAGTGGCGGAGGTCGAGGCGTTCTTGTCCAAACGTCCGACCGTCAATGCTCCCGCCATGCCAAAAGGTAAATCCAATGATCGGCGGCCGTCACACTCTGAGGCCAACACCGTCGATTTTAGAACCTTTGAGCAACAAAAAGGGAAGAAAGGGGCAGATGAAGCTCCCCCGATGGCAGATACAGCAGAAAGAAGAGACAAAGTCTCTCTGAGGGACAGGATGAGAAGGGCTTACTCTTTTCCCAAGGATAAGACTGCAGCATTATTTAACTGGGCATATAAGTTCAATAAGGTAACATTGCCTGAACCAAAGAAGCCCGAAGACGCAGAAAAGAAAGATGATCCGATGTTCTGTCCATTTCACCGGGTGTTGGGGCACGCAATTGAGGACTGTTATGTCTTCAAAGATATCATGGAAGGAATGGTCAAGAAGGGTGAACTGCAGCTGGGAGATTACCAGGTGAAGCCGCCTCGGCCACATGAGCTTCCGCCCTGGAGGGTGGCCGCTAATATGATCTCAATCTATCAACAGCTACCTAAGGAAGCCATTGAAGAATGCACCAGGCACACCTATGAAGCCTGCCTCCTCACCCCATTGAGAGATCAGGAAGGATGGCAGACGGTACCCACAAAAAGTAGAAAGAAGACTCCCGCAGCTAAAACCAACGGAGCAGTTATCCGGGGTGTCACCCCAAGGCCTGAGTCGCCTCCAATAAAGCCAATATGGCCTACAGTTGAGACCGGACCAGTCATCCGGATCCATACTCGCAACCGGAGGAGACAAACTCCCCTCCCTGCACATAAAGAAGAAAGTCCTGCAACCAGGCGTCTGCAGCAATATATTAATGAGCTTGATGAGTATGAGCAGAAAAAGCCGAAACACCTGTTGGTGAAAGACTGTATACTCTGGGAGCAGCTCGAAGAATTGAAAATTGAAGAGCAGCCGGAGGCAGAACAAAGAAAAGATGAGACTGAGTCCTTCTGGGGGCAGGAACTAGCAAAGCCAACTTCCCAGAAAAAGAAGAGACGGCCTAAGGCCAAAAAGGGAAAGAAGGTCACGACAGTACAATGCAATACTCTGTCGGTACTCTTTTCTCTGCCCGGGGAGGATGATGAACAAGAAGCATCAGATGCCCCGCTAGAAGCCAATCATGCTGAGGCCTCTACCTCAGCCCATGCAACACGTTCTGGGAGAAAATGGGGGCGTCCGCCACCAGCTAACCATAATATTATGTTCAGAGGGGAGCAACCCTATCAGATCCCGAAACCAGAGGTGCGCGGTGTCCAGGTTCCTCCCCCTGCCAGCTTGTACCAAGGAAAAGATAAAGCAGAAGGAGCCCCTTCATTCCTGGAGTTCCTGTCCAGCTTAGAAAACGAGCAACTGGCTCACACTGCTCCAGCTAAAAGCAATAAGTGCCAGCAGACGGTAGATAGAAAGCAGAAGCAGCATGAAGAAAATGAAGAAAATAGCCCTCTAGCAAAGCCAGGGGCAGTCATTACAGAAGAAGCCCTCCGGGAGACCGATGAAGAAAATGAAACTGGGACTGGGCAGCAAAGGCCACAGGCACCACATGAACCTCCAAGACCCCGGTGGGCAGAGGAGATGAGGCTGTCTAATGTTCGGGTTGGCAGTCGAATCATGAAAATGTTGAAGAAGCTCCCCACCAGATTCTCCATCTGGGAGATACTCTCTCTGAGTGAAGAGGCCCGCCAAGCAATTGTGGATGCCCTGCAGTCGCCGGCACAATGTGAAGCACTCTTGGCAGAAGTGAATGCTGGGCCATCAGTCACATTCACAGAAGATGATATGCTGATTCCAAATGCTAGTCACAACAGACCGTTGTATATGAGGGGCTCCCTGAACTGTCAGTCGCTGAGCAGGATACTGATAGATCCCGGGGCTGCTGTAAATATTCTCCCGTATCGCATCTATCAGAAATACTACTTTGATCTGCAGCTTACCAAGGTCAGAGACATGAAGATTGCTGGGTTCAACCTGAAATGTGAAACACCTCTCGGGGTGGCTGATTTCAACCTCACATTGGGCGACCTCACTACCGTGGTACGATTCTATGTGATCGACTCCAACACCACGTATAAGGCTCTGCTGGGGAGACCGTGGCTGCATGAATATCAGATAGTGCCATCCACGCTACACCAATGCATAAAATACTGCCATGAAGGAAAGGAAGAAAGGGTGTTTGCAGACCTACATCCCTTTGAAGTGTTCGAATGCCATATGCTCGATGCCTCCTACTACACCGAGGTGTCACAAAAGGATGAAAAGAAAGAGGCTGTGATCAGCCAGAAGAAGCCGGCGACGAAGGCAAAAGCTTGGTCTCCACCGCCACCCAGGGGCTATGTTGAAAAGCATGAAGTAGCTCACATCTCTTATGCTGATGATTTTGCTCGGATCACCCCTCCTAGCATCCATCCAGATAGCACTGATCAAGAAATGAAAGAAAGGTGCATACAGGTGAAGGTCCCACGAGGTTTAATCAAACCCGTCGCCAGCCTAGAATACCAAACAGTGCTGCCACTGAAGACTATGGAAATCCCTCGCTTCTGCGAGCCACCTACCATATTCTACACCGGGGAGGCAGTCGAAGAAGATGATCAAGACTGCATGGTCCCTGAAGAAGCCGCAAACCGGATGGTGCCGATTACAGGCCTGGAGTATACTACCCAGCAGGTTTCGCAGATGTTCTCCAAGATGCAAATGCCATCACTACAATCTGCAGCCCAGAAGAAAGCATTCAGGGAGCTATGGGATCAGCCTCGAGATAATAAGGAACTGAGGAAGATCACACAGCATCCGGGATTGGGTTATACCCTTCAAGAATATTATGAAGCCGAGGTGGATGTCATCTCTACCTTCTACCAGCATGGAGACTCCCCTGGGATAGGATATGGTCAATATCCCTTTGAGCATGAAGAGATTATGTATCAAACCATAACAGACAATGAAGCCCAAGATGACCAGCCAGAAGCAGGGATGTCTGATAAAACTGAGAGGGGTCGGTGCTGGAAGGACCCGTCCTGCAAGGAGGATCTATTCCAGGCCGAAGCACAATTTGATACGGGAACCCCGGATGAAGACCAGATGGCCAAAGAACTGAGAGAATGCCTGGAATTTGAGCGCATTCTGGAAGAAGTCCGGGCTCTACAGAAAGATGACCTTTCAGGGGAGCCTGCAACAGAAAGATCCCTAAGAGCGGAAGATTCCACTTTTGAATTCTCTTCTGAACCAGTCTCGTCCTCGGGGCAGACTGAACAGAATCCGATGGTATCAGCCTTATATGATAAGCCGACATCCGCTGATGAGCAGGATGACGATACAGAAGAACATGAAACTGAAGAGAATTATATCCCGGGAGGCTTTATTGATTTGCAAGAAGCCCCACCCGAAGTTGAAGACGGAGGCCAAGCCACCGTCGATGAGCTGATAGAAGTGAATCTGGGGTCAGCAGATGAGCCAAGGCCTACATTCCTCAGCGCACTGTTGGAGCCAGCTGTCAAAGAATAGTATATTCAGTTTTTGAAAGAATTCCGAGACTGTTTTGCATGGACATATGATGAAATGCCGGGACTGAGCTCTGATGTGGCACAACACCGCTTGGCAATAGACCCAGAGGCTAGCCCTGTAAAGTAGCCTTCCAGGAGAATGCGTCCTGAACTGATAAATCAGATCAACAAAGAAGTCGACAAGCTGATTGATGTGGGCTTTGTTAAAGAGAACCAATATACTACATGGCTGGCCAATATAGTGCCCGTGAAGAAGAAAAATGGGCAGATCAGAATATGTGTAGATTTCAGGGACCTGAATAAGGCTTGTCCAAAAGATGATTTCCCAGTGCCAATTACTGAAGTAATGATCGATGCAACCACTGGCCATGAAGCCCTGTCATTCATGGATGGGTCATCCGGATATAACCAGATCTGGATCGCTGAAGAAGACAGAGTGCACACTGCATTCCGCACTCCGAAGGGGATATTCCACTATAAAAGGATGCCGTTCGGCCTCAAGAATGCCGGCGCTACCTATCAAAGAGCTATGACAAAGATCTTTGATGATTTGCTCTTCAAGAAGGTAGAGTGCTACATCGATGACCTGGTGGTGAAAACCAGCAGAAAAGAAGACCATTTGCAGGATCTGAGAGTAGTGTTCCAGAGGCTGCGCAAATATGAGCTCAAAATGAATCCTATGAAATGTGCCTTCGGCGTGTCCAGTGGAAAATTCCTTGGGTTCATTGTCCGTCATAGGGGCATTGAGATTGACCCATCCAAGATTAAAGCTATCCAGGAGCTCCCTCCACCAAGGAATCTCCACGAGCTGAGATCTCTACAAGGGCGTTTGGCCTACATCCGACGATTCATATCAAATCTGTCGGGAAGATGCCACCCTTTTCACAAGCTCATGATGAAAGATGTGCCGTTCCTCTGGGACGATGGCTGTCAGGAAGCCTTTGAGAAGCTGAAAGAATATCTCAAAACCCCTCCAGTGCTGGGGGCACCTATTAAGGGCAAACCCCTGATACTGTACATTGCAGCCACACACTGTTCCCTGGGGGCAATGCTAGCACAGATAAATGAAGAAGGCAAAGAGCAGGCTCTATACTACCTGAGTAGGAGGCTGATCAGAACAGAAGAAAGCTACAGCTATATAGAAAAGACATGCTTGGCACTAGTCTTTGCCGTTAAAAAGCTCCGGCACTACATGCTGTCACATGAAATCAGATTGATATCTGCAGCAGATCCACTCAAATACATACTGACTCAACCAGTACTGAAAGGCCGGTTGGGCAAATGGGCAGTAATTCTGATGGAATTCGATATCACATATATACCCCAGAGGGCAATAAAAGGACAGGCTGTGGCCGATTTCTTCGCAGAACATCCTGTGCCAGAGAATGATATGTTGGGGACTGAGTTACCCGATGATGAGACACTAGAAGCCTGCCAAGCTCAGTCAACTATGTGGCAGCTATTCTTTGATGGAGCATCTAGAACAGAGACGGACTCCGATGGAAAGACCAGAATACGGGCCGGAGCCGGTATTGTGCTGAAATCGCCGGAAGGGGAGGTTGTGCATACTTCCTGTTCTATAAACAAGCCCTGCACTAATAATGAAGCCGAGTATGAAGCTCTGATAATCGGACTGCATATAAGCCTCAACATGGGTATCCAGATGCTTCAGGTATTCGGGGATTCAATGTTGATAATAAAGCAAATCCAAGGTGAGTTCGAAGTGCGAAAGCCGGAGTTGAACCCCTACCACCAAAAAGCTGTGCGCCTCATGGCGAAATTCTATCATATTGAGCTCAAGCATGTGGGCCGTGCACATAATGCCCAGGCTGATGCATTGGCAAAACTAGCCAGCTCAATAGCAGTCCCACCGGATGAGACACTGAACATTGTTGTTATAAATCGGCGGCAAGTCCCCAGCATGCTAGAAGGCTGCCCCGAAGAAAATGAAGTCGCCACGATCAGTACAGAACAGGCATCTGATTGGAGACAGCACCTGCTACAATGGTTTTTACACCAACAGCTGCCGCAGAAAAGAGAAGAAAAGATGAAACTCTAGCGATCAAAGATTCTTATGAATTCAGAATGGACTCTGTTCCGAATAATGGCAGATGCACGCAAGAAGATTCTGCTCCGCTGCCTGTCTACTGAGGAAGCTTGGCAAGCGATGAAGGAAGTACATGCTGGGACAGCAGGTGCCCACCAGGCTGGCCCCAAGATGAAGATAGAAATCAAGAAGCTGGGCTACTATTGGCCCACTATGTTTGAAGACTGCTGCACATTTGCAAAGTCATGCCAGAAGTGTCAGAGCATGCTGTTGTGCCTAGAAGGCCACCTACGATTCTGCACCCTACAGTCCCTAGCTGGCCGTTTGCACAATGGGGAACTGATGTAGTCGGTCCACTACCGACTTCCTCGGCCGGGCATAAGTATATACTGGCCATAACAGATTACTTCTCTCGATGGGCAGAGGCTATAGCACTAAGAGAAGTCACTGGTGAGCTGGTCGCCAGATTCATCAAGCAAAACATCATCTTCCGGTTTGGGATCCCCAGCCGAATAATATCTGACAATGGGAGTCATTTCAGAACTCAGAAAATCTATCGGCTTGCCGAGAAATATAAGATCGAATGGAGGACTTCCACTCCTTACAATCCACAGGCAAATGGATTGGCAGAAGCTTTCAATAAGACTTTGTGCACCCTGCTGGCCAAAGTCGTCAGTGCCAATAAGAAGGACTGGGAAGAAAGGATGTATGAAGCTCTGTGGGCGTACCGCACCGTCTTCAAAACACCTACAGGGTGCTCACCATATTCCTTGGTATACGGCTCAGAGGCAGTAGTCCACTAGAGCTGGAAGTCCCGTCACTCAGAGTGGCAGTCCAATACGACCTAGCCCATGGCGAACAAACCAATGCAGAAAGAAGATTAGAAGAATTGGCTGAATTGGAAGGGAAGCGTCTCCAAGCTCAGAAGAATATCCAGATGTATCAGGCCCGCATGGCCACCGCATTCAACAAACTCGTAAAAGGGCGAGAATTCAAGAAAGGTGACCTTGTCATGGTCAAGAAAAAAGAAGTCATGGCGTCCAACCCGAAAGGAAAGCTAAATCCCAATTGGGAAGGTCCATATGTGATACAAAGGGTCTACGAAGGAGGGGCCTACATAGTTGTTAATCATCGAGGGGAGATCCAATTCTCACCACTCAACGGTAAACACCTGAAGCTGTATCATGCTGCACAGCTGATATTCCCCGAATAATCAGGCAAGAGATACCTTTTTCATGGCCTAGCGGCACTCCGCCCTAGCCGAACTACCCTTCCTTGGTCTAGTGGCACTCCGCCCTAGCCGAGATATCCTTTCCTTGGTCTAGCGGCACCCCGCCCTAGTCAAGGTACCTCTTTCTTGGTTTAGTGGCACTCCGCCCTAGCCGAGCTACCCTTTCTTGGTCTAGTGGCATTCCGCCTTAGCCGAGATATCCTTTCCTTGGTCTAGCGGCACCCCGCCCTAGTCAAGATACCTCTTCCTTGGCCTAATGGCGCCCCGCCCTAGCCAAGATATCCTTTCCTTGGTATAGTGACACTCCGTCCTAACCAGGCTACCACTTATCGTGATCTTGTGTCGTCATGGTCTGACACCCTCTAAACAGGAAGGGGGGGATAGGAAAAAATTAAATAAAAAAAAATGGGGTTAAAAATAGAGATACCACGCCAGTCTTGTTCAGGCATTCTGAACAAGGGCAAAAATGGCTAAAACCCAGCTGTGGTGAAAACCTGAAAGGGCACTGCAGGCAAAATCGGGTACCCCGCCACGTGAAAATCCGAAAGGACGCATGGGCAAAAGCAAGAGGGGGCTGGCTCTGGTGAAAACCCGAAAGGGCACTTGGGTCGGTAATGTGGTAACCACGAAGAAACCCGCGTATCTCTTTACATCCCGCCGTGATAAAACCCATCCAGTTTGGACCTTACGTCTATCCTGGTGAAATTTATAAAAAATTTCCTTGCATTGGTATAAACCTAATACCGATGATGAAACCCGTTGCTGATTGATTGGCGCATTGCCCGATCAGCGATGAAACCTGTCCAGTTTAGACCTTACGTCTATCCTGATGAAGCCTATAAAAATCCTTGCATTGGTATAAACCCAATACCGATGATGAAACCCGTTGCTGATTGATTGGCGCATTGCCCGATCAGCGATGAAACCTGTCCAGTTTAGACCTTACGTCTATCCTGATGAAGCCTATAAAAATCCTTGCATTGGTATAAACCCAATACCGATGATGAAACCGTTGCTGATTGATTGGCGCATTGCCCGATCAGCGATGAAACCTGTCCAGTTTAGACCGTACGTCTATCCTGATGAAGCCTATAAAAATCCTTGCATTGGTATAAACCCAATACCGATGATGAAACCCGTTGCTGATTGATTGGCGCACTGCCCGATCAGCGATGAAATCCATCCAGTTTAGACCTTACGTCTATCCTGATCAAACCTATAAAAATCCTTGCATTGGTATAAACCCAATACCGATGATGAAACCTGTTGCTGATTGATTGGCGCATTGCCCGATCAGCGATGAAACCTGTCCAGTTTAGACCTTACGTCTATCCTGATCAAACCTATAAAAATCCTTGCATTGGTATAAACCCAATACCAACGATGAAACCCGTTGCTGATTGATTGGCGCATTGCCCGATCAGCGATGAAACCTGTCCAGTTTAGACCTTACGTCTATCCTGATGAGACCTATGAAACCCTTGCATTGATGTTAGCACCCACATCAATGATGACATATGCACAAGCTGTGCCCATCAGTTATAGAATCAAAGTTTCAATAAAAAAAAGAAGAAAAGAAGAGACAAAATGGGGTTAAAAATAGAGATACCCCGCCAGTCTTGTTCAGGCATTCTGAACGAGGGCAAAAATGGCTAAAACCCAGCTGTGGTGAAAACCCGAAAGGGCACTGCAGGCAAAATCGGGTATCCCGCCACGTGAAAATCCGAAAGGACGCGTGGGCAAAAGCAAGAGGGGGCTGGCTCTGGTGAAAACCCGAAAGGGCACTTGGGTCAGTAATATGGTAATTCAAAAAGTTCCGTGCCAACCGGCACGATACCTTCATCTGCCTTCATTGGTAAAACCTTCCGTCGGTCATATGGCTCCATGCCCCACCGATGATAAAGTCTTTCTGGGACAGACCTTACGTTTGCCCTGATAAAATCCACATACCCCCATTCGTAAATCCCACCAACAATGAAGCCCATCACCGTTTTGCTAAAGCCTATCCAGCTCAGACCTTACGTCTGCCCTGATAAAACCTACGCATTTCTTGGCAAAGTCCCACCTGCGATAAACCCTACTCAGTTTAGACCTTTCGTCTATTCTGAGGAAACTTATAAATCCTTTTCGCATCGATATAAATCCAATATCGATGATGAAATCAACTGTTGATTGATTGGCACCTCGCCCGATCAATGATGAAACCCTACTCAGTTTAGACCTTTCGTCTATTCTGAGGAAACTTATAAATCCTTTTTGCATCGATATAAATCCAATATCGATGATGAAATCAACTGTTGATCGATTGGCACCTCGCCCGATCAATGATGAAATCCTACTCAGCTTAGACCTTTCGTCTATCCTGAGGAAACTTATAAATTCTTTTTGCATCGATATAAATTCAATATCGATGATGAAATCAACTGTTGATCGATTGGCACCTCGCCCGATCAATGATGAAACCCTACTCGGTGTAGACCTTTCGTCTATTCTGGGGAAACTTATGAACTCTTCTTGCATCGATATAAACCCAATATCGATGATGAAACCAGCTGTTGATCGACTGGCATTTCGCCCGATCAATGATAAAACCCTATTCAGTTCAGACCCTACGTATGTCTTGATGAAAACCACATATCCTGTAATCGTCCCACCTGCTATAACCTCTACCCAGTCTAGACTTTCCGTCTATTCTGATAAGGCCCTTTCTTTCACATTCCTGCAAATTATCTCCCTCACAGCACATATTGCCAAGAGGGACGTTTGCCGCTACCAACAGAATCCGGTTTAAGCACCTCTTCGGATGCCGTCACGCGGTGGAGCGAGTTCCCCATCCTTTCTCTGAAGGGGTGGACGCTCTCCTGCCAGATACGAGCCATTCGCATGAGGGGTTGCTAAAACCACTACCCCACTTCCCTGAAGTGATAAAACCACATGGAAAAGAAGGCGGACACACATAAAGCAAAATTTTTCTTTTCATTAAGAAGTGAGTACATGAAGGGCCCCGAGGGGACATTGTATCACAAAAGAGCACAAAAAAAAAGAGAGAAGAAGAAAAGAAAAAGAAAATGATTCATGGCTGCCGGAAGATATCCTCGAATGCCAGAAGACCCACAGAAGGGGCGGCTCCTAGTTCATGAAGCCGAGCCTCCTCTTCCTGCAGTCGAACAGACTGGTCTCGAAAGGATGCCACCTGCCCCTCTAATAAAGCTGCTTCTTCCTCGAGCTGCGGTCGAGAAGTTGTTGGCTGTGGCAGCTCAGCTCGGAGATCAGACAGTTCAGCTTCCAGGATAGTTATCCGGTCGCGCACGAAATGCTCCCGCTCCGCCAAAGACTGCATTTGACGCTGTCGCTCTGAAGGATAGAGTTCATCTTTGCCAGCTCGGACTTGCACTCCATTCTTTGCAACTTCAAGGCTGCCAATCTGTCCGACATGATGTGTGTCAAGAAATCCCGGCGATGAACAAATTTTAACAACAAAAGAACCCGCTGGGCCCATATTTCTGTGGGACATCCCATCGCCTGTAAGCCGGCGGTGAAGCGCCCGGCTATCTCCTTCAACTGTGAATAAGTTAGTCCAGGTTGGGACTCCACCAGTTGACGCAGCATGCCCAGATGTTGCCAGACAAAACTTTCAGGGGAAGTGAAGCCAGGCGAAGGAGAGGAGCTACTTCAAAAGTTACTTCACTGTCTATATCCGCCCATAGGGTGATATCCGGCTGCGAAGAAGAAGACGGCAGGTCTGCCGAAGCCACCAACTGAGCTCTGCCCGTAACCTCTGACGTGGCCGAGAGATCTTCCACCTCCATCTCCTCGGAGGCGGCCGTCGGAATACTTCCGGATGCAACTTCAGGCATCTCCTCCTCAGATTCTGAAAATACGAAGCAGATTCCGTGGCCGTTATAGGCGATACTCCCAGTTCTGCAACAGATACCTCTCCTTCTTCCATTTCGGTGCCCAGCCCCTGCAATGTCAAGGCTGCGGGGGCCACGGTCTGAAGAGGCAAAGGTTCGCTCTCCATGACTGATACTATGGGAACTGTTGATTCTGGAGCGATGGTCATCACTGCAGCTGGTATAAAGGCAGAACCCCTGGCTGGGTCCATTTCAGCTCTGAAATCCAAAGCCTTGATGAGAGCCGGGCCTTCCCTTGCATACCGCAGGTCCAATGATGCTAAGTCTGTGGAGGACTGCACCCTCACGGGCACAGGGCGAATTATCTCAAGAACGACTGCCGAAGCAGGAACAATAGCCAGGGTGCCAGATAAAGTGGCTTCAACGGCTGCACTCGTAGCCGGGAGGGCAACAGAGGATTCCTGTGAACGAATCAATGCAGCGTCAAGCAGCAGATAAAGATGGGAAAAATGAAACCATAAAGGGAAAAGACTCACCTCTAAAGTGATGCCAATATCCTCAAAAGACTGCAGGGAAGAAGAAAGCCCCGCTGATGAGACCACAAAAGGAGGAGTTATATCTGCCTCGGTATCCAGAGCGGCGAACTCTTCTGGTAATTCTTCTCCAGAAAATGGCACCAGCAGCTTGGGGGGTGTAAATGATAAAACAATGGCGGTACATACGGATGGGGCCTCTAGTTTGGAGGCACCCTCCGTGTCGCTCCCGCTGAGATCTGCTTCTTCTCCACCTGCCTCAGAAGCGGCCGCAGAGCTACCGGAAGAGATTTCTACTCTGTCCACGGGCGGGGCCATCAATTCTAACATCTGCTTGGAGGAAGACCAGGTAACTATGCACCTTCCGGGAGCGGGGCCCCATTTCGCCTGGGTCTTGTGACCCTCCTGCGGCTGAGTAATATCGCCAGCCGCTCCTGTAATCTCAGTCTCCTCCCCGGCCATCACTATAAAGAAAAGCCTGTGAGAGGGACGATGAAAAGTAGCTGAAATGAACAGAAAAAGATGAAAAGGGCATGCTTACCCTCCGCCTCACTAGTCGGCGTGGGAGAGGGCAACCTGGTCCCCACCTCGGAGGGCGCCGCGACTGGCTCTTAGGCTGTGCAAGAAGGAGTGGTCAGATTTAAACACTCCTCTGAAACCCAGCAAGATAGAATGAAGAATGCAATGGTAGAATATTAATGTTACTCTGAACTGATGCCTGAGCAGCCTCCCTCTGAGTTTCGAACTCGTCAAATGAGGGAATGTCAGGGAGAGGGGTCCCGGTGTCCATCACTACCGAAGCCGATTGTTGAGCCTGAGCTTTCTTGGCCTTCCTGGCCTTCCCAACTGCAGCCTTGACTGCAAAAGCCTTCCTCTTCTTGCCAGGAGGCAGGGGAGTAGTGGTCGGTGCTGCAGCAGGAACTTCAAAATAAGTGGGCTTCTCAGCCTGCGCAATAATCTTCCTGTAGAGCCCCTGCCGCTTTATGTCGGGCCGGTCTGTTAAGAACGGCAGAAAGATGATGGGATCAATAGATGCAAAATTCAGATGCTAAACAGAAGACACTGCAGTCAGAAAGGAAAGATTATACCTGCTGGTCCATCATAAAATACAGAGAGCGGTCAGTACAGATAAGCCACTTCTTGGAGCGGGAAGCAGCCTCCTTGATAAGCCAGCAAACATCGCCGAATATCTGGCATTTCTCCACTAAAGCTGCCAGGTCATTATGGCCGCGAGAGTCAAGGCAGCGAAACAAGTCAAGATGGTCCATGCCCCAGCCATCGACATAATGAAATGATATAAACAGTGGCTTGTTCAAAATGCCAGCTATCGGGCTTTCCGCAGATAATCCATGCAAACTCAGCAGAATGAACAGCCAGGACGTTTGCTTATAGTACGTCTGAGTTCTATCTTCCCAGCGTACAAACGTCCTATACGGATGAAATTTATCAACTGGACCCCTCCAATGAGCTACTGCCGGGAGCGGCTCTTCAACAGGAAATGGATACTGTTGTGCCTCCAAGCGATCATCTCCTATATGGCACAAATGTTTCAGGGTCTTTACGAAATTGTCTTCGTTAATAGCGGCAAAGACAGGAGCGGGCGGCTCAGAATTCTTTTCCTTCAGAGCTCGACGCTGGGCCAGATAGTTCTCTGCCTCCCTCTGGTTCTGCGAATAAAGCTTTCTCAGATGGGCCTCGGGGATTTCAAACACGGCCCAGGCTGCTGTTTCAGGAAAGAGCGCTCTGCTACATCCCAGAAAGCACCCTTGCCATCCCTGAAAAAGTCGGTCCGAATGTTCCACCATTTAATATATTCTGATGTTACCCGGGGAACACGGTTGGAGACGGTGGGCACCCTGAAGATTGCATCGTCCTGACGATGATAGAAATCCCACCACAACCGGCCGTCGCCGATAATGGTGGACCCATGCTTGGCCCTGCTATCCAGGGGAAATTGAGCAGCTGATGTAGGGATGTGCTGGTCATAACCGAAGTTCCGCCCAAATCGGAACGGATAGTATGGCTCCAACAGAAGCAGGCCACCCTTTCTGTAAACCAAAACACTGGGCCGAATTGCCATGGCCGATCTCACCAGCTCCGGTTCCAAGATTGGCCGAGCAGTGTTGACCCCTGAGACAGGGTGGATATATGTCTCTATCTCCTCCAGCTTGCACTCTCTTTGAGGATCAATCAAAGGAGCTGAACCTGCTGCCAAGCTCCAGAAATGTATGCTGCCAGGGGCGTCCACTGGTACTTTTATCAGTCGGCCCCTTATTTTAAATAGCTGATCATAAAAGGGACCAGGCTCAGCGCTGGCAAATTCAATCATCCTGGGTGACACTGTATCCGCCTGCAAGGTTCTCGGAGCTAATTCAGGGAATATACTGCAGACCCAGGCATTGAAGAAATGAAAAGGACCCACGGTCCTCAAAGAACGGGGAGTCCGATGCTTGTGCAGGTCCCCCAAAGATTTATAAATCAAACACAGGGCCACTGGGCAGAGCGACAGCTTCATCCCCCAGGCCATCTGACAAGCTGGATATATGGCCTCTGGCCGAATGACTGTCTCGTCCCCTTGTGGAAGAGCAAAAGTACACAGCCAGAATGTGAAATAAGCTGCACAGTGTGTGATGGGATCTACCCCTGCCGGGTTGGGACCACCTTTGCCCGCATGGCGCAATGAAGATGGCAGTGCCGATTTATAGCGGGGAGCTCTTATCTGCTTGCTCGCAACAGGACCCATGGAGGGGAAATCTGCATATTTCAGGGGACCGTCGAAGAAGTACTGGAGCCACTGCCCGATCCGGACCCTCAGTTTGCTACCTTTCTCTCGGGGATGATAGCCTTTGGAGGATCCTCTACTATATGCCAGACAGATGGAGCGATAGACCTTCATCAGATATCGGTAAGAGAAGCCAAGGGAATACTTGCCTTCCCCATCAGAGCTGTCTTTCTCGGAGTCTGCCAAGCAGACTTCTTCATACGGTTCACCGTCAATAGGCAGACCGGAGAGCCGTGATAAACTCCAGAGGTCTAGGGATGTCTCACCCTCTGCTGTATAAAAAGTGTTGAACAAAGGACAGAACACTTCAAACATCCCACAGCATAACCCCCTGGAGATGGGATATCTGAATCTGGAAGCAAAAACACTGTGGTATACTCCCGCTCTGATCAGCAGAGGGGCATATTCCGTCAGAACAAACTCGGTAAATTCTACTACCCCTACTCGGAATAGATGGGAGTCAGTGATCTTGCAGTCTCCGAACCAACCAGCCGACAAATGGTACTTGAACTGAATGGCCGAACAATTTAGCACGAAGGGCTCTTCGCGATATCCCCACTTTATAGGTGCCAAGAACATACCATAGCCGGGCTTCTCCCTATGAACTCGGCCGCCAGCATTGTCCCACCGAGCAGGTGTAAATTCCGGTGCCCGGGTCAGCATCTTCTTCTCCGGTTCTAGTTCCGATATTCCAAGGACTGCATCCCAGTCCCGCTTCTCCCCAGGAAGATATATGGCCTTGCTGCGATACACTGATTCCTTCAGGCTATCTCGCTCGGCAAGGATGGCAGCTTCAACTACGCGAGCTATCCGATAATCTCGCAAGCCACCCACTGTGAAGGTCCGGATGAACGGCATCAAGTGGCGATCCTTCGGGAAGTCTGGCCGGTAGTTATTATCCCGCCTGAAGCATGTCTCGGTCACCGTGGAGTATACCCGGGCCATCGACACTCTGTCAGTTTCAGAATCAGATGATTCGTCAACTGAAGCTATTCTATCATATCCATAATCCAAGCTGTGCACGTTCAACCAATTTACTGTGGCCCGAGATGTGTCTGGCTGGGCCGATAAACTAGCTCCAACAGCTCCGGAAGATGCAGCAGCAGAGCCAGAAGCCATTGCTATATCTGTAAACAAAAGAAGAAATGTGGATTAAAAGTCAGTCTTATAAGGATTGCAACATGAGATTCTATAAAAAATTTCGGCAGCATCTCCCCTTATTCGGGATCTGCCCAAAAAGAATAGGGAGTCACCAACCAAGAGGGGGTGATCCCGGAAGCAAAGGGATTGAATCCCCAAAAGACGTCACCCAGGACGGAAGGACTCGCGGCCACCGCCGAGAGGATGAAGACGGCTCGCGCCGAAGAGAAGAAATGGAGAAAAGCTGAAGAAAGAGAAAGAACGGTGAAGAATGAAGAAAAATAGGCCGTCGACGCCCTAAATAGGGGCCCAGGCGACCAGGGTCACAGGGCCGTGAAACGCGCGCCGAGAACCTCCAGGCCGAGAGCCCCCGGCGGCCAGAAGGCGCACCGAGAAGACCCCGCGCCGAGAAGGCTCCCAGGCCGAGAAGACCCCAGGCCGAGAAGCCCCCCAGGCCGAGGCCCCTCTGCGGCCAGGGCGCGCCGAGAAGGCTCCCAGGCCGAGAACACCCCAGGCCGAGACCCCCTGCGCCAGGGCGCGCCAAGAAGGTCCAGGCCGAGAACCTAGCCAACCAGGCTGCGCCGAGAGACCCCTGCGCCGAGAAGCTTCGCGCCGGGAGGTCCTGCAAGCCGAAAAGCCCCAAATGCTGAAAATAATGACAGAAAATATGAAGAGGAGAAACATCGGTGTGCAGAATGCTGTTACAGCGAGAGGATCAAGTCTGAGAACTGAATTGAAGACAAATTGAGGAAGATACCCTCGAATAGTAAAAGACACCTGCAACCCCCGTGGCGCTTATTCTGTGCTTACGCCGCCCGCAGGTGGGGGGCATTTGTTGACACCCGGAAAATGAACAAGGGTGGAAGCATAATTGAAAAGAAGATCTGACCAACAGTGAAAGACTAATGATGAAGCTTATCAACCTTTCACCCGGCTAAAGCCCTTGTCGGCCGAAGCTGATGCCCGGTGCCAATGTCACTCAGACGACAGCACTGATAAAGCAGCAGTCACTCAACTAATGAGATCTTCCAGCCCTTTAAGAAGAGCTGTACTACTGCTACGTCCAAGAAGTCACGGACGATATGTCAGGGTAAGTCAGATGTCGGCTTACTGACGGAAGTAATATGAGATAAAGATGAAGCCAGCACTGGCAGATGAAGATGATAAAGGCTCCTGAGAAGATAGAGCAGAAGAAGAATCGTCTCCACAGATTATGCACCCGGCTGAGGTCTTCCCAGACTAAGGCTGATGTCCGAGCTCGTCGCCATTCGAGTGACGATATTGATAAGATGAAATCCCTGTCTACGGACTGATGAAACCCCTGTCTACGGACTGATGAAATCCCTGTCTACGGACTGATAAAACCCTGTCTGCGGACTGATGAAACCCCTGTCTACGGACTGATGAAATCCCTGTCTACGGACTGATGAAATCCCTGTCTACGGACTGATGAAACCCCTGTCTACGGACTGATGAAATCCCTGTCTACGGATTGATAAAACCCTGTCTGCGGACTAATGAAACCCCTGTCTACGGACTGATAAAACCCCGACTACGGACTGATGAAAATTGCAATCATGATTTCAATACAAGATATTTCATAGATGATAAACCCTTTGGGGTGATGACACACTTAAAGAAACCCCAAGTGGGCCTATATGAAGGTGGCGCCGAAAGCCCATGTCGAAGCCCAGATACTGGCGCCGAGAGACCAAATTCGAGCACGCCGGGAAGCTTACCTCAAGCGCGCCGTGAAGGTGCCTGCCGAGAAGGAAGAGGAAAAGGGTTATAAAACCCCCTCCCTTCGAAGAAAGAGGGAGGAGGCGGCTGAGAAGAAGTAGGGGAAAGAAGAAGAGAAAAAGCCAAGCCAGATAGAAAAAGGGGATCGAGAGAAAAAGGGGATTGATCGGAAGAAAGAAAAAGAAAAGATAGAGCAATAGAAAGATAGAGAGGGAGTCCCGTTCGGAGAGCAAGAGCCACCCCCCCTTTCAACCAACAGAGAAGAGAAGAAGAAGGAAAGCTCCAGGTGGGCACTGGGGAGGGAGAGGAGTCAATGCTCCACCCTCCCCTCCTCCATGTTTTTCTTTTATCTGATGTAATATAGCGAGTCCTTTCTCGATTTATCAACTGTAGCCGGAGAGTTCCGGCCTTGATTTTTTACCTTTCTGTCTTGCATTCTCTTTCATGATCAGTGTAAGATTTTTATGCAATGCAATGAAACATCGATATGGCCCGCCTGGGCACTGATTGATCAAGATATCTGATCTCTGTCTCTCTATGTATATGGTCTTTGTCTGAAAGAAATATAGATTAGACTCCTTGGGTTTCAGAGCCGATCGTATGGGTTTGTTCTTCGAAGAGGGACGAGGATAGGACTCCTACCCCCATCTAATGGGTTATTGAGTTTTGTTCTCTCCTTCCCTCTCCGATCTCAATGGATGTTTCCCTATATATAATCTGAGTTTTCTGACGAGCCCCCTTATGCGGTTTAGGAACCAGAGATATCAGTCTCTTGGTTTCCTGGACTGTCCAGCTCTCATAAATGATGATCCGATCCCAGGGTCCTCCATTCTAAGTATTGAATGCTTAGGGCCTGAAGTTTCTGCGTTGAGAGTCCCTCCTTCTCCGGTTTTCAATGTCACTGGGCTCGTCTGGAGGGGTCGGAGGACAGTCATCTCTTGACTCCCCCAAATGGCCTGCAACAGATAGATAAAACCCTCCACAGGATCAGGTGATGGTCTGATTTCTTTCATTGATTCCATCGTCCAATTCCCTTGGCATCCTTCTAATAGAAACATCCATGAGTCTCCCCTTTTGCACTCCTGGCTCGGCATCAATTCGAGCTTGAAATCCCAGAAAACATCTAAACAGAGCATCGTTTTTGAGCTCTGAAACCCTGAAATCCTTCTGCATTTCATCTTCTCGGCGTGCGAGTTTCCCCGCCGAGAACCATAAGGCCGAGAGGCCTTCTCCTTCTTTTAGCTAAACGACAAACCAGTCTGTTACAGCACTTTCCACATGACTCCCTGTGCAAGGCTCCCGACGGCAGATATTTCAACTCTGAAACCCTGCAACAATCCCACCTTCTCGGCGTGCGAGTTTCCCCGCCGAAAGCTCCTCTGCTGAGAGAGCTGCCCCCTTTGCTAAACGACAACCCAGTCTGTTACAAATACTTTCCACGTGAAGTTATGTGCAAGGCTCCCGGTGGCAGACTCCCGGCGCGGCCAGGAGCGCGCCGGGAAGCCCTCTGCCGAGAGCCCCTCTGCCTTCGCAGCCATTCACACCCCTTTTGCCCAAAACTTGATGATACCCCTCTCGGCGCCCCCCCTTTCCGGCGCGCCCAGGAGCCCGCCGAGAAGCTCCAGGCCGAGAGGCCTCCCTCCCTCTCTTGGCCGGATAGAACCCTGGCCGAGACCCCTTGTTGGCCGCCAAAAACCCCTGGCCGAGACCTTTCTTTGGCCGCCGAAAGCCCCTGGCCTTCCTCCCTCTTTTGGCCGGCCAAACCCCTGGCCGAGCCTCTTTTGCCCGCCGAAAACCCCTGGCCGAGACCTATTTTTGGCCGCCGAAAGCCTCCAGGCCGGGACCCCTCTTTGGCCAAAATCAAAGCCACGCCGAGAGCTCCTTCTTGCCAATCAAAAGCCACGCCGAGATCCCTCCTTCAGTCAATGAAATCCATTCCGAGGCCCATCCCTGCACCATCTTTCTTCAAACTTCTTAATCTCCCCCTACATCTGTTTAAGGGGATACTCACAGACCATCACTTGTGTCTTGATGAGATACAATAATGGGGAAGATCTCCCCTACAGCTCTCGTCCCGAATCCGGATTTCACCGCTGCCTTATGAACCCAAAGAACCATGTCATTACATGTGTTCTGATGGGTTCCAAGGGAATATTGATCAATGATATGAAGGCAAGAGATGTCCCTGGGCCTGGTGCCCATCTTTGTTCGGTCGTTGTCCCGGCTCTCCGTGGACGATGACCTATCCTCCCTTGGCATAATCCAGGTTGAGGGAACATGCTGCCAAAATTTACATATACCCCACCAATCGAGTGTGGTACTCTCTTCTAACCCCGCTGGCCCACGGAGTTATGCCCTTGCGTGATCTCCGATGGTCCTCCGAAGGGGGATATTAATAAGACATCGCACTCGTACCGGGTGTGTTACATCAGGCCGGTCCCCATTCGGATTCCGGGTTATGTGTATATACCCGATCTTTTACGGATCCTACCCTGCCGCTGCATGGGTGGTTTCCTATTCCCCACTTGGCATCATCCGAGATGGTGGGAATATGCCGTCGGGTTTCCCCCGTAATTAACAAACCCCTGCTCTGTTCAAATACATTTAACGTCTTGCAAACAGATGAATTTTATCTCCTTTGAGCATATGGCTTTACCGCTGTCTTCCTCCTACCTCTAGCGTTTAATCAAGGGTTGTCTTCCTTAGGGAGGACGTAATTAACGTCATAGCGTTCAGGGTATGATGGACTTCTAGTCCAGACACGATCACTCACAATCGACTGACCATGTCAGATCGAGCGCACAATAAGAATCGTCACCACGGTGACTGGCACGCCAATGAACCAATAAATCAATAAATAATAAATCAATCCAATAAATTAAATTAAATAAATAAATAAAGATACCATCATAAAAAAAAACCGCGTCCACAGCGCTATACTCCAGTAGCGCGTTCTTGCTCATCGCGGTGCCCCGATGGGGCGCGTTCATCGGAGAAGATGAACAGGAGGCAGTTCCTGTCGCGCTATGGGGTCCTAGCGCGACTTGCTTTGTCGCGCTAGGAGTCCCTAGCGCGATTTGTTGTGTCGCGCTAGGAGGCCCTAGCGCGACCTGTCTTGTCGCGCTAGTGGATCCTAGCGCGATGTTCCCTGTCGCGCTAGGGAGTCCTAGCGCGACCTGTCCTGTTGTCTGGTGTTCCTCTTGGGCCGTGTGTGTGTCCTGGACACATCGTGGAGTTCCGTGACCGTATTTTTGGTGTCCGGAGTTTCCGTTTGCCTTGGTCCTTAGTTTGGCCGTGGGCGGTGCGTCCGTTTTTCTCCGACCGTGGCCCCGTTGACGGAGCTAGTGCGTGGGGTGATTCCCACACGTTGTCAGACTTGGACGTCGTTTTCCGTTGACTTGAGAGTCTACTCCTTCAGTGACCCTCCACTAGTCGTAGCCCACCAGTACGAGGTGCTGGTCTCACCTGGGAGTGGTGTACGGGCACCCACCTTTCGAGACGGTTTGTGGACCGGTTACCGTAGGCCCCTCGTCGGTAGCCAGAGTCCGGCTACGGGGGAAAATCGGTCAGAGGACCAGACCTAGTGACGCGCGCTCTGTGTGTGCACACGTGGTTGGGGGCGGTTGGACCCACGTCGACGGGCGTGACCCCAGCTAGTTACTTGTTTGTGGTTACTTGTACGGTGTCTGCGCCTCGGGTAGGACCTACCACGTCAGGCGGTTCACCTGCGGTGCGGTGTAAGACGTCAGGGGAGGCTACCGGCTGTGCTTCTAGTGGGTGGTACTCCTGTCGAGTACGGAGTGACAGACTGTCAGTCGTGTGTTTCCGACCATCGGGTTTTGGCGGTTCGACCGTTGAGTTTCGGTCTTCTCGTACCGTGGCACGTGTGTCGGGTTGCATGCCATAGGGTCTAGTTCTGTAGAGTACAGGGCTTTCCTTTCCGAGGTACTTTCCTACCGCTAGAGTAGTGGTTTCTCATTTTACGAGGTAGGGTTCGAGTGATCCCTACTGAGTCTTGTTCCGAGACTCATTCCCTGTGTGTTTTCACCGTGTTTCAGGTGAGGCGCCACCTTCGGGGAGCGCGTCAGGAGCGCAGCGTGGTGCGGGTGCCCAGAGGTAGTGCCAGAGGTCAGAGTCGGGGTATACCCCGTGTAGCTGTACTTTTCTTCCTTGTCACTGTACTAGTCGTGGACTACTGTTGCTGTTGTTGTTCTTTCCATTGTGGACCATGTAAATTGTTAATTTATTTCCTGCTTAATATTATAACTGTTTAATTTCTGCAATTATCTGTGATGCTTGTGTAGTTTCCACACCATCCTTTTAACCCTTCCGAGTCTTCGGGCTCGTGGGTGGCGGTACGAGTCTCGGGTAATCGGGCCTTCCCGGTAATCGGATTCTCGGGTCGTTACAGACGGTCCCCCGATTGACCGCCGTTTGAGTGTGACGCGCCTGGGCAGGGCCGTCAGGTGGTTTTGACCGTTGGTTTCTGACCGTTGGGGGTCAGGGTATGTAACGCATGGGGTCAAGCGCGTTACATGTGTGTAACGCACTGGGCCTATGCCGTTACATCCCGTTCTCACCCTGGGCGTGAGGGTTGTGTAACGCACTGGCCCAAGCGCGTTACATTCGTGTAACGCGTTGGGGCAGACGCGTTACACGCCCTTTTCTCTCTCTTGACCGTGTGGTCTGAGTAACGCGCTGGGCCAAGCGCGTTACATTCTTGTGACGCGCTGGGCCAGGCGCGTTACATTCATGTAACGCGCCGGGCCGAGCCGTTACATCCTGTTTTTCGTGGGGCAGAGTAACGGTCTGTGTCGGGCCGTCGGGTGGATGTAACGGTCTGGCCTGGACCGTTACATCCTTGTGACGGCCCTAGAGTGCACCGTCACGTGCCTGGTTGCCCCATGGGGTGGCAACCCCGTTTTTACTCCGACTGTGGCCACCGTGCGACGGGGCTGGTGCGTGGGGTGGTTCCCACACGTTGTCGGATTCGGGCGTTGTTTTCCGGTGACTTGAGAGTCTACTCCTTTGTGACCCTCCACTAGTCGTAGCCTGCTAGTACGCATGTGCTAGTCGCACCAGGGAGTGGTGTACGGGCTTACCCTGAGGACGGTTTTAGACTGGTTACCGTCGGGCCCCTCGTCACATCAGAGTCTAGTTCCAGGGGAAAACCAGTCAGAGGGCCAGACCTAGGACGCGTGGTATGTGTGTGCACACGTGGTTGTTGTGCATCCCTTGGTTTTGATGATGACAATAGGATATGTTTGATTAATCAAGTTCTATCTTGTTTCATAACAAATACAAGTGGTTTGATTATTCCTTCAAAGTATTGGACTCATTCAATTTACCTCTGATAAGTTAAGTAATTTCAGGTCCACTGAAATCCAAGTGGAATCAACAAATCAGAAGAAGTGTCAAAGGCCGCTTGTCGACCAGGGAAGTGGTTATGGTCGACCAACGAACTCAACCAGAAAAGCATCAGATCATCTGTCTTCTGGAAGCATCTTGGCTGTCGACCAAAGCCCCGCCTCTGGTCGACCACAGAAAAGACAGAAGCAACAGACAGAACTGCTGGCCATCTGGAAACTGCCCCCTGTCGACCAGCGACCAGGCTGTGGTCGACCAACGGGCGACGTGAGTTTCAGCCAGAAGAACCGGCCGTCTGGGGACTGCCCATTGTCGACCAGCGACAGGGTCATGGTCGACCACGGGTTTATATATCGTCCAAAACCGAACTCTAACCGAATTCTGTTTTGGTTCCTTAAAACCTGCAGATGGTTGTTGCAGGTTGTTGGGCTGCTCAGGAGATAAGCTTCCGCACGGGAATCAAGGAAACAATCTTGCTTAGAAGTGGTCAAACTCGTTCTAACGATTGGATTTAAACCGATCCCTGTTTTCTAGCAGATTGGCGCTCGATCTGAAAATTGAGCGGGAAGAACTTTATTCTTGAAAAAAAAGAGCTATATGAAGAATATAAGGCAACTAATCACGAAGAAGGAAGCGGTGAGAGAGCACGGAATAGAAGCCAAGGAAGATACACACAGAAGAGGAAGAAGGAGCTCTCCACCAATCAAAAATCTGCAGAAAGGTTAAAGGCAATCTCGTTGCTGCAGAAGGAAGACTTAGCTCAAGACTGTGTGATCTCCAGCAGCAGAACAATCGAAGGCAACTGACTGGAAGATCAACAGGGAGTCTAGGCTTCTTCATAAGCGTGATCAAGTCCCAGGCTGAACACCTATTCTTCTACACACGCCAATATTCAGTCCTGTCTTTCATCACCTGTTCTTATCATCTTTTCATTTCTGATTACAATTATTGTCAAGCTGTGAGGCAGCAGAATCAAGCTGTGTGTCAGCAGGTACAAGCTGTGTGTCAGCTGTGTTTTGGTTGAGATCAGAGATTCTCATAGTGAAGCCTTGCTTGAGTTAAGCAAGGGGTGGATGTAAGTCTCAGGAAGAGACTGAACCACCTTAAAAATCCTTTCTTGTGGTGTGCTTGTGTGTGTTTGATTTCCTATACGTATGCTTGCATCTTTACTATCCGCATTAGTTCTATGATTCATTAATTACCAGTAGCTCATCTGGTCGATAGTCAGTAAATTATCAAAAAGGGGGAAAGATCTATTCACCCCCCCTCTAGATCTATTCAGTCCGTATCCAACACGTGGTATCAGAGCAGGTTCTCCAAAAATGTGGTCTAACAACCAGGAGAGACCGGGCGGACTGAACTCTAAAAGCCTCATAGCTGAGGGGCACTCTGTAACTAGACCTCCATATTTTGATGGAACTGATTATTCTTATTGGAAAAATCGTATGCAGGTGTTCTTACGTGCGCAAGACCACGAGATGTGGAGGGTAGTGAGCCGCGGACCTTTTGAGCTACCGGAAGATGAAGAAACCTGGACCAGAGAACAGGTCAGGAAATCAACTGTCAACTGGGGAGCCATGAACGTGATGCAGTGCTCACTACACCCCACAGAATTCTCAAGAGTTTCCCAATGCGCAACAGCCAAAGAAATGTGGGATCGTCTAAAGGTAATCTACGAAGGTACTTCCGAGGTAAGAGAGACAAAAGCAAATATGCTAGTCTCAGAATATGAGATGTTTAGGATGAAAAATGATGAAAGTATTTCTGAGATGTATGCCAGATTAGTACAATTGACTAATGGCTTGAAGAGCTTAGGGAAGACATACAAAGAGCAGGAATTAGTGAGGAAGATTTTAAGGTCTCTCACATCGATGTGGCATACCAAGGCCACAGTCATTGAGGACTCAAAGGATCTCACAACAATGACAGTGGATGAGTTAGTAGGATCCCTGATGGCCTATGAGGTCAATCTGAAGAGAAAGGAAGATGAGGGCAAGAAAAAGAAGCAACTTGCCCTAAAGACTAAGACAAGCACCTCTGAGGTGTCTGACAATGATGACTCATCTAGCTCAGGTGAAGAATCTGGTGAGCTAGCCATGCTTACAAGAAAATTTAAAAAATTCCTGCGGAAGGAAGGTAAAGGATTCAGAAATCCAAAGGGCATGGTAAGGAAGTCATCCCAGTTTAAATCTGATAAACATAAGGCTCCTTCTAACAAACTCATTTGCTACAATTGCAGGCAGCCTGGACATATGAAGGCTGAATGTCCAGAAGCTCCTAAGAAATCAAGCTTCAAGTGGAAAGGCAAGAAACCCAAGGCGATGATTAGCACTTGGAGTGAGGAGGAAGAGAGCAGTGAAGAGGAAACAACTTCCGAGGAAGAAGAAGGAAAGCTCTGTCTGATGGCCAAGGGAGACAACAGTGATCTTGAGGTAAGTTCCCCATTTCAAGACTTCTCTAGTTCGGATTGGGAAGAAGTATATTCAGAATTGCTTGATACTTATGAAAGAATAAGAAAGGAAAATAAACATTTGAAGAAGAAGATCAGTCAACTGAATAAAGACAGCAATTCAATGGAAAACAAAACTGAACTAGAAATGGAAATCAAGTCACTGAAAAACAAGCTGAATCAAATGGACTTAGATGAAGAAAACCACAAGAGAATGTCCGAAGAGAATGAAATGCTAAAAAACGACATTGATGAGTTAAAACTAAAGACTCAAGAATATGAACAGGAAACTAAGTTAAGTCAAGAAAGAAACAATTCACTCAAGGAAGAAAACAACCAACTCCTAAGAGAAATAGAAAGAATTAAGAGTGACCTGAAAAACAAACAGGAGACCTTGGAAAAAATGACTCAAGGTCAAGAAAACTTAAATGCTGTCTTGGGAATAAAAGTAAACTTTCAAAAAGAAGGGTTAGGATACAATCCTACGGCTAAAAAGGAATTCCAAATAAAAACCGTAACTGGGATTGCTGACTCAAAAGGAAAAAGGCCCCTGATTAATCTATACCAAGATAAACAAGAGGATGTAGCTGAATGCTCCTCCAAAAGGAACAATGTCACCAAGGAAGAGAGAAATTTTAAAGAGAAAACAGTCAATCAATATAAGATTCAAAATAATAAACAAGAAACCCAAATTCACAGAAATCACCAAACAAACCAAGGACTAAACCAAGTTAAAAGACATAAATCTGGAAAACAAGATGTCTGGAGACAGGCTGGTCGACAACAGACCCTTCATCTGTCGACCAGAGGATCTGCCAGAACAGGCGCTGGTTACTGGAGAAGCAGTGGTCGACCACAGGTACACCAGATGTCGACCAGAGGTGCTGCCAGAACAGACGCTGAGTTCTGGAGACGCGATGGTCGACCACAGACATACCAAAAGTCGACCATGGCCAGACAAGCAAACAGAAATCACAGGTTTTCTCGGGTAAAACAAAATGAAAACTTGAATACACAAAGGTGGACTCAGATTAAAGAAGCTTTAGAACAAAAGCAACCCAACCTGAACAAGTTCAGAAATAAAAATTTACACTGCTCTAACAGAATCTGGGTTCCCAAAGGATTACTGCAGCAATTTCATAATTTCACAAGCTATCTTGGACCCGGGTACCATTGGGGTCCAAAAGTTTCTGTGTAACTTGTGATGCAGGTGTGTTTGGCAGCTATACACAACAAGTGGTACTTAGATAGTGGCTGCTCAAGACATATGACAGGGGACAAGGCAAAATTCTCCGAGCTAAACTCAAAAGATGGAGGACATGTGACATTTGGAGGAAATAACAAAGGCAAGATCATTGGGAAAGGTAAGGTAGGTAAGACATCTACAAATTGCATTGAAGATGTACTGCTAGTGGATGGCCTGGAATATAATCTTCTAAGCATCAGTCAGCTATGCGACAAAGGCCATCAAGTAGTCTTTGATTCTAAGATCTGTAAAATTCTTGAACCAAATTCGGCTAAAGTTAAGTTTATGGGCAAGAGAGTAAATAATGTCTACATGATAGACTTGGATGATCCAGCCCACTCCAACTTGTGCCTCACCGCCAAGAAGGAGGACCTGACTTGGTTGTGGCACCGAAGGCTAGGGCATGTTAGCTACAGGGTGCTGCACAAATTGGTTAAGAATAAAATGGTTTCTGGTTTACCTGAAATTTCGTTTGCTCAAAATGTCAAAGTATGTGAATCATGTACCCAAGGTAAGCAAACAAGAAAATCATTCAAAGGTAGAACTGAAAGTCAATCTTCTAGACCACTAGAACTTGTGCACATGGACCTTTTTGGCCCAACAAGAACTGCTAGTCTTAGTGGTAAGAGGTACGGTTATGTACTAGTTGATGATTTCTCTAGATTCACATGGGTAATGTTTTTATCACATAAAACGATGCCTTTCATGAATTTCAGGATTTTTACAGAAGAATGAAGCAGGATGGTAAGTCCAAAGTGTGTTCAATAATATCTGATCATGGGGGAGAATTTGAAAATTCAGAGTTTGATGAATTCTGCAGGAACAAAGGAATAAATCACAGGTTCTCCTCACCAAGGACGCCAGAGCAAAATGGAGTGGTGGAAAGAAGGAATCGCACACTTGTTGAAATGGCCAGAACCTTGTTAGTTGAAGCCAATCTTCCAAGAAGATTTTGGGCTGAGGCGGTCAATACAGCATGTTATATTGTAAACAGGGCAATGGTAAGACCATCTAGTGCGAAAACTCCATATGAGGTGTTCAAAGGTAAGAAGCCATCTCTAGCTCATTTTAGGATCTTCGGTGTAAGGTGTTTTATTCATAACAATGACAAGAGATCATTGGACAAATTTGAACCAAAGAGTGACCCAGGAATCTTCTTGGGATACTCTGACCGATCAAGAGCCTATAGAGTCTACAACACCAAAGATCAGCTAGTTGAAGAATCCCCACATATCACATTTGATGAAAATAATGACTTTGACAAAACTGGACAGGTAGGCAAAGATGAAGATGGGGAATTTCTGGAAGGCAAAGAGGAACCAATGGAGACTGAAGCAGAACCAAAGCAAGGTGATTCCAATGATCAACCCGAAGGAGAGATCATCCCAGGTAACAATTCTGAAAATCTGAGATTTCTCAGAGATCATCCTCTAGATAACATCATTGGAGGAATTAATGAACCGAGGAAAACTAGATCTCAGCTTAAAACAGTTGATGAATTAGATCAGCTAGCCCTTGTATCTCAAGTTGAGCCTAAAAATGTAGAGGAAGCTTTAAGAGATGAATCTTGGATAAATGCCATGCATGAAGAATTAAATCAATTTGAAAGAAATCAGGTTTGGAAACTTGTTCCCAGACCCTCATCTCATCCTGTTATTGGAACCAAATGGGTTTATAAAAATAAGCTTAATGAAGAAGGAGTTGTTATGAGGAACAAGGCTCGGTTGGTGGCTAAGGGGTATAACCAAGAATTTGGAGTTGATTTTGAAGAATCATATGCTCCAGTTGCAAGGTTAGAAGCCATTAGAATATTGTTAGCATTTGCGGCGTCCCATGGAATTAAATTGCAGCAAATGGATGTAAAAAGTGCCTTTCTAAATGGCTTTGTAAAGGAAGAAGTCTTTGTGGAACAACCCCCTGGTTTTGAAAATGATGATCTTCCTAATCATGTCTTTAAACTGCATAAGGCTTTGTATGGTTTAAAGCAGGCTCCTAGGGCATGGTACGACAGACTGAGTTCATTCCTCACCAAAAAGGGCTACACAAGAGGTAAAATTGATCAAACATTATTCTCCAAGACCCAAGGTAAGAATATACTAATTGTGCAAATCTATGTGGATGATATTGTGTTTGGATCCACTGAAGCTTCATTATGTACTGAATTTGCAAATCTAATGACCAATGAGTTTGAAATGAGTTTAATGGGTGATTTACAGTTCTTTCTTGGATTGCAGATTCTACAATGTAGAGAAGGCTACTTCATAAATCAATCCAAGTACATAAAGGAGATGCTGAAAAAGTTTGGCATGGAGAGCTGCAAACCAATAGAGTCACCCATGGGGACAAATGCAACATTGGAGGCTGATGTAAAAGGTAACATGGTAGATGCCAAGAAATACAGAGGTATGATCGGATCCCTACTATATTTAACTGCCTCTAGGCCAGACATTCAGTTCAGTGTATGCATGTGTGCTAGATATCAATCTAGCCCTAGAGATTCACATTTAGGGGCTGTCAAGCGTATCTTCGTTACCTTGCCGGTACCCAAGAATTGGGTTTATGGTATCCTACTTATTGCAAACTAGATTTAATTTCATATTCAGATGCTGATTATGCTGGTTGCAAAATTGATAGGAAGAGTACTAGTGGTTATTGTCAAATATTAGGTGGATGTTTAATATCATGGGCTTCTAAAAAACAGCATTCTGTGGCACTCTCCACTGCTGAGGCTGAGTATGTCGCAGTAGGGAGCTGTGGTACACAGGTTTTGTGGATAAAACATCAACTCCAAGACTACAATGTAGATCTTGGATGTGCACCTATTTTCTGTGACAACACTAGTGCTATTAATTTGTCTAAAAACCCCATTCAACACTCTAGGACAAAACACATTGAGATCCGTCATCACTTTCTAAGAGATGAGGTCTCCAAAGGAAATTTCATGCTTCATTTTGTAGAAACTGAAAAACAACTGGCAGACATTTTCACAAAACCCCTTAACAATGACAGATTTTCAACTCTAAGAAGGGAGTTAGGAATTTGTAGAATTTCTCCTGAAAATTCTTGAAATAATCATATTCATGTGTTCACTGCATAGATTCTGTCATTTCTGTCTAAGTTATGTCAACTAGGTCTCTAGTACTGGTCAAGTTTTTGAGTTTGGAAAGTCTTGTGTCGGGTGCTACTTCAGCAAGTTCTACAGAATACTGGTTCTCTACGGCTCATCTCTTGTGGTCGACCACAGACAAGGCGCTGGTCGACCAAGGCATCAGGACAGGAAATAGTTAGCTCTGGGAATTCGCAGCTGTCGACCACAGGCGATCCAATGGTCGACAACAGGTTTGTCAGAACGCAGTCTTCTCAACAGGCAGGTTCTGTGTCAGCACAAAGGTCGACCACAGGCCACTCCATGGTCGACAAAGGACCTGAAAAAGGGAAATTGGATCTAATCAAGCTGCTGGCTTTGGTGGGAAATCTTCTGAACTTTTTGGACTCTGAGCTCAGTTTTGCTTTACTCACTCATCCTTGTTCACACTTCCTATTCCTTGTGTCTCTATATCTCTTTGTGGCCAACTTATTGTTTTCTATCTTCAGCAAGGACTCACAAATTGAGGGGGAGTAAAAAGTGTAAACTCATTCCTTAATAAATCATTGAACAACCTAACCATATCTTACAAGAAAATCACCAAAGTCATCAATGAGAGTAAAGGTTAAGTGTAGTAATGAGAATTTGACCTGTACTACTGCAATAAATTCAAACCATAACTATGACTCTGACTCAAGACTATTGAGAACTTATGTTTTTAGTAATGAGACTGTTTCTCTACCTGTGTCTGTGTTGGACAGTGAAAATAAACGCTGCTATAGCATGAATGTATATGGAATACGCCATAATTCTGCCTTCTTGGTAGAGCAATGGACTGAGTTCTGAGAAACTACTGTTCTCTATCACAAAGCAAAATTGGCTGAAAAATTAAGTGGGAGACATGTATGTCATGAAGACTCAATCTACCTCTGCCACTCTCAAAATTATTAATTGGGCATCCTGAGTAACTGGGGATATTGGCGTCTGATAAACGTATATCCTCACGGATAAAAAGTGTGTCCCAGTTAAAAGTGGAATGGTTAGGCATGCTAAGTAGCCGGGGTTTCTGGCGTGTAAAAAGCGTGTCTCCTCGTGTGGAAAAGCATGTGATAAACCTGACCACAGCTCTTAAATATTTCAAAACGAAAAGGCAACAAAAATGGTTGACCTAATGCACTATATGCAAATAGAGGCATAAAACACTGTTCAGCTTGTTCAGCTAGTAAAATTATCTCATGAACAATATTATAAGTTTAAGGAGCCGTGAGTAAGAAAGTGGATATGGGGAGTCAATTTATTGGGGCAATACTTTCAAATTCTTTGAACCACAAGACCCACTCGAATTTGTCACAAGGTGGTCTTTGAGAAAGGGAGGAAAGGTTACTTAATTGTCTTATTAAAGAAAGGGGGTACACTTCAATAATTTCCCAAAATATGAGTTATGCTGATTAATCGTGACCGCTCGTTCTTTGCATCGCGATGGTTCACTGCCCTAACAATTAAGGGCCAGCCTTAATGCCCTACCCTATAAATTGTCTCGGCTGGGTCCCTGAAATTTTCCCATCCGCAGCCCTAGCCCTCTCCCAACTTCATCTTCTCCAGATTTCTTTTCTCGCCTCTCTCTCGCCTCTATCTCGCTTCCCTTCACAATGTCTCCCAAGCGCGCTCTAAGTTCCTCTAAGCGTAGAAGAGATCAGGCCCCTGCCGCAGCTTCGATGCCGTCCAAGCGATCCAAGTCGCGGGCCGCACAGGGTTCGCCATCGGCCCCTCACAGGTCGACCACGGCTGATGCACCTGGTCCAGGCAGACAATCAGCAGCTTCAGAGGAACCCGCAGTGCATCCCGTTTCTGGAGCTCTCAAGCCACGGACAGTTCTGCAACCAAGGATCGTCGATTTCTCCGATGACAAGCTGATGGAGATGTTCCCAGATCTACTGCCAATTTTTGAAGCTCAAGAGTGGACTACGTTCGTTTCAGTGCACAATTCGTACTCGCCCCAGCTTGTGCAAGAATTCTACCACAACCTGCAAGTCGTGGACAGTCAGCTCTACACCGTAGTTCAAGGGAAAGTCATCAGACTCGACGTCAAGCTTCTCCACATGACGCTGAAGACTCCCAGACTTGGAGCTGTTTTCAACCATGAGGACTTCGACCTCCGAGAAGCACATGCAGTGGTCACTGGCAAGCCAGCCCCTGAGGTCCTTCCCAAGTACCTCAATGCTAATACCTTCCCTCCTCTTCATCGTTTGCTTCACCACATCATCACCACCATCATACAACCTCGAGGAGGCGCCAGAGATCAAGTGAGTCGCCTCCATCTGTTTATACTCCATGGCCTCATCACTCGCCAGCCTATTCGCCTAACCACACTCCTTTTGAATTCCCTCAGAAGCATCCTACATTATCCCCTGAATTCTCTTCCTTTTGCTGCCCATATCACTTCCATTCTGAAAGCAGCCAACATACCTTCTCCTCACAGCCCAAGCATTGTCATTCCCAAATGGCACGTCTACAATTTTCACTTCGTGACCACATTCTTGGGATTTAAGAAGGTCGGAGACCATGTTCAGCGCACTCTCCCTTCCAAGGGCAAAGCAAAGGATCCAGTGCCACCCTCTTCTCCACCTCATTCACCTATACAGGTTAGCCCTGCTGTCACACCGTCACCAATGGTGCCTCAAGCTACACCTACTACCACCACTGCTGCCCATCCACCATCGTCCCTTTCACTAGTGCTCTGGCAGCCAGGCACTGCTGCCCCTCCAGCTCAATCCCCATCTGCTCAAACTACCCAAGCTCCATCACATTCTGCTCAACCCACACCAGTACCACCTACCTCCACTCCCTCTACTTCTGCTCCACCACCAGCATTTATCTCCCACCCTGAATCTCATGGCGTGCTCCTCCAGATGGCATCTCAGTTATCTTCTCTCACCACCCAACTCCAATCATTTCAAGAGAATGTCAATGCTGCCACTGGACGCTTGGAGCAGAAAGTCCAACGGCTGGAACAACAGATGGAGGCCAGGTTCATCAAGCAGAAGGAACACTCTGACCAGGCTAGTTCTCGGTTCAACAGACTAGTAAGGACCCTCGGTGAAGTGTCCGATCAGATGGGAATCCGTATCGAGATCACAACCCAGCAGAATGAGAAGTATCACAAGGATACTATCTCAGAGATCCAGAAGCTCAGGCTCTCCTATGCCCACATTGTTGACAAGCTGGATCGCATGGCAGAGAACGTGAAGCCAGAGACCTCCTCATCCTCCTCAGAGGGATTGTTCAAATGATCTTCTTTTTGCTGTTGACAAAGGGGGAGATAGGACTTTATGTGTCATTGTGTGTCTAGTTGTGTGTCTAGATGTGAGTCTAGATTGTCAAATTTACTTTGTCTACGTGTCCTCAGTGTCTTTATCCTTTTTTTTGAGTCTCTCATGTAATTAGTGCTATTGTTTTTGAAAGACACATCAAACGAATTGACTGAATGAAATCTGTGCTATGATAGCCTTGCATGCAATATCAAATGAATTTTATAATCTGTTGTTTGTCACAATGACTCATGGTTGTCATCATCAAAAAGGGGGAGAATGTTGTGCATCCCTTGGTTTTGATGATGACAATAGGATATGTTTGATTAATCAAGTTCTATCTTGTTTCATAACAAATACAAGTGGTTTGATTGTTCCTTTAAAGTATTGGACTCATTCAATTTACCTCTGATAAGTTAAGTAATTTCAGGTCCACTGAAATCCAAGTGGAATCAACAAATCAGAAGAAGTGTCAAAGGCCGCTTGTCGACCAGGGAAGTGGTTATGGTCGACCAACGAACTCAACCAGAAAAGCATCAGATCATCTGTCTTCTGGAAGCATCTTGGCTGTCGACCAAAGCCCCGCCTCTGGTCGACCACAGAAAAGACAGAAGCAACAGACAGAACTGCTGGCCATCTGGAAACTGCCCCCTGTCGACCAGCGACCAGGCTGTGGTCGACCAACGGGCGACGTGAGTTTCAGCCAGAAGAACCGGCCGTCTGGGGACTGCCCATTGTCGACCAGCGACAGGGTCATGGTCGACCACGGGTTTATATATCGTCCAAAACCGAACTCTAACCGAATTCTGTTTTGGTTCCTTAAAACCTGCAGATGGTTGTTGCAGGTTGTTGGGCTGCTCAGGAGATAAGCTTCCGCACGGGAATCAAGGAAACAATCTTGCTTAGAAGTGGTCAAACTCGTTCTAACGATTGGATTTAAACCGATCCCTGTTTTCTAGCAGATTGGCACTCGATCTGAAAATTGAGCGGGAAGAACTTTATTCTTGAAAATAAAAGAGCTATATGAAGAATATAAGGCAACTAATCACGAAGAAGGAAGCGGTGAGAGAGCACGGAATAGAAGCCAAGGAAGATACACACAGAAGAGGAAGAAGGAGCTCTCCACCAATCAAAAATCTGCAGAAAGGTTAAAGGCAATCTCGTTGCTGCAGAAGGAAGACTTAGCTCAAGACTGTGTGATCTCCAGCAGCAGAACAATCGAAGGCAACTGACTGGAAGATCAACAGGGAGTCTAGGCTTCTTCATAAGCGTGATCAAGTCCCAGGCTGAACACCTATTCTTCTACACACGCCAATATTCAGTCCTGTCTTTCATCACCTGTTCTTATCATCTTTTCATTTCTGATTACAATTATTGTCAAGCTGTGAGGCAGCATAATCAAGCTGTGTGTCAGCAGGTACAAGCTGTGTGTCAGCTGTGTTTTGGTTGAGATCAGAGATTCTCATAGTGAAGCCTTGCTTGAGTTAAGCAAGGGGTGGATGTAAGTCTCAGGAAGAGACTGAACCACCTTAAAAATCCTTTCTTGTGGTGTGCTTGTGTGTGTTTGATTTCCTATACGTATGCTTGCATCTTTACTATCCGCATTAGTTCTATGATTCATTAATTACCAGTAGCTCATCTGGTCGATAGTCAGTAAATTATCAAAAAGGGGGAAAGATCTATTCACCCCCCCTTTAGATCTATTCAGTCCGTATCCAACAGTGGTTGGGGACAGTGGACGCACGTCGACGGGCGTGACCCCAGCTAGTCACTTGTTTGTGGTTACTTGTTCGATGTTTGCGCCTCGGGTAGGAGCTACCACGCCAGGCGGTTCACCTGCGACGCGGTGTAAGACGCCAGGGGACGCTACCGGCTGTGCTTCTAGTGGGTGGTACTCCTGTCGAGTACGGAGTGACAAACTGTCAGTCGGGTATTTTCGACCTTCGGGTTCTTTGCGGTTCGACCGTTGAGTTTCGGTCTTCCCACTGTGGCACGTGTGTCGATTTGCGTGCCGTAGGACTTGGTTCCGTAGAGTACAGGGCTTTCCTTTCTGAGGTACTTTCCTACCGCTAGTGTATTGGTTTCTCGTTTTACGAGGTAGGGTTCGAGTGATCCGTACTGAGTCTTGTTTCGAGACTCATTCCCTGCGTGTTTTCACCATGTTTCAGGTGAGGCGCCGCCCCGGGGGAGCGCGTCTGGGGTGCAGCGTGGTGCGGGTGCCCAGAGGTAGTGCCAGAGGTCAGAGCCGGGGTATGCCCCGTGTAGCTGTACTTTCCTTTCTTGTCACTGTACTAGTTGTGGACTACTGTTGCTATTGTTGTTATATTGTGGACCATGTAAAATGTTAATTTATTTCCTGCTTAATATTATAACTATTTAATTTCTGCAATTACTTGTGATACTTGCGTAGTTTCCACACCATCCTTTTAACCCTTCCGAGTCTTCGGGCTCGTGGGTGGCGGTGCGAGTCTCGGGTTATCGGGCCTTCCCGGTAATCAGATTCTCGGGTCATTTCAGTTGGTATCAGAGCGCGGTTGTTGAATTACATGAGAATCATAGGTAATTATAGTGGTCCACTAGTCCACAGCAATGATGTACAGGTGACGCTGGCATTGGGCACCACGTGTTTATTTTGACCTTGCCGTTTTCGTGTTTTCTGTCTTGTGCTTCAGGAGCGAGTATGGCGCCGAGGAGGAGCTCTCGCTCTCAGCAGGGGCAGTCGGCTGGAGGTCAGGAGATCCAGCAGGGGGTCCAAAGGGACCAGGAGGAGCATAGTAGAGTGCCACCGGGGGCTACCGAGGCCGCGGATACTGCGAGAGTTCCGGGGGCCGAGGATTTCTTCTGTAGCATGTACCAGCTTATGTCTCAGCAGTTCGGCGGAGAGGCTGGTGAGGGCTCGTCAGTTAGGGGTGGGCCAGGCCGAGCTGTGAGGGACTTCATGCAGTTCCATCCACCTTACTTCAGCGGCCAGGCAGACCCTGATGCGGCTCGTGATTGGCTCGATGAGATGGAGCGGGTGTTCAGTTCTACGAAGAGTACTGCCGAGGACAGAGTGGTGTTGGCCTACAACCAGTTGCAGGGTACGGCTCGGAGGTGGTGGTCTTCCGAGTGGAAGACGTTTTTTCAGCTTCGTCCACTTGAGCAGATCGAGTGGGATGACTTCGTTAGTGCTTTCGAGTGTACGTACTGTCCAGATTATGTCGCTACGCAGCGGATGCGGGAGTTTCTGGAGCTGGTGCAGGGTGACATGTCCGTGTTGCAGTACAGGGCCCGATTTGTCGAACTGGGTAAGTATGCACCTCACATCATGGAGTATGCGAGGGTGGAGACCGCGCAGTTTGTTCAGGGTTTCAGGCTGGAACTGAGGCACCATTTGATCGCGAACGGGGCCACTGATCTAGAGACAGCGTCTCGTGTTGCGGCTTCTTTGGAGATGGATATGTAGAGGATCCGAGGACCGATCAGCCAGGGGCAGTCCTTGTCAGGTCGCAGCCAGTAGCCGGCTGCCCAGCAGCAGGGTTCCTTCCAGCATGCGCCGGGTGGTTCAGGAGTACCGGCATCGGCAACTTTGGTGACGAGATCTGCATCTTTTGGCACGAAGGTCAAGAAGTTCTTCGCGAAGAATTTTCGAAAGAAGAAGTCCAAGGATCAGCGGCAGGCTTCATCAGGCAGTGTACAGCAGCCGATTCCTTTGCAGCGTCAGGGATCAGTGGGTGGATCGCGAGGACCGTGTCCACGGTGTGGTGGGACCCGCCTAGGCAGGCAGTGCACGACGCCGATCATCTATTTTCGGTGTGACCAGCCAGGGCATATGGCGTGCGACTGTCCTCAGAGGCCGCCACAGCAGCAGTTTCCTCAGCAGTAGCAGATTCTCCAGCAGTAGAGGCAGCAGCAGCAGCAGCAGGGATAGTATCCGCCGCTACCCAGGTCAGCTAGTGTGGGAGGCAGGCAGAGAGCTCGGGGCCAAATCACGCACATGACCAGGGCAGAGCCAGTGGCGTCGTAGCTCGTGGAAGGTACCGTTCAGATTTTGGGTTGTGCGGCTCGGGTTTTATTTGATTCTGGCGCGTCTCATTCGTTTATTTCGGAGGATTTCGCGTCGAGCATCGAGGAGCCGGTGACCCAGTTGTCCTGTGACTTGACAGTGGAATTGCCTTCATGTGATTTTATGATCACTCCGTATTACTTCGACCAGGTTCCGGTGTGGATCGATGGACGAAGTATGCCAAGCAGGTTGTATGCGTTGCAGCTTCGGGATTATGATGTGATTCTAGGCATGGATTGGCTCGAGACCCATGGAGCGGTGGTGGATTGTGGAATGAAGAGGGTCTACTTTCAGCATCCGAGCAAGAGGACCTTTCTATTTCTAAGGTATCCGTTCCACCTCTTCTCGATTCCTTATCTCTGCTATTCGAGCCCATCGATTGCTTGATTCCGATTGTCGGGGTTTTCTCACGTTCGTGGTTGTGTCTGACCGGATGGAGCCGGATGTCGAGGACATTCCGGTGGTGTGCGAGTTTCCCGATGTTTTTCCCGAGGAGTTGCCTGGATTACCTCCCCAGCGGGAGATCGATTTCGTGATCGAGGTTGTGCTGTTGGATACGGACTGAATAGATCTAGAGGGGGGGGTGAATAGATCTTTCCCCCTTTTTGATAATTTACTGACTATCGACCAGATGAGCTACTGGTAATTAATGAATCATAGAACTAATGCGGATAGTAAAGATGCAAGCATACGTATAGGAAATCAAACACACACAAGCACACCACAAGAAAGGATTTTTAAGGTGGTTCAGTCTCTTCCTGAGACTTACATCCACCCCTTGCTTAACTCAAGCAAGGCTTCACTATGAGAATCTCTGATCTCAACCAAAACACAGCTGACACACAGCTTGTACCTGCTGACACACAGCTTGATTCTGCTGCCTCACAGCTTGACAATAATTGTAATCAGAAATGAAAAGATGATAAGAACAGGTGATGAAAGACAGGACTGAATATTGGCGTGTGTAGAAGAATAGGTGTTCAGCCTGGGACTTGATCACGCTTATGAAGAAGCCTAGACTCCCTGTTGATCTTCCAGTCAGTTGCCTTCGATTGTTCTGCTGCTGGAGATCACACAGTCTTGAGCTAAGTCTTCCTTCTGCAGCAACGAGATTGCCTTTAACCTTTCTGCAGATTTTTGATTGGTGGAGAGCTCCTTCTTCCTCTTCTGTGTGTATCTTCCTTGGCTTCTATTCCGTGCTCTCTCACCGCTTCCTTCTTCGTGATTAGTTGCCTTATATTCTTCATATAGCTCTTTTATTTTCAAGAATAAAGTTCTTCCCGCTCAATTTTCAGATCGAGCGCCAATCTGCTAGAAAACAGGGATCGGTTTAAATCCAATCGTTAGAACGAGTTTGACCACTTCTAAGCAAGATTGTTTCCTTGATTCCCGTGCGGAAGCTTATCTCCTGAGCAGCCCAACAACCTGCAACAACCATCTGCAGGTTTTAAGGAACCAAAACAGAATTCGGTTAGAGTTCGGTTTTGGACGATATATAAACCCGTGGTCGACCATGACCCTGTCGCTGGTCGACAATGGGCAGTCCCCAGACGGCCGGTTCTTCTGGCTGAAACTCACGTCGCCCGTTGGTCGACCACAGCCTGGTCGCTGGTCGACAGGGGGCAGTTTCCAGATGGCCAGCAGTTCTGTCTGTTGCTTCTGTCTTTTCTGTGGTCGACCAGAGGCGGGGCTTTGGTCGACAGCCAAGATGCTTCCAGAAGACAGATGATCTGATGCTTTTCTGGTTGAGTTCGTTGGTCGACCATAACCACTTCCCTGGTCGACAAGCGGCCTTTGACACTTCTTCTGATTTGTTGATTCCACTTGGATTTCAGTGGACCTGAAATTACTTAACTTATCAGAGGTAAATTGAATGAGTCCAATACTTTGAAGGAACAATCAAACCACTTGTATTTGTTATGAAACAAGATAGAACTTGATTAATCAAACATATCCTATTGTCATCATCAAAACCAAGGGATGCACAACATTCTCCCCCTTTTTGATGATGACAACCATGAGTCATTGTGACAAACAACAGATTATAAAATTCATTTGATATTGCATGCAAGGCTATCATAGCACAGATTTCATTCAGTCAATTCGTTTGATGTGTCTTTCAAAAACAATAGCACTAATTACATGAGAGACTCAAAAAAGGATAAAGACACTGAGGACACGTAGACAAAGTAAACTTGACATCTAGACACACATCTAGACACACAACTAGACACACAATGACACATAAGCTTCTCTCTCCCCCTTTGTCAACAGCAAAAAGTGAACCAACGCGATGAAACAAACGAGCGGTCAGGATTTAATCAGCATAACTCATATTTTGGGAAATTATCGAAGTGTACCCCCTTTCTTTAATAAGACATTTAAGTAACCTTTCCTCCCTTTCTCAAAGACCACCTTGTGACAAATTCGAGTGGGTCTTGTGGTTCAAAGAATTTGAAAGTATTGCCCCAATAAATTGACTCCCCATATCCACTTTCTTACTCACGGCTCCTTAAACTTATAATATTGTTCATGAGATAATTTTACTAGCTGAACAAGCTGAACAGTGTTTTATGCCTCTATTTGCATATAGTGCATTAGGTCAACCATTTTTGTTGCCTTTTCGTTTTGAAATATTTAAGAGCTGTGGTCAGGTTTATCACATGCTTTTCCACACGAGGAGACACGCTTTTTACACGCCAGAAACCCCGGCTACTTAGCATGCCTAACCATTCCATTTTTAACTGGGACACACTTTTTATCCGTGAGGATATACGTTTATCAGACGCCAATATCCCCAGTTACTCAGGATGCCCAATTAATAATTTTGAGAGTGGCAGAGGTAGATTGAGTCTTCATGACATACATGTCTCCCACTTAATTTTTCAGCCAATTTTGCTTTGTGATAGAGAACAGTAGTTTCTCAGAACTCAGTCCATTGCTCTACCAAGAAGGCAGAATTATGGCGTATTCCATATACATTCATGCTATAGCAGCGTTTATTTTCACTGTCCAACACAGACACAGGTAGAGAAACAGTCTCATTACTAAAAACATAAGTTCTCAATAGTCTTGAGTCAGAGTCATAGTTATGGTTTGAATTTATTGCAGTAGTACAGGTCAAATTCTCATTACTACACTTAACCTTTACTCTCATTGATGACTTTGGTGATTTTCTTGTAAGATATGGTTAGGTTGTTCAATGATTTATTAAGGAATGAGTTTACACTTTTTACTCCCCCTCAATTTGTGAGTCCTTGCTGAAGATAGAAAACAATAAGTTGGCCACAAAGAGATATAGAGACACAAGGAATAGGAAGTGTGAACAAGGATGAGTGAGTAAAGCAAAACTGAGCTCAGAGTCCAAAAAGTTCAGAAGATTTCCCACCAAAGCCAGCAGCTTGATTAGATCCAATTTCCCTTTTTCAGGTCCTTTGTCGACCATGGAGTGGCCTGTGGTCGACCTTTGTGCTGACACAGAACCTGCCTGTTGAGAAGACTGCGTTCTGACAAACCTGTTGTCGACCATTGGATCGCCTGTGGTCGACAGCTGCGAATTCCCAGAGCTAACTATTTCCTGTCCTGATGCCTTGGTCGACCAGCGCCTTGTCTGTGGTCGACCACAAGAGATGAGCCGTAGAGAACCAGTATTCTGTAGAACTTGCTGAAGTAGCACCCGACACAAGACTTTCCAAACTCAAAAACTTGACCAGTACTAGAGACCTAGTTGACATAACTTAGACAGAAATGACAGAATCTATGCAGTGAACACATGAATATGATTATTTCAAGAATTTTCAGGAGAAATTCTACAAATTCCTAACTCCCTTCTTAGAGTTGAAAATCTGTCATTGTTAAGGGGTTTTGTGAAAATGTCTGCCAGTTGTTTTTCAGTTTCTACAAAATGAAGCATGAAATTTCCTTTGGAGACCTCATCTCTTAGAAAGTGATGACGGATCTCAATGTGTTTTGTCCTAGAGTGTTGAATGGGGTTTTTAGACAAATTAATAGCACTAGTGTTGTCACAGAAAATAGGTGCACATCCAAGATCTACATTGTAGTCTTGGAGTTGATGTTTTATCCACAAAACCTGTGTACCACAGCTCCCTACTGCGACATACTCAGCCTCAGCAGTGGAGAGTGCCACAGAATGCTGTTTTTTAGAAGCCCATGATATTAAACATCCACCTAATATTTGACAATAACCACTAGTACTCTTCCTATCAATTTTGCAACCAGCATAATCAGCATCTGAATATGAAATTAAATCTAGTTTGCAATAAGTAGGATACCATAAACCCAATTCTTGGGTACCGGCAAGGTAACGAAGGATACGCTTGACAGCCCCTAAATGTGAATCTCTAGGGCTAGATTGATATCTAGCACACATGCATACACTGAACTGAATGTCTGGCCTAGAGGCAGTTAAATATAGTAGGGATCCGATCATACCTCTGTATTTCTTGGCATCTACCATGTTACCTTTTACATCAGCCTCCAATGTTGCATTTGTCCCCATGGGTGACTCTATTGGTTTGCAGCTCTCCATGCCAAACTTTTTCAGCATCTCCTTTATGTACTTGGATTGATTTATGAAGTAGCCTTCTCTACATTGTAGAATCTGCAATCCAAGAAAGAACTGTAAATCACCCATTAAACTCATTTCAAACTCATTGGTCATTAGATTTGCAAATTCAGTACATAATGAAGCTTCAGTGGATCCAAACACAATATCATCCACATAGATTTGCACAATTAGTATATTCTTACCTTGGGTCTTGGAGAATAATGTTTGATCAATTTTACCTCTTGTGTAGCCCTTTTTGGTGAGGAATGAACTCAGTCTGTCGTACCATGCCCTAGGAGCCTGCTTTAAACCATACAAAGCCTTATGCAGTTTAAAGACATGATTAGGAAGATCATCATTTTCAAAACCAGGGGGTTGTTCCACAAAGACTTCTTCCTTTACAAAGCCATTTAGAAAGGCACTTTTTACATCCATTTGCTGCAATTTAATTCCATGGGACGCCGCAAATGCTAACAATATTCTAATGGCTTCTAACCTTGCAACTGGAGCATATGATTCTTCAAAATCAACTCCAAATTCTTGGTTATACCCCTTAGCCACCAACCGAGCCTTGTTCCTCATAACAACTCCTTCTTCATTAAGCTTATTTTTATAAACCCATTTGGTTCCAATAACAGGATGAGATGAGGGTCTGGGAACAAGTTTCCAAACCTGATTTCTTTCAAATTGATTTAATTCTTCATGCATGGCATTTATCCAAGATTCATCTCTTAAAGCTTCCTCTACATTTTTAGGCTCAACTTGAGATACAAGGGCTAGCTGATCTAATTCATCAACTGTTTTAAGCTGAGATCTAGTTTTCCTCGGTTCATTAATTCCTCCAATGATGTTATCTAGAGGATGATCTCTGAGAAATCTCAGATTTTCAGAATTGTTACCTGGGATGATCTCTCCTTCGGGTTGATCATTGGAATCACCTTGCTTTGGTTCTGCTTCAGTCTCCATTGGTTCCTCTTTGCCTTCCAGAAATTCCCCATCTTCATCTTTGCCTACCTGTCCAGTTTTGTCAAAGTCATTATTTTCATCAAATGTGATATGTGGGGATTCTTCAACTAGCTGATCTTTGGTGTTGTAGACTCTATAGGCTCTTGATCGGTCAGAGTATCCCAAGAAGATTCCTGGGTCACTCTTTGGTTCAAATTTGTCCAATGATCTCTTGTCATTGTTATGAATAAAACACCTTACACCGAAGATCCTAAAATGAGCTAGAGATGGCTTCTTACCTTTGAACACCTCATATGGAGTTTTCGCACTAGATGGTCTTACCATTGCCCTGTTTACAATATAACATGCTGTATTGACCGCCTCAGCCCAAAATCTTCTTGGAAGATTGGCTTCAACTAACAAGGTTCTGGCCATTTCAACAAGTGTGCGATTCCTTCTTTCCACCACTCCATTTTGCTCTGGCGTCCTTGGTGAGGAGAACCTGTGATTTATTCCTTTGTTCCTGCAGAATTCATCAAACTCTGAATTTTCAAATTCTCCCCCATGATCAGATATTATTGAACACACTTTGGACTTACCATCCTGCTTCATTCTTCTGTAAAAATCCTGAAATTCATGAAAGGCATCGTTTTTATGTGATAAAAACATTACCCATGTGAATCTAGAGAAATCATCAACTAGTACATAACCGTACCTCTTACCACTAAGACTAGCAGTTCTTGTTGGGCCAAAAAGGTCCATGTGCACAAGTTCTAGTGGTCTAGAAGATTGACTTTCAGTTCTACCTTTGAATGATTTTCTTGTTTGCTTACCTTGGGTACATGATTCACATACTTTGACATTTTGAGCAAACGAAATTTCAGGTAAACCAGAAACCATTTTATTCTTAACCAATTTGTGCAGCACCCTGTAGCTAACATGCCCTAGCCTTCGGTGCCACAACCAAGTCAGGTCCTCCTTCTTGGCGGTGAGGCACAAGTTGGAGTGGGCTGGATCATCCAAGTCTATCATGTAGACATTATTTACTCTCTTGCCCATAAACTTAACTTTAGCCGAATTTGGTTCAAGAATTTTACAGATCTTAGAATCAAAGACTACTTGATGGCCTTTGTCGCATAGCTGACTGATGCTTAGAAGATTATATTCCAGGCCATCCACTAGCAGTACATCTTCAATGCAATTTGTAGATGTCTTACCTACCTTACCTTTCCCAATGATCTTGCCTTTGTTATTTCCTCCAAATGTCACATGTCCTCCATCTTTTGAGTTTAGCTCGGAGAATTTTGCCTTGTCCCCTGTCATATGTCTTGAGCAGCCACTATCTAAGTACCACTTGTTGTGTATAGCTGCCAAACACACCTGCATCACAAGTTACACAGAAACTTTTGGACCCCAATGGTACCCGGGTCCAAGATAGCTTGTGAAATTATGAAATTGCTGCAGTAATCCTTTGGGAACCCAGATTCTGTTAGAGCAGTGTAAATTTTTATTTCTGAACTTGTTCAGGTTGGGTTGCTTTTGTTCTAAAGCTTCTTTAATCTGAGTCCACCTTTGTGTATTCAAGTTTTCATTTTGTTTTACCCGAGAAAACCTGTGATTTCTGTTTGCTTGTCTGGCCATGGTCGACTTTTGGTATGTCTGTGGTCGACCATCGCGTCTCCAGAACTCAGCGTCTGTTCTGGCAGCACCTCTGGTCGACATCTGGTGTACCTGTGGTCGACCACTGCTTCTCCAGTAACCAGCGCCTGTTCTGGCAGATCCTCTGGTCGACAGATGAAGGGTCTGTTGTCGACCAGCCTGTCTCCAGACATCTTGTTTTCCAGATTTATGTCTTTTAACTTGGTTTAGTCCTTGGTTTGTTTGGTGATTTCTGTGAATTTGGGTTTCTTGTTTATTATTTTGAATCTTATATTGATTGACTGTTTTCTCTTTAAAATTTCTCTCTTCCTTGGTGACATTGTTCCTTTTGGAGGAGCATTCAGCTACATCCTCTTGTTTATCTTGGTATAGATTAATCAGGGGCCTTTTTCCTTTTGAGTCAGCAATCCCAGTTACGGTTTTTATTTGGAATTCCTTTTTAGCCGTAGGATTGTATCCTAACCCTTCTTTTTGAAAGTTTACTTTTATTCCCAAGACAGCATTTAAGTTTTCTTGACCTTGAGTCATTTTTTCCAAGGTCTCCTGTTTGTTTTTCAGGTCACTCTTAATTCTTTCTATTTCTCTTAGGAGTTGGTTGTTTTCTTCCTTGAGTGAATTGTTTCTTTCTTGACTTAACTTAGTTTCCTGTTCATATTCTTGAGTCTTTAGTTTTAACTCATCAATGTCGTTTTTTAGCATTTCATTCTCTTCGGACATTCTCTTGTGGTTTTCTTCATCTAAGTCCATTTGATTCAGCTTGTTTTTCAGTGACTTGATTTCCATTTCTAGTTCAGTTTTGTTTTCCATTGAATTGCTGTCTTTATTCAGTTGACTGATCTTCTTCTTCAAATGTTTATTTTCCTTTCTTATTCTTTCATAAGTATCAAGCAATTCTGAATATACTTCTTCCCAATCCGAACTAGAGAAGTCTTGAAATGGGGAACTTACCTCAAGATCACTGTTGTCTCCCTTGGCCATCAGACAGAGCTTTCCTTCTTCTTCCTCGGAAGTTGTTTCCTCTTCACTGCTCTCTTCCTCCTCACTCCAAGTGCTAATCATCGCCTTGGGTTTCTTGCCTTTCCACTTGAAGCTTGATTTCTTAGGAGCTTCTGGACATTCAGCCTTCATATGTCCAGGCTGCCTGCAATTGTAGCAAATGAGTTTGTTAGAAGGAGCCTTATGTTTATCAGATTTAAACTGGGATGACTTCCTTACCATGCCCTTTGGATTTCTGAATCCTTTACCTTCCTTCCGCAGGAATTTTTTAAATTTTCTTGTAAGCATGGCTAGCTCACCAGATTCTTCACCTGAGCTAGATGAGTCATCATTGTCAGACACCTCAGAGGTGCTTGTCTTAGTCTTTAGGGCAAGTTGCTTCTTTTTCTTGCCCTCATCTTCCTTTCTCTTCAGATTGACCTCATAGGCCATCAGGGATCCTACTAACTCATCCACTGTCATTGTTGTGAGATCCTTTGAGTCCTCAATGACTGTGGCCTTGGTATGCCACATCGATGTGAGAGACCTTAAAATCTTCCTCACTAATTCCTGCTCTTTGTATGTCTTCCCTAAGCTCTTCAAGCCATTAGTCAATTGTACTAATCTGGCATACATCTCAGAAATACTTTCATCATTTTTCATCCTAAACATCTCATATTCTGAGACTAGCATATTTGCTTTTGTCTCTCTTACCTCGGAAGTACCTTCGTAGATTACCTTTAGACGATCCCACATTTCTTTGGCTGTTGCGCATTGGGAAACTCTTGAGAATTCTGTGGGGTGTAGTGAGCACTGCATCACGTTCATGGCTCCCCAGTTGACAGTTGATTTCCTGACCTGTTCTCTGGTCCAGGTTTCTTCATCTTCCGGTAGCTCAAAAGGTCCGCGGCTCACTACCCTCCACATCTCGTGGTCTTGCGCACGTAAGAACACCTGCATACGATTTTTCCAATAAGAATAATCAGTTCCATCAAAATATGGAGGTCTAGTTACAGAGTGCCCCTCAGCTATGAGGCTTTTAGAGTTCAGTCCGCCCGGTCTCTCCTGGTTGTTAGACCACATTTTTGGAGAACCTGCTCTGATACCACGTGTTGGATACGGACTGAATAGATCTAGAGGGGGGGGTGAATAGATCTTTCCCCCTTTTTGATAATTTACTGACTATCGACCAGATGAGCTACTGGTAATTAATGAATCATAGAACTAATGCGGATAGTAAAGATGCAAGCATACGTATAGGAAATCAAACACACACAAGCACACCACAAGAAAGGATTTTTAAGGTGGTTCAGTCTCTTCCTGAGACTTACATCCACCCCTTGCTTAACTCAAGCAAGGCTTCACTATGAGAATCTCTGATCTCAACCAAAACACAGCTGACACACAGCTTGTACCTGCTGACACACAGCTTGATTCTGCTGCCTCACAGCTTGACAATAATTGTAATCAGAAATGAAAAGATGATAAGAACAGGTGATGAAAGACAGGACTGAATATTGGCGTGTGTAGAAGAATAGGTGTTCAGCCTGGGACTTGATCACGCTTATGAAGAAGCCTAGACTCCCTGTTGATCTTCCAGTCAGTTGCCTTCGATTGTTCTGCTGCTGGAGATCACACAGTCTTGAGCTAAGTCTTCCTTCTGCAGCAACGAGATTGCCTTTAACCTTTCTGCAGATTTTTGATTGGTGGAGAGCTCCTTCTTCCTCTTCTGTGTGTATCTTCCTTGGCTTCTATTCCGTGCTCTCTCACCGCTTCCTTCTTCGTGATTAGTTGCCTTATATTCTTCATATAGCTCTTTTATTTTCAAGAATAAAGTTCTTCCCGCTCAATTTTCAGATCGAGCGCCAATCTGCTAGAAAACAGGGATCGGTTTAAATCCAATCGTTAGAACGAGTTTGACCACTTCTAAGCAAGATTGTTTCCTTGATTCCCGTGCGGAAGCTTATCTCCTGAGCAGCCCAACAACCTGCAACAACCATCTGCAGGTTTTAAGGAACCAAAACAGAATTCGGTTAGAGTTCGGTTTTGGACGATATATAAACCCGTGGTCGACCATGACCCTGTCGCTGGTCGACAATGGGCAGTCCCCAGACGGCCGGTTCTTCTGGCTGAAACTCACGTCGCCCGTTGGTCGACCACAGCCTGGTCGCTGGTCGACAGGGGGCAGTTTCCAGATGGCCAGCAGTTCTGTCTGTTGCTTCTGTCTTTTCTGTGGTCGACCAGAGGCGGGGCTTTGGTCGACAGCCAAGATGCTTCCAGAAGACAGATGATCTGATGCTTTTCTGGTTGAGTTCGTTGGTCGACCATAACCACTTCCCTGGTCGACAAGCGGCCTTTGACACTTCTTCTGATTTGTTGATTCCACTTGGATTTCAGTGGACCTGAAATTACTTAACTTATCAGAGGTAAATTGAATGAGTCCAATACTTTGAAGGAATAATCAAACCACTTGTATTTGTTATGAAACAAGATAGAACTTGATTAATCAAACATATCCTATTGTCATCATCAAAACCAAGGGATGCACAACATGTGCCTGGTACGGGACCTTTGACGAAGGCTCCCTATCGTATGGCCCCCACTGAGTTGAGGGAGTTGAGGGCGCAGTTGCAGGAACTGTTGGCCAAGGGGTATATTCGTCCTAGTTTTTCCCCTTGGGGTGTGCCCGTGTTGTTTGTGAAGAAGAAGGACGGTAGTCTACGCTTGTTCATTGACTATCGGCAGCTGAATGAAGTGACCATTAAGAACAAGTATCCGTTACCGCAGATTGATGATTTGTTCGACCAGCTTCAATCTGCGCGAGTGTTCTCGCGGATTGATTTGCGGTCCGGTTACTATCAGCTGAGAATTCGCGAGTCCGATGTGGAGAAGACTACGTTCAGTACGAGGTACGGGCATTATGAGTTTCTGGTGATGCCGTTTGGGCTCCCCAATGCCCCTGCAGCCTTCATGGACTTGATGCAGAGGGTGTTTCATCTGTATTTGGACCAGTTCGTGATCATCTTCGTGGATGACATCCTTGTTTATTCACGGTCTGCCGAGGAGCACGCGTACCATTTGGGTGTGGTGCTGCAGACGTTGCGAGATCACCAGTTGCACGGGAAGCTCAGCAAGTGCGAGTTTTGGCTCAGCGAGGTGCACTTTCTGGGGCACGTGATTTCTGGTGATGGCATTTCCGTGGACCCCGCCAAGGTCGAGGCAGTGATGCAGTGGCCGAGGCCGAGGTCGGTAACGGAGATCCGTAGTTTCTTAGGGCTCGCGGGTTATTATCGTCGGTTTATCCAGGATTTTTCTCGCATTGCGGCCCCGATGACTAGGCTCACACGGAAGGATGTGCCTTTCGTCTGGTCTGAGGAGTGTGAGCAGAGCTTCAGGGAACCGAAGAGATTGCTCACCTCGGCTCCGGTGTTGGTTTTGCCTTCTGGATCGGGAGGTTTCGTGGTGTGTACAGATGCTTTCGGCATTGGATTGGGTGCTGTGTTGATGCAGCATGGTAGAGTGGTGGCTTATGCATCTCGACAGCTAAAGCCCCACGAGGAGAACTACCCTACCCATGACCTTGAGTTGGCGGCAGTGATCTTCGCACTGAAGATCTGGAGGTATTATCGGTACGGTGAGAAGTTCGAGGTGTTCACTGACCATCAGAGTCTGAGGTATGTGTTCTCGCAGAGAGATCTAAACCTCAGGCAAAGGCGTTGGATGGAGTTCATGAAGGACTATGACTTCACCCTGTCTTATCAGCCGGGCAGGATGAATGTCGTTGCCGATGCCTTGAGTCGGAAGGTTGTAGTCAGTGCCTTGATGTTGAGAAAGTGGAGGCTCTGGGAACAAGTGTCCGAGGTATCTTTCAGGCTCAAGATTCCCCAAGAGCAAGGGTTGGCAGTGCTTGCGAGTCTAATTGTCACTCCTGCTATCCGTCGTCAGGTGACAGAGGCTCAGCATGCAGACCCTGAGTTGCCCCGGATTCTAGCTATGGCTGAGGTGGAGCTGGGCGAGGATAGCGCTGCTAGGTTTCGCGGCAGGCTGTACGTCCCAGCGGAGGAGCAGGTTCGTCGTGCGGTGTTACGCGAGGCTCATGGGAGCAGGTACACTGTACACCCGGGTGCGACGAAGATGTATCGGAACTTGCGAAGGCAGTTCTGGTGGTCTGGCATGAAGAGGGATGTCGCAGAGTTTGTGGCCAGGTGCCTGATCTGTCAGTAGGTGAAAGCGGAGCATCAGCGACCAGGAGGTACTCTCCAGTCCTTGGATGTTCCTGCTTGGAAGTGGGACCATGTGACCACGGATTTTGTGGTGGGATTGCCGAGGACCCCGTGTGGGCAGGACAGTATTTGGTTGCTGGTGGATCGGCTGAGGAAGGTGACGCAGTTGTTACCAGTCAAAGTCAGCTGGAGCGTGTCCAAGTTGGCTCGTTTTTATGTGGAGCGGATCGTGCCGTTGCATGGGGTTCCCATTTCGATTGTGTCGGATCGGGATCCGCGCTTCACTTCTGGATTCTGGAGGAGTTTCCAGCGAGCTCTTGGCATGGAGTTGGCGTTTAGCTCGGCGTATCATCCTCAGTCAGATTGTCAGTCTGAGAGGACCATTCAGACTTTGGAGGACATGCTGAGATCCTGCTGCCTGGAGTGGCAGGGGAGTTGGATTCATCACCTACCGTTGGTGGAGTTTACCTATAACAACAGCTATCATTGGAGCATCGGCATGGCTCCTTATGAGGCATTGTATGGGCGTCCTTGTCGAACTCCACTTGATTGGTTTGAGGTGGGTGAGCGTGTTTTGACGGGACCGGAATTGGTGCAGCAATGTGTGGATGTTGTGCACCTGGTTCGTCAGAACATGTTGGCGGCCCAGAGTCAGCAGAAGAGCTATGCTGACCGTAGGAGGCAGCCTCTCGAGTTCGCCGTGGGCGATCATGTGTTCTTGAGAGTTTCTCCGATGAAGGGGGTGATGCGTTTTGGACGGCGTGGGAAGCTGAGTCCCCGCTATATTGGTCCTTTCACGATTGTAGAGCGCATCGGTGAGGTTGCTTACCGGTTACGGTTACTTCCTGAGTTGGCGTCGGTGCATGACGTGTTCCACGTCTCGATGTTGCGGAAGTATATGCCCGATGACTCTCATGTGCTCGAGTTTTCTGTTTGGCCTGAGGTGACTCCAGATCTCTCTCTCCCAGAGTTTCCGATCCGCGTGGAGGATAGGCGAGAGCAGCGCCTGCGCAACAAGGTCATTCCCTTGGTAAAAGTCGTGTGGCAACGACAGTCTGGTGGCAAGGCTTCGTGGGAACGTGAGGACGAGATGCGTCAGCAGTTCTCGTATTTATTTGAGTGAGTCTTCCTCTTCTTTCCCCTTTGGTTGTTCTCAATTTCGAGGACGAAATTCCTTAAGAGGGGAGGGCTGTAATATCCCGGACCTTTCGGATCCTTCTTTGTGGGTCCCGGATCTAGTTTTCGGAGCGTCCGGCTCTGTTGTGTCTGAAATTTGATTTCGGACATCTTTCGTATTCGGATCGGCGCGATCTAGAGTTGTTTCGGAGGCCCGGAGGTGTTCCGCGGTTTTTCCGCGTATGTTTTCCGATTTCCAGTGTGTGTTTTAGCTTTTTCTTCGGAAGCTCGCTGCGGGTGAACTGGGCAATTCACCCCGACACGAGTGGTACCGTTGCGATCGGTGCGTTCCAAGGATTCTGAAAATATATTTTTCTATTTTTCGGTATTTTTTCAAAAAATCGGATTTTCTATATATTCCCATTTCTTTTCTTTTTCTTTTCCACCTTCTCTTTCTTCTTCTTCTTCCTCCTCCACCGTAACCCTCTCCCTCTCCCCCTCTTCCTCCCGGTTGACCGCGGCGGACCCCTATCCGGCTGCAAACGACGACGGGGCGACGGCGCGGTGATGTGGGCGGCGGCGAGGTGATCGTGGGGGCGTGCGGTGCTCGCGAGAAGCTTGAAGGATGAGAGTTTTCTAAGGCGTTCTTCGTGGTTTGTGGACGATCCGGCGGAGCATTCGCTCCATTGAGGTAGGGTGACGTTCCTTATCCTCTTGCCGTTCATTTTCGTGGTTTGTAGGCCGCGGGGAGGCCGAGAAGGGCTAGATCGAGCATGTTGGGGTTTTTCCATGCTTTGGGGAGAGTCGCCCGATCTATGATTTTAGCCCGCGATTTCGCGTTTGGATGGCGTAGATGCATGCTAGGGGTCCCCAGGGGTCTTCCCCTTTGATTTCCCCCTCTCCGGTGGAGGCATGGGAGCGTGGTTGAAATTTTTGGGCATTTCCGCCGTTTTTGCCGTCGGGTGAGTGTGACGGTCCTTCCAGGGACCATCACATGTTGTAACGCGCCTGGGAGGGGCCGTTACTTGCCCATGGTTTAGCCCTAAGGGGTCGGGGACTCTGACGGTCCCCCGATTGACCGCCGTTTGAGTGTGACGCGCCTGGGCAGGGTTGCGTGCCATAGGGTCTAGTTCTGTAGAGTACAGGGCTTTCCTTTCCGAGGTACTTTCCTACCGCTAGAGTAGTGGTTTCTCATTTTACGAGGTAGGGTTCGAGTGATCCCTACTGAGTCTTGTTCCGAGACTCATTCCCTGTGTGTTTTCACCGTGTTTCAGGTGAGGCGCCACCTTCGGGGAGCGCGTCAGGAGCGCAGCGTGGTGCGGGTGCCCAGAGGTAGTGCCAGAGGTCAGAGCCGGGGTATACCCCGTGTAGCTGTACTTTTCTTCCTTGTCACTGTACTAGTCGTGGACTACTGTTGCTGTTGTTGTTCTTTCCATTGTGGACCATGTAAATTGTTAATTTATTTCCTGCTTAATATTATAACTGTTTAATTTCTGCAATTATCTGTGATGCTTGTGTAGTTTCCACACCATCCTTTTAACCCTTCCGAGTCTTCGGGCTCGTGGGTGGCGGTATGAGTCTCGGGTTATCGGGCCTTCCCGGTAATCGGATTCTCGGGTCGTTACAGACGGTCCCCCGATTGACCGCCGTTTGAGTGTGACGCGCCTGGGCAGGGCCGTCAGGTGGTTTTGACCGTTGGTTTCTGACCGTTGGGGGTCAGGGTATGTAACGCATGGGGTCAAGCGCGTTACATGTGTGTAACGCGCTGGGCCTATGCCGTTACATCCCGTTCTCACCCTGGACGTGAGGGTTGTGTAACGCGCTGGCCCAAGCGCGTTACATTCGTGTAACGCGTTGGGGCAGACGCGTTACACCCCCTTTTCTCTCTCTTGACCGTGTGGTCTGAGTAACGCGCTGGGCCAAGCGCGTTACATTCTTGTGACGCGCTGGGCCATGCGCGTTAGATTCATGTAACGCATCGGGTCGGGCCGTTACATCCTGTTTTCCGTGGGATAGAGTAACGGTCTGCGTCGGGCCGTTGGGTGCATGTAACGGTCTGGCCTGGACCGTTACATCCTTGTGACGGCCCTAGAGTGGACCGTCACATGCCTGGTTGCCCCATGGGGGTGGCAACCCCGTTTTTACTCCGACTGTGGCCACCGTGCGACGGGGCTGGTGCGTGGGGTGGTTCCCACACGTTGTCGGATTCAGACGTTGTTTTCTGGTGACTTGAGAGTCTACTCCTTTGTGACCCTCCACTAGTCGTAGCCTGCTAGTACGCGTGTGCTAGTCGCACCAGGGAGTGGTGTATGGGCTTACCCTGAGGACGGTTTTAGACTAGTTACCGTCGGGCCCCTCGTCACATCAGAGTCCAGTGCCAGGGGAAAACCAGTCAGAGGGCCAGACCTAGGACGCGTGGTCTGTGTGTGCACACGTGGTTGGGGACAGTGGACGCACGTCTACGGGCGTGACCCTAGCTAGTCACTTGTTTGTGGTTACTTGTTCGGTGTTTGCGCCTCGGGTAGGAGCTACCACGCCAGGCGGTTCACCTGCGGCGCGGTGTAAGACGTCAGGGGACGCTACCGGCTGTGCTTCTAGTGGGTGGTACTTCTGTCGAGTACGAAGTGGCAGACTGTCAGTCGGGTGTTTCTGACCTTCGGGTTCTTTGCGGTTCGACCGTTGAGTTTCGGTCATCCCACCGTGGCACGTGTGTCGATTTGCGTGCCGTAGGGCTTGGTTCCGTAGAGTACAGGGCTTTCCTTTCCGAGGTACTTTCCTACCGCTAGTGTATTGGTTTCTCGTTTTACGAGGTAGGGTTCGAGTGATCCCTACTGAGTCTTGTTCCGAGACTCATTCCCTGCGTGTTTTCACCGTGTTTCAGGTGAGGCGCCCCCCCGGGGGAGCGCGTCTGGGGTGCAGCGTGGTGCGGGTGCCCAAAGGTAGTGCCAGAGGTCAGAGCCGGGGTATGCCCCGTGTAGCTGTACTTTCCTTTCTTGTCACTGTACTAGTTGTGGACTACTGTTGCTATTGTTGTTATATTGTGGACCATGTAAAATGTTAATTTATTTCCTGCTTAATATTATAACTGTTTAATTTCTGTAATTACTTGTGATACTTGCGTAGTTTCCACACCATCCTTTTAACCCTTCCGAGTCTTCGGGCTCGTGGGTGGCGGTGCGAGTCTCGGGTTATCGGGCCTTCCCGGTAATCAGATTCTCGGGTCGTTACATGGCTAAATACAAGTACGTAGAGAGACAAAACGTGCTCGACCATGGTGATATACGACTTCAGTGACTCGCTTCCCAGGCACCGTCCTCTGCCAACGATCATGCTGAGTCTTTAGGCAGACACCCAGCACCCATTTTTTGTTCTGTGGAAGGGTGCCGACGGAGAAGCCACCAACTCCCGTTGTACGGGGATATCTTCTTCGGATCATACACTTCAGAAGAACCCTCTCTTAGACTACTCTCAGCCCCCTGTAGAAGTGCTCGACAACTAAGAGTAGGAGGGAAGTGAGGAGGGTAAATCCGATTCGACGCAGGAACGGCCCAGTGACAAGCGGCCCACTAAGATTCATGCGCGCTAAGCCCAGCCAAGAGGCGAGCGCCCACACTCGATCCAATAAGAGGAGGTTCGGCCCAACAAAGCGTCGGATTCCGCGACGCGCGACGGAGCCGGCCCAAGTGTAGTTCTCACCGGAGGACACTCCGACGACCGACCGTTGCTCCCATGACGTCGGCCTTGACCCCGTAACGGGCGAACACTCGCCATGAGCACCGTGAGACTCGCCCAGGGATCGGGCGGTGCCGAGGCTATCGCCCCCCAACAGGAAATTCCTGCCAACATAGCGGGGGAACGTTACTCTACTAAACGGACCCTTCCCTCCCAAGGGATGAGGTTCCCCGCTCCAGGACAACCCATATAAAAGGGACATCGACAAGAGAGAAGGGCACGGTAGATTCTTCTACTAAATCCCATACTACTACGCAAGAGAAGAGACACGGTGGATACTTTCACCAAAGAGCTCCCCGCTGAGAATTGAGCAACCAGACCTACTACAACGGCAAAGAGGCTACCCGCTACACCTAAAGAGAAACCTCCTCCCGTATGGTCTTACCACCCAGTGAGCACTCTCCGAGAACCCGTTGGGAGCGGCGAGCACGCGTGCGGAAGACCTACACGCCTCTCGGATCGTCTACAACGACCTCTACTCTTCTCTTACTTTACTCTTCTCTGTTGCTCATTGATCCCTTGCTGACTTAAGCATCGGAGGGTTGTCCCCTAGGGTAACACCTGTGACTCCTTCTGACGTCTCTCTGATTTTCTGGTGTTTACAGGTCTTCAAGGGTGCGAGACGACTTTCCCAACAAATAAATAAAGAAGGTGGTACGTGATTTAGAAACTATTTTCCAGCCGATACAACAAGTAAAAATAACTATATATTTGACCAATTAATATGAGTTTTAACAAAAAGCATCTTCACCGGACAAGCAAATCAAGAGTAAGTCAAACAAGCATGTAACAAGTTAAGTCAATCAACGTGACAAGGAATAAGGAATAAGCAAGGGGCGAATTGGGATCCGAAACGGTGCAATGTGATCCAAGTAGTGCTCTCACGTCATTATCATGTAGCGATGAGTTGATAAGTGGACATGTATTTGGACAGGATATATACGTACCTTCTCTACGTAACCTTCATACTATTTTCTTTTAAAGAGAGGGATATATTCGATCGACTCTTTCATTTCTCGGTACACTTCAACCATTAATGCCCTTACCCATGGAATTATATCCCCACAAAATGTAAACATTAAGGTTAAACCTACATATCGATCGTACAACACCTAGTTAGCATGAGTTTGGCGTACGTACATGCGGTCAAAGTTCTCTTTTGAGGGGGATTCGTATTGGAGGTGACGAATGATAGTAAATTTTTTTTTAGGGTTACGGAGATGGACAATCAGGTGGACGCGGCTTTAGAGTTTAGTCCAACACTATTATATGTGCGGGTTAGAATGAAAAGAAGGTGATCGTAAGAGACTACCTAGATCTCACAAGAAATGGGGTGATCGCAAACGCCTTATAGACCGGGGATTGAGGGTCCTACTTGTTCTCACTCTCAACCTATCAAGAACATAGAGTTCGAATCTGCGAGTCAACCATGGAGTTCTTAAAAATCAACTAATAAACACTGAAAACGAACCCACTAAACTATGAAAGTGTAATATATGCTCAACTGTAGGATTATTTATTCAATTGGCCATCAACTGTAGGATATAATCTTCAAATTATTTCTTTAGTTTTATTAAAGACAGTTCGGATGTGAATCGACAAACTGATCAATAGGTAATTAAGCACATGGACAATGTCATCGTAAGGAGATTCTTGACAATTCGTCGCAAGTGTCCACTACAGATTAGTCTAATGCCCGAGGATAAAAGAATTGACTGTTAGGCACCAGTTATTCCATCAAGCCTATCACATGGCGTCTCGATAGTGACCGGCCTTTATGTTACGGTTTGAATACATGTCCGGCTATTAAAGTAATCTTATATGTAATCAAGATTGATTTATTAAAATTAACCCTAAAAATGGAAGGTACTTAAATCGATTGTAAGACTTGTATATGTAGTTGATGGATTGACTGATTGAATCTGGGATGTATCCGGAGGAGTATCAAATTGACTGGCAAGTCGGTTGAAAGAACAAACTAGTCTACAGAGAAAATGATTGAATAAGAAAGAATTACTCTCATAATTGAATATTATTCAGTTGTGTTATCTTTATTGTTGATGTCTAAAATTTGGCAACGAACCTAATGATGCACTGGAGAGAAGAAGTCGACATGCTTTTGCTCAATGGTGAAAGTCAAAAATCAAAAGACATGAATCTAACGGGCTTTGAGCCCTCATTCGGCTCTCTCGTCGGTCTCCTAAAATGGCAGCCCCAAGAATAAAGAGAAGAACAAAATAAAGAGGAAGAAAAGAAGAGCAAAAAGAAAAGGAGAGGAAGAGCAAAAAAGCAGCCCCCTTGAGCTTCAATTGGAAGTCACTTCAAGCCTCATCTGGAAGCCCACTTGAAGTCCCAACGGGCAGCCCCCAAAGCCCCTAAAACGGCAGCCCTTGAAGTCTTTGAAGCGGCCCCTCACAAAGCTCCATTCGGCAGCCCCTTCAAGATTGCAACGGCAGCCCGTTGAAGCTTGATCCGGCAGCCTTCCCCCTCTCATTCCGTAGGGACTCTAAAGCTTGAACCGGCAGCTCATCTAAAGACCGGTCTCAACCGAGCCAAAACATTAACTCCGTAGTCTTAATCAGGTAGAGATCCTCGGACCTCGGGGACATGATGACCTTGAGATACCTTCATTCCCGATCTAAACCATGACCATGCTCGATTTTAATCAAGTTAATAACGATTAACTCTCCCGTCTTAATCGAGGATAGATCTTTAAATCTCAGAGATGACTCGTGAAGACTCACGAGTCGGACTCGAGCTTTTAGTTCGACCAGTGGATCGACCCCACCAATTTCTCCTTTGTTTTTCATTTTCTCCCTTGAAACTCCTTATTTTGTTTAATTAGGTAATTATAAATATTTTGTTTTACTTAACTAGAAAATTAGAAAGTTATTTCCAAACAAATGAACATATAAAATTCTAATTGATTTAATAAGATTGTAAATTTTATATTATTACATGTAGTATTATTATTATTATTTTTCATTTAATTTAATGGGTCAGATTTGGCCGGACCTTACACTTTGGTGAAATAATCCGACCCGCCTTCACCCCGCTTGACATAGCCTAGGCTTGGGCTGAACTTAAACTTTAAAATTAATGAGTTAGGTCTACAGTGGACTGCCCATTGATAGCCCTACATGTTGCCCACAGAAGAGGTGCTAGATTTATCATGGATAGGATTGAGAAAATATTATTCCATTTGTAATAGTCTAAACTTGGAATTTCGTTCTCACTTAGATTGGGATTGCGAGGGAGTCACAATTGTAGTAGCCAATTTTTGGAACTTTCTTTCCACCATGGTCGATTATGGGAATTTTAGCAGGGTGTGAGGATAAATGCTTAGAAGGAAAGAGGGGCAAAATCCCAAGATAAGATGGGTAAATATACACATATATCTAAGGATTGCGATTGCATGATGCCATGTTGCGGTCTATCCATGCACTCTTATTGGCCTACATTCGTGCGAAAGGACCATCGACCAGTATATTAAACATTCCTGTGTTTAACGTGTGTCACCCTCAAATAAATATCCCATATGTATGTTCGAAACAAGTTTCAATTGGAAAAGGGGGGAACACACAGCTGAGATCCACATATTCCAAACAAAGTAGATTACATCACAGATCACATAGCACAGTGCACACAATGTCCAGTGACATTAAGTAAGATGACAATAAATGCACATCTTAACCTGATTCGGGACATGCCATTTTATCTTTATTCCAAACTAGACACCACACGCGACGAAGATGACGAAGAAACAGCTTTACTTTGGCCTCCATTGACATAGGTAAGATGACAATAAACACACATCATAACTTGTCGACAAACAGCACATAGAAGACATCTTAGATGGAACTTCTTCCTGCATTTATGAAAATACGTCAAAGTCTTAGTATGATATATATTTGACATATGAGAAAAGAGTAATGCTTTGTGTAACACCTCGGTTAATTACACCCCGAGGTGTTACACAAATTATACACACTATTTTTTTATTTTTTTTGAGTGACTCCCATGTTTATTTAGGTTAGTATGTCGGTCACGTCATTGGATGATGTGGCGTGAGAGTTAATTAAATAAAAATTTATCCCTCTGTGAATAGTGAAATTGAGTCAATTTCACTATTCACCGAGTTGAAGTTTTTGATTTAATTGACTCTCACGTCACGTAATTTAGTGACATGATCGACACACCAATCTAATTAAACATAGAGACCATTCAAAAAAAATAAAAAAAAATAATGTGTATAGCTTGTGCAACACCTCGGGATGTAATTAGTCGAGATGTTACACAAAACATTACTGACGAGAGAATATACATTTGGAATTAATTGTTGCCGGAGCAACAAGAGAAGAACCCAATTCGGAGATAATAATATAACCCACGAAGTGTTCGGTACTGTTCGAGAGCACAACCGATCGAAGAACATATGCATCAGCCGCGTGCATGCGACGGCGAGGAGATAACATTAGAGAGGGCAAATGGCTTTAATATATGCCCTACTTATTTGATCTCTAGCTTTAGCAGCTCAGTTCTAAAACGACCGAGATCACGAACTGCATGCAATCTTAATAAGAAATGGAGATTTGGATGCCTCTCATAATTAAGCAAGGAAGGCGACGGCACAATTAAGTATACAGTACTTACAGTAGTAAGCAATCTTCCACAATTGATTCTCTCCTTCATTCCAATTCCAAAGCCCGACCTGCGTCTGATCATCCACAGCAGTGTCTCCACCAAATGCATCAAGGTTCAACGAGGTGTCGTTTACTGGCCTTATAACCCCATACTCATCGTCGCTACCCGTCCTCGACCACAAGATTGTCTCATCAAAATACTCACGAGGGTACGGTCGCAGTTGAACCTGAACAATTAGTCGAAAGAAACAACTAATTAGATGATGAATAGGCTAGTTGACCAATTAATTAATTCGTTCATATATATATATATATATATATATATATATATATATATATATATATATATATATATATATATATATATAGAGAGAGAGAGAGAGAGAGAGAGAGAGAGAGAGAGAGAGAGAGAGAGAGAGGTGTGCAACAATACAACTAACTCTAAATTAATTTAGAGATTGCAATAATGAACTTGTGCTAGCTAGCTCACCAGACGTTTTGCAGCAGTGGCACGCCTGATCGCCAGTCCAGTAGCCTTGTTGACAAGGGCGAAGCTCGGATAACCATCTTCATCCTTCACTTGGGTGCTGTATTTCTCATCTTTGACCCAGTGCTGGAATTTTAGAAGAAAAAGAAGAAAAATAATTACGACGTCATTAATTATATGAAACCCCATGTCAATGGTGTAACTAGCAATCCCATCGGCAGTCAAACGAACGAGCCCCAGAGCAACACGTACGACCTTAAATTAATTTCTTCGGGCCAATAATAAAGGGAAAATTTAATCTCACATGATATAACTCTAACTAAAGCGGCCGGGGAAAATAATATATGCATAGCTTTCGGAGGAACACATTAAAAGAGCACTTATCTCTTAACATTTTCGGATTATATATATATATATATATATATATATATATATATATATATATATATATATATATATATATATATCTTGCCTGGTATGGGTCGTGGGCATCGGCGGACTTGAAGGCAGGGTTTGCCGGATCGGGCCGGGTCGGCCCGACCCGCACGACCCGCCCCGTCCCAGGCGCCCAACGGGTCGGGCGGGGCGTAGGTCGTGGCCGGGTCGGACTGGCCCGCACCGACCCGTCCGTCCTGCCACGTACCAGACCGGTCCGTGGACGGGACGGGTTGATACGTGCGGGACGGCCCGCCCATTCCGGTCTGTCCATTTAATGGACCGGTGCGGGGCGTCTTCAAGCCGTGCCTAACTCGGCGGTGGAGGTCCCGGACGGCGGTGAGCGGCGAATAACGGTGGACGGCGGCGAGCGGCGAACGCTGGCGAGCGACGAACGACGGTGGACAGCTGTCAGAGGTAAGTTGTCTTCCTTTGAATTTTTTTTTTTAAATAACAAAGCGGCCGGAGGGGGACGGGCGGCGGTGGGGCTGTGGGTGGGAGGGCCGGCGGAGGAGGTGGTGGATGGGGGGGGGACCGTCCCCCACCGGCCCCGTCGTGCTCCCACCGGTCAGATCTGGCCGGTGGGAGCCCGAAGGGGCAGTGGGGGACGGTTGGAGGAGATGGTGGAGGGGGGGTGGGGGACGGCGGGCGACGGCGGGGTAGGGGCGCCGGGGGGACGTTGCAGGCGTTGCTGGAGGGTGCGGGGGGGACGGTGGGGGTGGGGCGGTGGGGGACGGTGGGGTTGGGCCAGGGGCGGCGGTGGGGGACGGTGGGGGTGGGGCAGGGCCGGCCGAAGCCGGCGGCGGGGGAACGGTGGGCGGTGGGGCTGGGGCGGCAAGGAGCGGCAGTGGGGGTGGGGGAGGGGGACGGTAGGGGTGGGGAAGGGGGACGGTGGCGCTGGGCGGTGGGCGGTAGGGCTGGGGCAATATAATTTTTTGATATTTGTTTAGTTTAAGAATTATAATAATAAAATTAGTTAGATTATTTAAATTTATTATTGTTGTATTATTTATTTCATGTTGTATAAATAATATAATTTTTGTTTAATTCATGTTGTATCTCTAAATTTTTTTATGTTTTGTATAATTCATGTTGTAAAAATAATATAAAAATATTTTAATTCATGTTGTAGAAATAAATTTATTTTTTGATGTGTTATTTAATTCATGTTTAAATATTAGATTTAATTGAGATGTATTAAATTTTAAATTTAGTCTTGCATGTTGTAGAATTAATGATATTAATATCATTATTAGTTGTAGATGTAAAATATTTTTAAATGCATAATGTATATTAGTTAATTTAATTGCATAATATAAATATGTAATGTATATGGACATATTTTTAATGTAAATATAAATTTAGTGTTGAATATTTTCTAAATAATTTTAAAGTTAATTTATATGTACAATGTAAATTATTTAGAGATGTTTATAATCTATATGTGTCATGTAATTTAATTAGAGATGTAAATATAAATATCTAATTAGTGATAAATAATTTTAAATTTAATGTATATGTATTAATTATAAATATTAACCTTATTTGTATGTTATAGAAATAATGATATTATTTTGAACTAAATTATATGAAGATGTATTAAATATTGAATTTAGTCTTGCATTGTACGCAAATAATGAAATTATGTTCATTGTTAGTTGTAGATGGGAAATAATATATTTTCATATTTTGAATTTCTTAATTTTAGGAGATAACACTCTATGGCTCCTAAGGAACGGACAAATGATATTGGGTGGTCACACGGAGTTTTGTTGGATGACAACCGTAGGTGTTGGCGTTGTAACTATTGTAAAATAAAACACCGGGGAGGAGGGGTGTCTCGGTTGAAGAAGCATTTGGCAGGAGGAGCCGGGGCAGGATACTCTGAGGTTGCTGGGTGTACCCATGTGCCTAGAGATGTGAAACTTACAATGGCTAGGCACCTGCGGGAGAAGAGAGCTGAGATGCAAGAAAAGGAAAAAAAGAAGAAAATGGATCAAGCGGTAGTGAGCGGGCGCCCAAGTGGCAGCAACGAGGAGGAATGTGCATGGACACCCAGTGACGAAGACGAACAAGCACGTAGTCAGCAGCCTGATGTGTATGTCACTGTGAACGATCCATACGAAGCCCAGTTTCGTGAGGCAGTACGTCAGAGCAGGGAAGAGTCAAGACATCCCGAGGAGACTGTAGTCCGTAGTCGCGAGGCGGCGAGGACCGGAGCATCAGGGAGTGGTGGTTCATCTACGACTCGACAATCACGAGGCATAAGGAGTTTATTGACTGGTGACTCGGGGACACAAAGAAAAAGGACACAATCGATCAACATTGAAGATGTAGAGCCCGGTGCACTATCCCGAGAGCATGGTAAGCAAACGAGGATGGACGATGCGTATGGCCAGAAGGGACCTAAATGGAAACTTGGTCAAGCTGTTGTAAAATGGTGGCACCACGCGGGTTTGCCTTTCAATGCAGCCAATAGCCCTTACTACAAGCCAATGTTTCAGGAAGCACAGGTCCTTGGGCTACACGTGCAGCCACCTACAGCGAGAGAATTGGCTGGCGTATACCTTGATGAACAAGTTGCTGAGATCAAGAGTTACATTGACTCATTCAAGCAGAAATGGACAAAGTACGGAGTCACACTGATGTGTGATGGATGGTCAGGTACCACAAAATCTAGCCTGATCAACTTCCTTGTTTATTGTGACAGACAGGTATTCTTTCACAAATCAGTGGATGCGTCTGGTCAAATTCACAGTCACCAATATATTTTGTCATTGATGGAGCAAGTGGTGACTGAGATTGGGGAGGAGTACATTGTACAAGTGGTGACTGATAATGGGTCGAACTATAAGAAGGCTGGGGAGGAGCTAATGAAGAAAAAATGGCACATTTTCTGGACCCCTTGTGCAGCACATTGTGTAGATCTGATGCTGAAGGAGATTGGACAGCTTCGTATGGTAAAATCTGTGGTCGAGGTGGCACAAAAAATCACGAAATATATCTACAACCACACACTTGTATTGGCATGGATGAGGGAGCACTGTGGCGGCGAACTGTTGAGGCCTGGCATCACACGATTTGCCACCAACTACATCGCATTGCAGAGCCTATTGAAGCACAAAGATGGGTTGAAGCAAATGTTTAGAGGTGAGACCTGGCTGAGTTCCTCTTTTGCTGCTTCACGTGAAGGGGCGGAGGTCGAGGGGATTGTCAACACCTCGAATTTTTGGGATAGAGTGAAGGTATTAGTGTCATTGATAGAGCCACTGTATGAGGTTCTACGATGCGTGGATGGGGATAGAGTACCAACCATGGGGTTGGTGTACAGCAAAATAGAAGCAGCCAAGCGGAAGATCCTTACAACGTCCAAAAAATATGGACCCACCATTCTAGAGATTGTGGAGGACAGATGGGACAGACAAATGAGCCGCGATCTTCACATGGCAGGTAAACACTTACATTCTCGTCCAATCAATGAGCTGTGATTTTCAGTTGATACTAATATGTAATTCATTGTCTTACGATTGCAGCGTACTATCTACATCCGGCCTTCCAATATGCTCGGGCCCTTGCTTATGACGATACGTTGATAGAATCGGTCAACATTGTGGTAGACCGATTGTCTTTCACCCCAACAGATGCTGCTGATGCGTTGAATGAGGTATAATTGGATATTTTAACATTGACAATATTAAATGAAATATACACTTCATATTTTTTGATAATGCAGATGAAAACATTTAGAGAGGGAATTGGTTCATTTGCGACACCTAATGCCGTGGCCAGTCGTGATAGACTCGACCCAGGTAATGTGTCTTCACAATGTACCTTCTATATCTCGAGAAGTAAGTTTTACATCTAATTATTATATTATACGTGATCTGTCTTAAACGCAGCTGAGTGGTGGCTAAATTACGGCACAAGTGCACCCGTATTAAGGAAGATCGCAATGAGAGTTCTATCGCAAACATCCTCGTCGAGTGGGTGTGAGCGGAATTGGTCGACGTTCTCCTTCTTGCATACTAAGCTGAGGAATAGGCTAACACACCGCAGGCTAGACAAAATGGTGTATGTTCATTACAACATGAGGCTAAAGGTCCGGCATGTACAAATGGATACAAGGAGAGGAGAGGGAGATTACGACCCAACGGATGCTGTGTACTTGCGAGACGATGATGACCCTATGGTAGCATGGGTTGCAAGAGCCACAATAGAGCGTGGTGAGGCAGAATTGGACGAGGAGGCTGAAGAACCTGGCGAGACACCACGGCCTAATACTTTTCTAGCATCGGCTGTACAAGAGGCAGTGGGGGAGGGAGATAACACCCATGTGCATTTGGGTGGTGACGAGTCAGCAACGGGACGTGATGATGAAGTTAATTTAGATGAAGACCTCGTCATTGGTGGTGGAGACACATCGTATGCGTACGATGATACATCATGGGAGCGATTGATACAACCTCCAATTTGTGAGCGTCAAGCACCACCTCAGGTGAATTAATACATGAAAATCGAATCGCAAATTTCATTAGATAGCGTAGTCATAGATTGATGTATGATGATGTAAGAAATATATTGCAGGTCGGCCCGACAAATGACAACATTGCGGGAGAACAGTGGTCCCGAGTTGCTGCACCGCGGCATTCAATATCTGCGGAACCAAGAAGGTTATCCACTTCAAGAGAGGCTAGGGGGAGTTCCTCATTTAGAGAGGTGAAATTATATTGTCATTTCTACATTTGTTAATATATAATTCATTGGTAATTGAATATATTCTTCTTTCAATTGTGTAGTCTTCGGTAGCATCGAAACAACCATCTCAGTCTGCTGCGCCCCGACGCTCAACATCTAAGGCTAAGGCACCCAATCAGTCTTCTCAGGTATACGTACAGACTTACACAATAGAAAGTAAATTGAAAAATTATCTAAGCAGGCTTCTGCTTCTCAGGCATCTAGAGGGACACAACATGCAACATGTATGCCGCCCCCTGCTCCACAGAAGAAAAAATCATCATGGACCACATTATTCACCAGCAAGAAGGACAGGGGACCACCATTAAATCCGATAGATATTGCAGACATGGAGACATTAGATCCCAATGCAGATGACGACACTCCCGAGCCCTCTGTTGAGCCCCGCATTAGTGGGAGTCATGACTCCGATGCTGATAGTACACCCACAGGGTCTTCATCCCATGGAGGTGGTGGTTCTCAAGGTGACCAACGGAGTCCTCGTGAGAATACTAGTGCTGGTGGTAGAGAGTACAGCAGTGGTCATAGTAGAGGTCGTGGGGGCCGTCAACATGGCGCATGGACAGAGGAGCAGCACTTCACACATGCCACGCAAGATGAGGACCACGGTGCTCCACCCGCAGGGACGAGACGGGCAGCTGATCATTGGGATCCCTACTATGGAAGTTCGGTTGCAGACAGTACAAGCTATCAAGACATGTTGTCTGATTTTGAGAGGATGAGCACACATGACTCCTAGGGATCTGGAAGCTCGTATGGACGGTCATGGCCACAGCAGCCGATGTATCATGGCGACTCAGATAACAGTAGTTCATTTTTCCCATCGTATCCATATCCTTATGCCACAGCTACGTCAGTAGAGGTCGTGTACGCACAAGGTTCGCAGGAGTATGAATACTACGTACGCATGTACTGGGAGAACTATTCAGGTTCAATGCGCTATTAAGACTATCTGTCCTATCTGCGGACCACATTTAATGTCAGATTGTTTGGAGATGGGCACTGGCCCAGTTTGGGTCCATAGTCTTTATTAGTATATATCATTTGGTTACATTTATAACTAACTAATAATTAATTACAGATTTCTTCATATATAGAGTTCTGTACTTGTCATTGAAATCACTAATGTAAACTTTTACATCATTTGCAGGTCATCATGGACGGACGGCGTCACCCTGCGTGGGAGCATGGATACTCTGTTGAGGGTGATGGACATGTGCACTGTAGATACTGCGAACATCGCGTCACCGGCATACACAGGTTTGCGGAGCACCTTGCGGGAGTGGGACGCGATGTTCGTGCATGCGACCGAGTTCCGGGAGATGTTCGACATTCCTTTCGGACACAGTTACAGGATAGATACGGTTCTCGTAGCACACCGAGGACATCTTCTTCTACGTCCCGGGTACCTCCACCACGAGCACAAGGCGGAGCAGGATCTTCCTCCACGTCCAGAGTTCGAACAGCACCAACACCAGCACCAGCACCAGCACCAGCACCAGTCGCACATGATAGAATTGAAGCTATAGATGTAGTGAGGACTTTTTTTACAGATTTTCATGTACCCTCCACCGCAGCACACGACCCATCATTTGTGCAGATGGTTACATATTTTCAGTCCCACCCACATGTACCTCCACCCACTAGGATCGAGTTAGATTATACGGGTGATCAGTCTCATGTATCTGATGATGAGTTTTGGGATTCGGGCTTCACTGATGATGAGGATTAGTGAGTTTTGAGATTCGGGTTACACAGATGAGGAGGATGAGTGAGTTTTGGGATTCGGGCTTCACATATGGACGAGGATTAGTGAGTTTTTGTATTTTATACTTCATGAATGAATGCCATTATTATATCACTGTTTCCTTTTACATATTTAGTAATTGAAATAAATTTTTATGTATTATATATAATAGGATGTTTAATTAAGCAGTGTAATATGTAATTTTTATATAATTTATTATGTATAATGTAGCATGGATCTATTATCATAAATAAACTCTACATTCTAATATTTTTAAATATATAACATTTAATCTTTCAAAATTAATTTATTAAAAATTTTAAAAAAAATTCCCAAAAAATCGCGTCGAGACTCGAGAGGGGCGGATCGGGTCGCTATGCGACCCGCCCGACCCGACCCGTCCCGCGTCGAGACCGGGTCGGCCGGGTCGGGCGGGTCGGCAAACCCTGCTTGAAGGCGACCATGCCGTCGCGGACGGTTAGGGAGAACTCTGGCGCTTTTTGGCAGTAGATCCTGCAGGTCTTCTTGCCGTCGGTTGCCATTTGGTTTGCCTGATCTCTCTCTCTCTCGCCGGCCCTCGGCACTAGCTAGCTACCGGTGTGGGGTGATGTGGTGTGGTGTGATCCCAATTCCCAAGTACGTACGTAGTAGGGCTGTCAATGGGCCGGGCCGGTTCGATAGGTCCGCGGGCTTGGCCCGATTTCGGGCCGGGTCGCAAGGTCATTTTCCGCCCGCGGACTTTTAGTCGGGCCTAAAAGCCCGGCTCGACTTGACGCGTGGGCCAGGCTCGGGCTTTGAGTTCGGCCCGCTCTTTTTTTTTATTCCCACATCAAAATTTAAAAATTATTTAGTTAAACCTATGTTATTTTACTTAATGATAAATTTTAAAACTCTCTTTTTACACAAACTATGTAATTAATATCAAAATTTTAATTAATTTAGTGAGATTATATATTTTATATTATTATTTTTATTATTTTATTTAAGTTGTCGGGCCGGGCCGGGCCTTAGTCGGACTTTAAAATTTTTACATAATGTCGGGCCCGACCCGGCCCAACCCGGCCCGGCCCGACATAAGTCGGGCTCGGGCCGGGCTCGGGCCTTAATGTTGAGAAGTCGGGCCCGGGCCGGGCCGACCTAAGCCCGGCCCGGGCCCGGCCCATTGACAGCCCTAGTAAGTAGCACCCCCCACGCCATCCTTCCTTATATAGTGATTGATAACGGATGTGTATTTGGATAGGGCAAGTTTCCTTCACACATCCTTATCCTTATCGTTTGAAGAAAAGGATACATCACTTTTATTTCTAACCTCCCTCTTGTCTTTCTCCAATGAAGACTGCTGTTCAGGTAACAACTCACGGACCTTCATACTATTTCCTTTTATTAAAGAATAACGATCATTAGAGTTGGCCACCGTCCACACCTCCTCCGGGCAAGAACGATCCCGGGCAAGTCAACCCGGACGGCCTCTCTAAATGGCCTGCAGTCGGCCACAATTGAACGGGGAACGCTATCCCTCTTTTTTTTTCTTTTTTTTTCTTCCTGAACGATGAACATGGGGGTAGTACCTGGGGACGCATGATACTGTTTTTTTTTGTTTTTGTGGGGTTCATGTTATGGGGGTAGTACCTGGGGACGGGAAGTGGGAGATGAGATAACATATTGACACTCCGAAAATTGTGTCACCGTAGCAATGAGAAATCTCTCTTTAAAAGTCAATGGAAGATGCCTACATATGCATCCCTCTAATATACGTAAAGGCGAAGCAATCATTCGGATTACTCTCATTAGAGAGCTCAGAAATCGAGTACCCTACACTCCTCCACGTAACGGGAGAATCAAAGGGGTTAAGCCCTGGACCTCTCCCTTACCGAGGAGAGGTGTTCATTGTCCAGCTACTAGATACGATTGACGAACGATATGCTAAATGTTAGAGAGTGGCCGGACAGTGGCTAATCGAATCACACAACGGCCAAGGGGAGATGTACGACAAGGATCTCTTGTGTCCTTATTTGCAAGCACTAGTCAAGCCGACCAAGAAGGGTAGGAGAGCAGTTGTCAAGCCGAACAGTATCATAGAAGCTCTCCCGTAACTCGGTCAAGCTTCCCTGAGGGTGTTCTAAGTAAGGAGGTTGCACCACCTTACATCACACTGAGGTGCGGCCACTAGCACGTCGCAATTCTGCTCTATGACTCGAGGCTCCTTCAACATCCAGCTCGGGTCCTGCCAGAAAGATTCGATGGGTCACCATCAACTCTGCAACTTGAGGTTCCCACCATGCACTATTGTAGTGACCTAAAAAGGAGGCAACGGTGGAGAGATGACCTCCCATCTTATTGGGAGTCATCAAGCACTACTCCAGCAACTCCACCTCGGTCCTCCTTACCAACGTTTCCTGAAGACCACTCGGGTGAGCGGAGAGAAAGCCAAGTGCATAAACCCTCGTCACCCAAGAAGACTCCAAAGCATCCTCGCCAAAACTCAGATCAGAGGATAACTCGTCCTCGATCTTCACAACCCTAGACAACAAGAAGGTCATCGCAGAGTATAAGCTCATCTTTGGTCCGAACAAGCTTGGCCCATGAGTAGACAAGTCAAATTAAACCCCCATCGGTACGGAAGACCAAGTGGAGCAAGGACTCGTCCCGATAAAGGACAATGCATCCACAACTCTTTCTCTGACTCTGTGATCTATCTCATGTCACTCGGTTCCTATCAATACCAATGTGTGTGATGTAACATACCCACCGCTCTAGTGTCGTCTGTGGGAATTGGAGACTAAAAGCTTATAGCAAACCTCAGCCTCGTAAGAGGCCAAGAGAGGTGGTAGTCACCACCTGGCCATAAGCCAGCATATAGGTAAGTTGTTGTGCTCCTATGAACTCTGATTATATTTGACCCTCGATTTGCCCTAGTTGGAATCAATCGTTAAAGCCCTAGGGACGACCTTGGAGTGAATTCTTACGACAAAGCCCCAGGGGCTACCCTATAGTGCATTCTCATGTTGAAAGCTCCAGGAACAACCTTAAAGTGCACCCTTACATTGAAATCCCAAGGACGAATGTGAGTTCATTCATTCTTAGTCTTAATCTAGATAAAGCTTGGTTTTAATCAAGTTTAGTGATAAATCTCATATCATAACTAGGTAGAGATCTTCAAACCTCAGGGATGACCTTGAGGTACGTTCATTCCTGATCCCAACTAGGAAGAGGCTCGGTTTCAACTGAACTAACGATTGACTTAGTGGTCTTAACTTGGTAGAAATCTTCAAACCTCAAGGATGACTCTTAGATAAATTCATTCCTGGTCCCAACTCAGAAGCGACTTGATTTCAACCGAGCTAACAATTAACATCTTGGTCTTAACTTGATAGAGATCTCAAACCTCAGGGATGACCTTGAGGTATGTTCCTTCTTGGTCCCAACCAGGAAGAGGCTCAGCGTAATGCCCCGGATTCTTCGGATCATAATTCGTGGGTTTCGGAGCGCTTTCCTGAGTCCCGGATTATGTTTTATAGTTACTCGGGTTTTTCGTCTGACGAGCCTTCGGAACCCTATATAGGGTGAACCGTCATGTTGTTGGGCTCCCAGACACTGCATACGCGAAGAGCATGTTCCGAGGATCGGGAAAATATTTTCTCTAATTTCTATATTTTTCAGATTTTCTGGGTTTCTATAAATATTAAACCCCTTTTTTCTCTCCCCATCTCATTTCTCTCCCTCTCCCTCACGTTTCTCTCTTTCTCTCCCTCACCAGGGATTTTGAAGGTTGCAGTCATGCCCCTGGCCGCCTCCTTTGGGTTGTGATCTGGGATCTGACCGTCCTCTTCTAGCTACCCCTGGCAGGTAGCGGTCCCTTGGAGACCGCCAACTGCTGGTAGCGATCCAGAGAGGACTGCCACTTGAGGTGATGGTCTGGGGAAGACCGCCACCTGGTTTTCACTATGACTGGGTACCGTGACTGTGTTTTGAATGCCCTGAAGTACCATGTTATCTCGGTTAGCGTGCTCATGGGTTTTGGGATCCGGATGTGTGGACACCAAAAATTTTTCACCCCATGTTTACGTGCAGGGGAATAAAAGGAGGAGAAAAGAGAAGAGAAGATGAAAAGAGGAAAAGAAGAAAAGGAAGCCCCTTTGGTGCCCCTCAACACCTTCAATGGCACACCCTGCTGAACCCCCAGCGGTACACCCCTGCAAGGCTCTTCAGCGGCACATCTTTGCAAGTTCCCAGCGGCACAACCTTGGCCCCTCCCAGCGGCACACTTGCAAGTCTCTTCAACGGCACAGTGTTCCAAGCCTCCAGCGGCACAGCGCTACGTCTTCTTCACCCGTTGCAGCGTTCCACCCTTTGGACCGGCACCAACCGACGGCAAACATGCTGGTCATTGCATGGGATCATTGGCGCGCAGCCCAGTCAACCTCGGAGATAGCTAACCTTACCTGCGTGTCGACCCGTGATTCATGGGAAGGCCTGTCGATGGCAGACCGGTCAACCTCGGACGCCAGCGGCTTTGTCAACACCGGTCTGAGGTATAAAAGGCTACGCCGAAGGCGATCCCAGAAGAGGAAGTCACTCACAGAGGCAGTCACTCACGGAGGGGAGGCAGAACAAAAAAGAGAGGAAGACGCAAGGAAAAAAAAGAAGAAGAGAAGAAGAAGAAGAAGAAGATGAGAGGCTCTTGCCTTCCCGTGCTGCTCCGTCACCACCGTCTGAGTGCAGAGAGAAGAGAGAAGAAAGAAGAGAAGAGAGAAGAGAATGAGCTATGGGAGGGGAGGAGCTAGCGCTCCGTTCCCCTCTCCACTGTATCTTGTTTTATTTATCTCCATTTCCTTTTTTTTGGTTTACCACGATGTATTATCCCCTCATGGGCTGCTCCCTTTTAAAGGAATAAAAAGCTCGCTAGGTGTTCATATTTTGTGCATGTGCATCCCCATGTGTTTGCACTCCTTGTCATTTTACCCTTTTCACGGTCTTTTACCGATTACTTCCGAGTACCACAGTTTCCCTCAGGGGTTTCATCTCGTTGGCCACCTCTCCCTTGTAGGATAGCTCGGTGGCTACCCCCCTTTTCTTTGCATCATAAGTCTCCTCTCCACCAGCACGCTCTGGGCTTCCCCAAAGCCGGTGCACACCTTCTGGCCCTCACCCGGTGCACCCTCAGCCTGGCTTGGACGGCACACCCCCTGGCTATGCCCTGCTGACACACCCCTGGCCAGCCCCTGCCCGGTGCACCCCCAACCCGTTATAGAAGAGTCTTCCGTTCGTTGATTCTCCCGGGCTTTCCGAAGTTTTATCAAAGGTGTTGTTGCCCCTGGCACCCACCTCAATACGTCCCTTGTTATCCCCTTCCATCTAGGGTCAAGGGGAGATGCTGTCAAATTTTTGCCAGGAATGATAACAACAAGTCGAAAGATAAAAGGAAGCAACAAACAAATAAAAGAAACAACAAGGCACTCCCGCGAGCTGCACAAACAAAGAAATGATTTAACTAACACTTCTCACATGCATTGCATGAATAAAAGAAGGGATTAATGAACAAAAGAAATTCTGCAAACGTATTCCACGAATAAAAGAAAGCTAATGACCTGCACTTCAAGAATAGAAATAAAACCAAAACAAACTCCCCACATGCATTTCATGAATAAAAGAAAAAAAACCCCCACCTGCATAGACCTTTCCCCTTGAGCCAGCCATAGCTGCACAGACTTCATGCATTCTTGCACCGGCCTCCCTTCAGCCTAACCTTCACCCGGTGCACCCCAGTTGGCTCTTCACCCAGTACACTTACACCCCCTTCTGGCGGTACACTCCTCAAGCCTCCAACGGTACACCCCCAGTCCCAATGGCACACTACCCTGCACGGACCTTGTTCCCTAAACCTTGCACCGACTTGCCTTTAGCCCCAGCCAGAAGCTGCACCGATATAGCCTAGCACTGCACGGACTTTCCCCTTTGCCCAATACGCATTGCACCAAGGTAAACCGGCACTGCACCGACACAGCCTAGCATGGCATTAGCCTCCCCCTTTCCCGTCCAGAACCTGCACCGACTTCATCTCTTGCATGAACAAACACTGCACCGACTTCATCCCCCTAGCCAACCATATTTGCCTCGACCTTCCCATTGCACAGGCCTTGGCCAACATATGCACAGACTCTGGCCAGCTTGCACGGACCCCTTCCCCCTACATGAACATGCATTGCGCCGACCTCCTCAGCCCTTCACAGCCATTGCACTGGTCTGGCCCCTTGCATAAACACACCCTGCACGGACCTCTCCCCAGCTTGCACAGACTTGGACTGAACCCTGCACGGACCTTGGCTGCAGCTGCACCGACCTTTCCCTCCCCTCCTTCACAGTTCAGGGCTGCACCGACCTCAATCCGCAGGCTGCACCGACCTTGAGTCTGCCTAGGTGCGCATTGCACCGACCTCGTCTGCACCGACCGCCCCTCGCGCGCACGAAACCTGCACCGACCTCGGTCCAAACATTGCACAGACCTTGGCCCAGCTCATGCACAGACCTTCGCCAACATGCACAGACTTTGCCCCATGCATACTTAAACTTTCGCCTCAAACCTGCACAAACCTTAACTCTTAGCCTGCACTGACCTTGTCTCTACCTAACATTGCATTGACCTTCGCCTAGCCCAGCTGAAGCTTGCACCGACGCTGCCTGGCATTGCACTGACCTCGTCCCTCTAGCGACCAGACCTGCACAGAGTCAGTCTGGATCTACACCGACATTATCCCTGTGCATGGACTGACTTCACCCCACATTGCACCGAGGCAACCCCCCCTTGCACCGACCTTGTCCCTGAGTATGCACTGACTGTTGTGTTTGATGGAAACACTCTGTCACCACGAAGTGTGGATCTAGAGGGGGGTGAATAGATCGATGGCCTAATTTAAAACCAAAATAAGGCTCTAATGCGGAATTTCAACAGATCTACAAGATTACTAACTAGAGCGTTGGATCTGATCAGAAACGAAGCGATCTGAGAAGAGAATCAAGAGAAGCAACCACACACCAGTTCATAGGCAATCACACAAGCACATGACACACCAGATTTTTAGGTGGTTCGGTCCTCCAGACCTACGTCCACCCCACACTCAAACCCAAGTGTGGCTTACTGCTGCGCAACACAGCTTGCGTCCGCTGGGCAATACAGCTTAGCCTACAACCGCTGAGCTTCACAGCTTGCTGTCCGAGACCAAGTCTCGCCCGCTGAGGAATTACAGCTTCACCTGTCCAGAGGCTACACCTCTGCAAACCGCTGGGGACTACAGCTTACCCATCCAGTGGAATCCTCCACTACAAACCGCTGACACACAGCTTGAAGACAAAGTTTTGGAAAGCAAAAATAGAATCAAACGAAAACAAGAAATCTCAAAAGAGAATATATCTCGCAATGAGCAAACTCAGCTCTGGTATCTGAACCAAGAGACTGAGGAACATTCAGACAAGCTCTCTCAACTCCTCTCTCTCAATATTCTCTTCTCTCTCTTTATCTTCTCTGCTCTCGGTGGCTCTCTGCTGCTTCACTTTCTCTGCTCTTTTTCTTCTCTGCTCTCGGCCACTCTTTGCTTTTCTTCTCTGTGGATCGTGCAGGTTGAAGTTCACTCTCTGCTCTTCTTCTTCGATCAGACTTCTTCTGAGGAAGAGGCTTCATATATATAGAGCAGCAGATAGGGCATGTGTCTTCCACATCTCCCGCCCAAAAGCTTGGACCACGTGGCAGCATCCAGGCTCGTTGCTGTACACATGTCACGATCCTGGCACCTCCTCTTTCTTGGATCATGTGCCCTTCTTAATCTCCTCGAGCATAAGTACCTGTCAGTCAGTCGAAGAGAATTATCAATTTAAGACTATAGAACCTTGTACAGACTTTGTAGTGTGCAATGCAGTGTGTAGACTTTGCAATGTATAGACTTTGCAATGCGACAGCAATGTATAGACTTTACAATGCCTAGTGTTGAAACATGAGAGCACAATGCACAAACTGAGTGTGTAATGCAGAATGCATCAAGCAAAGCATGAACATTACAAATAGATGCACTGTCATGCCAAATGAATGTGCAGACTCAACGTGCACCATTGTGCAAACTTACTAAAATGATGTATAAGCATAGCTACACACAATGTGCAGACTTCGTGCAATGCATGAAACAATGTATAGACTTAGAGCGAATGAGTGCACAAATGCAGATGGCAAGGTATATACATTACAAATGGATGCACTGTCATGCCAAATGAATATACAGACTCTGCATGCAACAATGTGTAGACTTAGTGTTTGTGCAGCCAGCCAATGTATAGACTTGGCGTTTGTGCAGCTAGCCATTATATAGACTTTGCATTATGAAGCACACAGGCTGTACAGACTTGTGCTAATGCTGCAAGTGAATAATGTACAGGCTTTGGATATGCGTGCATGCTATGCGATGTACAGACTTGAACGCGTGCATGCTACACGATGTACAGACTTGCTGACAAAGAGTTGTGCAGATTCTGCGTGCAACAAAGATGATGAGTGAGACGCAAAGTGAGACAGTCCAATGTATAGACTTTATGTCCAAATGAGACGCTAAGTGAGACGGACCTCACAGGCTGTACAGACTTGAGAGTGCACGATGTATAGACTTAATGATTGTGTGAGCATGCAGCAGCCAATGTATAGACTTGTAGGTGCAACGTAGGTAAAGATACCAATGTATAGACTTGCAGGTGCAACGTAGGTAAAGATACCAATGTATAGACTTGCGAGTGCAACGTCGGTAAAGATATCAATGTATATGTTAGGTTCGGTGCAGTATTCAGAGGGGGGGTGAATGAATATAACCCTTTAAAAACCTTTACCCAATTAAAAGGTTATGATGCTCACTAACTATCTAGAGTGCTAACTAGACAGATGTATCAAATCTGAAATACTAATTAGCAGTAGCACCATTCTTCCACTCAAATAAACTTTCGCTCACTCAACGGATTAAACACTCAGAACAAGATCTGATCAACCACTTGGAGCGCCCCTATGCAAACATCTAGCGGAAGCAAAACATATAGAGAAATCAGACCACTGCACAGAGGATTTTTAGGTGGTTCGGTCCTCCAGACCTACATCCACCCCACACTCAAACCGAGTGTGGCTTCCACTAGCTCACGCTAGAAACCGCAGACTCAGTCTGCAACAAATGCTGCCAAACAGCTTGACCAGGGGAACAGCCTCCCCTCTTCCTCCCAACCGGAGGGAACCACTAGTGACACCAGTCACTAGCTAACCAGAGACACAAGGTCTCTCTTCCTCCAAACCTGGAGGGAACCCCTGGACTTGAATCCACAAGCCCAGAACCGGAGACAAGTCTCCCTTCCTCCAGACCGGAGGGAAACAACAAGTAGCACCCAGCTACTTGCAACCGGAGATAGCAATCTCCCTTCTCCTGAACAAACAGGAGGAACCCACAAGTGACTGCAGCCACTTGGAACCGGAGATGTCAATCTCCCTTCTCCTGAACTAACAGGAGGAACCCCGACCACTCTACAGAGTATCGGAAACACAGCAAACCAGAAAACAAAGGAAAGAACAATAAACGAAAAATGACTTCAGCAAAACAGAAAGCTGAAAGATGAAGTGCACAATGTGGCTCTCAACGGAGCTGACTGGCCTGGATTTGATCCACGGTCCAGTAGACGGATCTTCAGGTAAGATCTTCCTTCTTCTCCACGAGCTCTCTCGCTCACTCTCTATCTTTCTTTCTCTTTCTTCTGCTCTCCTCTTACTCTCTGCTTCTTCTTCTCTTCACACTCTTCTCGAGCTCTCTACCTCTCTTCTTCTCCTTCTGCTCTTCTTCTTTCTCTTTTCTTCTTCTATCTGGATCGTGGCTCTCTGTATGAGCGTTTCTTCACGCCAACTCGATCAACCTTCTTCTGTGGAAGAAGAGTCATATATATAGCAGCAGCAGCAGCATCAGCCACTACGTGTGACCTCCACATTTCCAGCCCTAATTATTCGGACCACGTGGCAGTCTCTCAGCAGGCTTCATTCCAGCCTCGGATCACGTGCTGCTCAGGTCACTTGGGAATATTTCTTCCTCGGACCTGCAAGGAGATGAAAACCATTACAAACTGAGGGCCACAATAACTAAATCTGCACGAAGTATGTAGTAGTAATTCTAGATGCACTGAGAACGACACGAGATACACAGGGTGACTACAGCACGAGGTAAGGAAAGAATGACACGAGATACACTGTGACAGAACAGACACAACGAAGAGAACGACAAGAAGTGAGGTTATAAAACAACACGAGGTAAAAAGAAGAACGACACAAGATACATGGAGACAGAACAGAAACCAACACGAAGTGTGGTTTCAACATACGAACGACACGAAGACCTGAGACGGAGAAACGACACGAAGTAAAACCATACAGACATAAATGATAACACGATATGCAACTTGTAACAGAGATAACACTACAAAGAGAACTACACGCAGAAGATGAAAACAATAACCGACGCGAGGTGAAAAACAACACGAGGACAACATGGGCTGACAGCAGAAACCGACACGAAGTGGTTGCAAACAAGCAAGACACGAGGTCTACGTAAAGCAACACGAAGTGTGGTTAAAGCGAGAACGACACGAGGTCTGATGAGAAAGACCAGCACGAAGACGGTGAAAACAGCACGAAGTGAAGAACAACGACACGAAGTATAGTGGTGACAAAAACACACACTACACAGAGAACGACACAAGGTGGTGGCACAGAAAGCAACACGAAGTGCTGCAATGTTCTGCACGCAGTGGAACAAAAAACGACACGGAGTGAGTACGACATGGAGACAACAGTAACCGACACGAGGTGAGGTTACTAAGGCGACAACGACACGCGGTGTGGAAAACACGACACGAAGAACACAAAACGGAAAACGACACGAAGTGAAACATGACACGAAGTCACAGAAACAACAGTAACCAACACGAAGTGTGGTTACGAAACATGAACGAAGTCACAGAAACACTAACACGAGGTTATGAGAGGAAAAACGATACGAGGTCATGAAAACACAAGACAAAGACAAAAGATGAAATCGACACGGAGTGTAGGAACAACTCAAGACAGACACGGGGTGTGAAAAATAGACACGGCTTGTCACGACACGTGATGAAGCTATGTGAACAGTATAAAACGAATAAAATGACACGAGGAACAACAGTAACCGACTCGGGTTGAAAACAACACGAAGTCGAACAGTAATTGACACGGGGTAACACGACACGAGGTAAAAACGACACGAAGACGAAATTGACACATACTGAAAAACAACACGAAGATGAAGGGAACAATGCAATGTCTAGACTTGAAGTACAGTTAAGTGTACAGACTTCACCAATGAATCACTCACTGTACAGACTTGCTATAGCAGTATGATGTACAGACTTTGATGAACAGTCCAAAGTATGGACTTTCACTGCAAACAACAATGTGTAGACTTCATGTAAAAGCCCAATGTATGGACATTGAAATCGAAGACCGATGTGCAGACTTGACATTGAAGACTAGAGTGCAGACTTTAAGTCTAACTGTGGATGTACAGACTTGAAGAATAAACCAGTGTATAGACTTGAAGATTGAAGGTGATGTATAGATCATGCACATACCAGAAGTCTAACACACACAATATATCAGTCATACACGTGCATTCTCCAGATGATATACAAATCACAATCATGAAGCTATCATCAAAGCACAATGTCAGCAGATAAACTGAATGAGCATATGAAGTCCTGAATGAACATTTCAGCAGGATGACTCACAATGATTAACATCAAACACCAATCATCAAAACCAGATAAATCATTAAAACCACAGCAATGAATGCTTTATGCATCAGTTTAACATGCATCATGACTGATCATCAAGAATGACTCTAAATTGAGCAGCAGGATGACTGAACATTTGATTAACTCACACCAACAATCAATTAACAAAACCATCATCAAAACCACAGGGGCACAACAATCTCCCCCTTTTTGATGATGGCAACATATTCAATATATTGAGTCATTCTGATGATGTGAGGCATTCTGAAGACTCAAATTATTCTCCCCCTTTGACTTCATCAAAAAGAAAATAATTTGAGAAGTTAAAGCATGCATAAAAGTTCAGTCAAATTCTCCCCTTTGCAATACTCCCCCTGAGTATATGAATGCAAGGTCACAAATGATATGAGCATGATTCAGCATGATTTTCAAAGAGATATCAATATCATAAATCTAAAGCATAAGTTTTCAAAGTCTTCTATCATAAGGGCTTATGAAAGACATTTATTGAACAGCATGGTTTAAACATGATGTATGCAGAGTTTATCAATAAAATTCTGTATTGATATCTAAAACCATGGTTTAATAAATATGAACCAAGCCCTCATATTTATCTTGATAATCTCCCTTTCTCTTACACAATCAAACTTATTGACTTCTTTCAGCAATTACATGTACTAGTATTGAAATCAAGCAATTATGAAGTCATATGATTTTGTCTAGGGTTGTAGCAATTTGATTTTGGCATCAATATTCAGATATTTCAATTTATTCAGCAATTTTCTTGCTACAAATTTTACGTGCTTTCTAGTTCAGTACACACCTTGTAACTAGAGGATATACCTTGATCAGAGGCCAATATCCCTAAGCCCTTAGTGTGACTAACTGTCATGCCTTATGTAAACAGAGTTAGCATTTACACATCATGACACACTACAGCTCAATTTTTAATGAGTGAATTGTATTTCTCAGTGTGCATGCCATTGCTCTGCCTGATTTTCAATGAATTCATTTACAGAGTTAACTAAGGCACCTCATGACACAATCCTTTGGACATGTGTTTCTCAGTGACCAAGGTCATTGCTCGACAATTACTTTACCCTTTAGACAATTCAGACACATTCATTTGCTTCAAAACAATATTAATCTCATGTACTTAACCAAATAAAGTCATGTGTTCAAAAGTGCAGATTTCAGAAGTTTTTGCAAGACATAGCATGAAACAGTTGGTTAAGATTTATTAAACATGATTCAGATATGTTAAGAGATTTTGAAATTAAACTCCATGAATACATTAAGCTTAAACCACACTAGTTATTTCAGTCATTCATAAAAACGTATAATAGAAGATTTCTAGTTCAAGATTTTCAGATTTATGATCGAGATAGCCCATTGAAATCTTCATGAAAGACTGATAGAATTCTGAAGCCAAATGATACCAATTGATAGGAGAATTACCAATTGTTAAGAGAGATTTTTGAAGCACAAAGTTTTTCAGAATATGATCAAGGTTTGTCAACAAAATCAATAAGAAAGGATATGCTATGAAATCTGACAAATGTATGCATTTGACAACCTATATGCAATGCATTGACTCCCCCTTACAATATGCATTTAAACATACATGCAAATCACATATATGCACTTCAGATGGGTAGAGTTCAGAGGTATCAATTCAGACAATGCTGATGAGGAATGATTATGCAAACACAGAATTAACTTGCTATGCAACATACTGTCCTACATGAAGACTAGACCCATGGTACTAGGCGGAGGACTTGGTCCAAGGACCACCTCACACATGTCAGTAGCATCCAGACATACTCCATATGCCCTTCAACTTGTTCCATTTAATATACCATGATGATCATGTATGACAATGCAACATAAAGCAGTCCTTCATGCATTGAACAGCATCATTGTCACATGTAATGACAATCAGTCTATACACAATCAGTCCAAGTGTGCATTCAATGACAAGCATGCAATGCATTAACACAAAACACATGCATGGACGCAGAGTCTGTATAGTGCATCAACTGTATATACTAAAGAAGCATTCAAATTCAGTTCAACATATAGTACGAGAAGAGCATCAGATATGCAGAGTTGAATTCAATAGCTGAGTCTTGAATGCAGACTGATCAACTAGACAAGAGAAGATCATACAACAATCAGTCAAGCAGATCAACAATTTCAGATGATGAATTTAAAACAGACAAATCAGCATTTTTCAGATTATGAGATTTAGGCAAAGTTCAGAACTAACCTGAAGGATTGAATCCTGGGGTTTTCATTCTTGAGTGCCTTGGTTAACCCCTTTCATTTCTCTTTCCAAGGCACACCTGCATCAAATCAATCAAGTTGATCCTGCAGAGACCCAAGCAGTCTTGGGTCCTGCACTACCCCTATCAGGTGTTCTAAAAGGTTTCTTACCAGAATAATCATCAAATTCCATCAGATAGCAATTATTCATGGAATGACCAACCCTTCCACAACATCTACATGACACCACCGAATTAGCTGAAGTATGATGCCTATGTAGATGAGCATGAGTATTTCTTTGATTATCATGAAAATTTTTCTTTCCATAATCAACTAGCCAACAGTTGGCAGCTTTGTGGCCTAGCTTACCACATTCAGAACATGTAGAAATCTTTCTTTTATATGCAACTTTATTTCTTCCAAAGTCATTTTTCTTTGTAGGAAATTTAGCATATTTGAAATTCATATTCCTACCTTGGATATGCCAACAATCTTTGACTGTGTGGCCATGCTTTCTACAATGAGAACATTGAAGGGGGTTTCTTTTAAACGACCCTGACCAGCATTGTGCAGCAACATGTCCTATTTTTCCACAGTTATAACAATCAATTTTCTTATCCCATGGGACATGCTTTCTAGCCTGATTGTTTTGAGCAGCTGCTAGGTCATCCTTTTCCATCAAGTTACAATCATGCATCAAATGTCCATATTTGTGACAGTAGTGACAGATCATTTTCTTTCTAGATGCATGCGAGTGTGGGTGAGGACTGTGATCAATATGCATAAAAGAGTTCTTTCTATATGTTTTCTGTTTTTCATTCTCTTTCTGATTTTTGTACTGAGGTGAGAATGAGATAGAGGGCTTTTCTTGTTCTGAACTTTTAACGAAAACAGTCTTCAGTTTTTCTCCAAAAGGCTTCTCAGCCTTCTTCATGTCTGGACTGTAACCCAGTCCCTCCTTCTGAAAATTTACATTCGCACCAAGGAGCTTATTCAAATTGTCTCTTCCCTTAACAAATTTTGACAGGGAGTTTTTTAGATCTTCAATTTCTCTTTCCAAAGACACAATGTGGTCCTCACACAACATAAGTTGATTTTGCAATTCATCATTCAGACTTTTCAGAGTCTCATTTTCCAGTGTCAATGTGAATTCATTACTCACTTCATTTTCTTTCAGAATAGATTTCCCTTTTTCAACTGTCAGGAGTCTCTCAGACATGGCGGAATTTAGCAACCTCAATTCTTCATTTTTATTTTCCAATGAGGAGATTTGTTCCTTATTCGTATTCAGATCAACTAAGCACATATCATGAGATGTTTTTAGTCTCTGACAGTTTTCACATGAAACATTAGAATTTATCTGTTCACATCTCTTTTTTAACTTTCTATTTTCAGATTTTAATTTCTTGGATACTTTGAACAAGTCTTCATACATCACTATTAATTCTTCAAAGGAGTATCCATCTGATTCGGATTCAGAATTTACCTTGGATGAGGATTCCTCATCATCCCGGTTGGCCATTAAGCATATTGACTTTCTTCCTTCTCTATCAATGTCCGAGGTGTTCCCTTTGAGTTTCAATAACTCTGGACAATCATCCTTTGTGTGTCCAGCCTTCCTGCATTTGTAGCAAACATTAGAGTCAATAATCTTGGCAGGATTAGAAGTATACCTTCTTTGCTGTTTGCTACCGTCAAGCTTTCCTTCTCTTTTTCTCAGAATTTCCTGAAGTTACTAATCATCATTCCAATGTGGTCTTCATCAATTTCAGGCCGCGAGAGGCTACTTTTCTTGCTTGATGATCCACTGTGGCTGGATCTGTTTGCTTTGCTGGAGCTAGCCTTCAGCACGATTGGCTCCATTGCAAACAATCTGAAAGCTCAGAACAAACTGAAGCACCTAAACCAAATAAGCAAGACAAAGCACTAAGACGGAGAATCAAAGCTACGAACACAGAAAGCACACTCTGAAAAACACCAAACAAACCAGCAGGATCCTCTGCAGATTGTTAGATCAGATAGATCAGAGACCTGCTCTGATACCAATTGTTAGGTTCGGTGCAGTATTCAGAGGGGGGGTGAATGAATATAACCCTTTAAAAACCTTTACCCAATTAAAAGGTTATGATGCTCACTAACTATCTAGAGTGCTAACTAGACAGATGTATCAAATCTGAAATACTAATTAGCAGTAGCACCATTCTTCCACTCAAATAAACTTTCGCTCACTCAACGGATTAAACACTCAGAACAAGATCTGATCAACCACTTGGAGCGCCCCTATGCAAACATCTAGCGGAAGCAAAACATATAGAGAAATCAGACCACTGCACAGAGGATTTTTAGGTGGTTCGGTCCTCCAGACCTACATCCACCCCACACTCAAACCGAGTGTGGCTTCCACTAGCTCACGCTAGAAACCGCAGACTCAGTCTGCAACAAATGCTGCCAAACAGCTTGACCAGGGGAACAGCCTCCCCTCTTCCTCCCAACCGGAGGGAACCACTAGTGACACCAGTCACTAGCTAACCAGAGACACAAGGTCTCTCTTCCTCCAAACCTGGAGGGAACCCCTGGACTTGAATCCACAAGCCCAGAACCGGAGACAAGTCTCCCTTCCTCCAGACCGGAGGGAAACAACAAGTAGCACCCAGCTACTTGCAACCGGAGATAGCAATCTCCCTTCTCCTGAACAAACAGGAGGAACCCACAAGTGACTGCAGCCACTTGGAACCGGAGATGTCAATCTCCCTTCTCCTGAACTAACAGGAGGAACCCCGACCACTCTACAGAGTATCGGAAACACAGCAAACCAGAAAACAAAGGAAAGAACAATAAACGAAAAATGACTTCAGCAAAACAGAAAGCTGAAAGATGAAGTGCACAATGTGGCTCTCAACGGAGCTGACTGGCCTGGATTTGATCCACGGTCCAGTAGACGGATCTTCAGGTAAGATCTTCCTTCTTCTCCACGAGCTCTCTCGCTCACTCTCTATCTTTCTTTCTCTTTCTTCTGCTCTCCTCTTACTCTCTGCTTCTTCTTCTCTTCACACTCTTCTCGAGCTCTCTACCTCTCTTCTTCTCCTTCTGCTCTTCTTCTTTCTCTTTTCTTCTTCTATCTGGATCGTGGCTCTCTGTATGAGCGTTTCTTCACGCCAACTCGATCAACCTTCTTCTGTGGAAGAAGAGTCATATATATAGCAGCAGCAGCAGCATCAGCCACTACGTGTGACCTCCACATTTCCAGCCCTAATTATTCGGACCACGTGGCAGTCTCTCAGCAGGCTTCATTCCAGCCTCGGATCACGTGCTGCTCAGGTCACTTGGGAATATTTCTTCCTCGGACCTGCAAGGAGATGAAAACCATTACAAACTGAGGGCCACAATAACTAAATCTGCACGAAGTATGTAGTAGTAATTCTAGATGCACTGAGAACGACACGAGATACACAGGGTGACTACAGCACGAGGTAAGGAAAGAATGACACGAGATACACTGTGACAGAACAGACACAACGAAGAGAACGACAAGAAGTGAGGTTATAAAACAACACGAGGTAAAAAGAAGAACGACACAAGATACATGGAGACAGAACAGAAACCAACACGAAGTGTGGTTTCAACATACGAACGACACGAAGACCTGAGACGGAGAAACGACACGAAGTAAAACCATACAGACATAAATGATAACACGATATGCAACTTGTAACAGAGATAACACTACAAAGAGAACTACACGCAGAAGATGAAAACAATAACCGACGCGAGGTGAAAAACAACACGAGGACAACATGGGCTGACAGCAGAAACCGACACGAAGTGGTTGCAAACAAGCAAGACACGAGGTCTACGTAAAGCAACACGAAGTGTGGTTAAAGCGAGAACGACACGAGGTCTGATGAGAAAGACCAGCACGAAGACGGTGAAAACAGCACGAAGTGAAGAACAACGACACGAAGTATAGTGGTGACAAAAACACACACTACACAGAGAACGACACAAGGTGGTGGCACAGAAAGCAACACGAAGTGCTGCAATGTTCTGCACGCAGTGGAACAAAAAACGACACGGAGTGAGTACGACATGGAGACAACAGTAACCGACACGAGGTGAGGTTACTAAGGCGACAACGACACGCGGTGTGGAAAACACGACACGAAGAACACAAAACGGAAAACGACACGAAGTGAAACATGACACGAAGTCACAGAAACAACAGTAACCAACACGAAGTGTGGTTACGAAACATGAACGAAGTCACAGAAACACTAACACGAGGTTATGAGAGGAAAAACGATACGAGGTCATGAAAACACAAGACAAAGACAAAAGATGAAATCGACACGGAGTGTAGGAACAACTCAAGACAGACACGGGGTGTGAAAAATAGACACGGCTTGTCACGACACGTGATGAAGCTATGTGAACAGTATAAAACGAATAAAATGACACGAGGAACAACAGTAACCGACTCGGGTTGAAAACAACACGAAGTCGAACAGTAATTGACACGGGGTAACACGACACGAGGTAAAAACGACACGAAGACGAAATTGACACATACTGAAAAATAACACGAAGATGAAGGGAACAATGCAATGTCTAGACTTGAAGTACAGTTAAGTGTACAGACTTCACCAATGAATCACTCACTGTACAGACTTGCTATAGCAGTATGATGTACAGACTTTGATGAACAGTCCAAAGTATGGACTTTCACTGCAAACAACAATGTGTAGACTTCATGTAAAAGCCCAATGTATGGACATTGAAATCGAAGACCGATGTGCAGACTTGACATTGAAGACTAGAGTGCAGACTTTAAGTCTAACTGTGGATGTACAGACTTGAAGAATAAACCAGTGTATAGACTTGAAGATTGAAGGTGATGTATAGATCATGCACATACCAGAAGTCTAACACACACAATATATCAGTCATACACGTGCATTCTCCAGATGATATACAAATCACAATCATGAAGCTATCATCAAAGCACAATGTCAGCAGATAAACTGAATGAGCATATGAAGTCCTGAATGAACATTTCAGCAGGATGACTCACAATGATTAACATCAAACACCAATCATCAAAACCAGATAAATCATTAAAACCACAGCAATGAATGCTTTATGCATCAGTTTAACATGCATCATGACTGATCATCAAGAATGACTCTAAATTGAGCAGCAGGATGACTGAACATTTGATTAACTCACACCAACAATCAATTAACAAAACCATCATCAAAACCACAGGGGCACAACAGTATAGACTTCATGTGCCTGCGTCAAATGCAATGTACAGACTTGCTATGTCTGCGACACATGCAATGTACAGACTTGCTGGCAACGAGTGTACAGACTATGCTGAGTGTGATGATGCATGGATGTATAGACTTGTGACTCATAATGTTTGCTATCATCAAAACTACAGATGATCAAAACTTCAGGGGTACAATAATCTCCCCATTTTTGATGATGGAAACACTATGGGTTACACTGACTCCGAATGCATGCTATGAGATGAAATAACCAATGCAAGTTCTAACAAGATATCTCCCTTTACCTTTACAATGTATACACTCCCCCTGGAATTCAACAAACAGACAATATATTCTCCCCCTTTGCCATCAACAAAGAGGAGGGAAAGAAATTACAAGGGAAGGAACAAGAGAAATCATGTGACTGGCATTCTGAATAAGTAGTTCATGAATATGCATTCTAAAGCACAGAGTCTTCAGTCATATAAATTTAGAAACTGCTTTCAGATAGAGTTCTGGTTTAAAAATTATAAAATTTAGAGTTCATGCACTACATTCATTGGATAAGTTTGCTGTGCATGATAAAAGCAATAAACCAGAATCACATTTGAGCATGCGAGATTCAGTTTCAAAGTATCTTACTTTCTTAGACTCAGTAAAAAAATGTTAAGAGATACTAGGTCATGTATTGAAATTAAATAATTTGGCATACCTGAATTTTCTTTTGAAGGAACAGCATTTTCAATTTTATTTTAATAAGGGCATTCAGGTACCATTTGTCTTTTTACGTAAGGGTACATGTTTATCAGACGCCAGTACCCCTAGATACTCAACATAATGAACCATTCTGCCTAAGATCAAATTCAATAGAGCTGATTTACACCTTTTTATGTGAGGGTACACGTTTATCAGACGCCAGTTACCCCCAGGTACTCAGTGAAACCACCCTACTGTTTTGATCATTTATACAGAGATAACTGATACACCTCATGACTTAAGTATTGTCCATTTCTTTGATGGATCACTCAGTTTCTCAGTGCTTTACCAGTCATTGCTCTGTCAATATTATTTTTCAAATATTTTTCAAGATTTTCAACATTTTCTTAGCTATCCTTTATTTGTTTCAGAATGACTTGTTTAAGGATAATACACATACTTAGCCTTCTCTAACAGGATTTCAGGTGAGTTTTTAGATTTCAGATACAGCTGGCTTTGTCTGACATGTAATGAAATAAGGGTTGAGAACTTTATCAATTATCAGCGTTCTTATTTACTGATTGCAATCTTTAAACTCTAAAGTTAATAAAATTTAAACCATTAAGTCAGTCTTTAAGCAATTAAAATTCTTATAAAGGAAGAAGTCTATTTTCTATTGCTTAAGAATTGGAACTAACTAACAGATTGTCATATTGTCAGACTCAACTCATTCATACAACACTCCCCTTGTCTATATGCATGTGGTTTTGCAAATGAATGGTAAGAATTAGAGGAGAGTGAGCTTAGACATAGTCATGGCTGAATGATATGCAATGAGGATCATGAGTGTGATGCCAATTGATATGTCATGAAAGATATGAATGTTATGCATGTATGGTCTGGTGCAACATTCAGCAACCGAAGAGTTTATTCAAACCACCTGAGAGTTTATTCATCATGTTGAAATTTACACAAGCCAAGTTCTCTTCTGAGAAATTTGAACCTTTCATTCCCTAGTGGCTTAGTAAAGATATCAGCAATTTATTTTTCTGTTTCAATGAAATTCAATTCAATTTCCTTTTTATTGACAGCATCTCTAAGCAAATGGTGTTTGATCACAATATGCTTAGTCCTGGAATGATGAACAGGATTTTTAGCTAAACATATAGCACTAGTATTATCACATAAAATTGGAATACATCCCAATTTTATCTGATAATCAGACAGTTGGTGCTTGATCCAAAGTACTTGGGCTGCACAGTTGCCAGCTGCGACATATTCAGCCTCAGCTGTGGACAAAGCTACTGTGTGTTACTTTTTAGATGCCCAAGACACTAGACAACCACCTAGGAATTGACAGTAGCCACTAGTACTTTTTCTATCTACTCGACACCTAGCATAGTCTGCATCAGTGTAGGCTAGAAGTTCTAACTCACACCTAGCAAGATACCATAGACCAAGCTCTTGAGTGCCTAGTAGATACCTAAAAATCCTTTTCACAGACTTAAGGTGTGATTCTTTAGGACTAGCCTGAAATCTAGAACATAGACACACTGCAAACTGAATATCAGGCCTAGATGCTGTAAGATATAAAAGGGATCCGATCATACCTCTATATAGCTTTTGGTCCACTGGTTTACCTTGAGGGTCTGTATCTAAGCTGGTCGAGGTACCCATTGGAGCAGCTATTTCTTTGAGGTTGTCAATCTTGTATTTCTTCAATAAATCCCTTATGTACTTGGACTGAGTGATGAAGGTTCCATCTTTTGACTGTGTAACCTGCAGTCCAAGAAATAATTTGAGCTCGCTCATTGAACTCATTTCAAATTCATTAGTCATAATCTAAGAAAACTCCTCACACAGTTTGGGTTAGTTGACCCAAAAACTATGTCATCCACATAAATTTGAACAATAAGTATATCTGGATGACTTACCTTAGTGAACAAAGTTTGATCAACTACTCCTCTTGTGAAGTTCTTATCTGTGAGAAATTTGCTCAACCTGTCATACCAAGCTCTAGTGTAATGCCCTGGTTCTCTCTATCGTTCACTCACCCTCTCGGCTCCGGCTGCAGACGGAGGTGACTGTGGGTGAGGTGGCGACGTCGGGGAGCTGCAGAGGCGCGTGGTGGAGCAAGGATCGGTGCGGTTTAGGCGTGATCCCGAACGGTGGATTCAAAGTCAGCGATTCGATTCGTGGCACAGTTTTTGGCGTGGTTTAGTCCCTTCGGGGCACGGTTTCTTCGGTGGAGGTAGGCAGATGGACCGCCACTTCGTTCTGCGCATTTTCCCTGCTTCCGTGCGTATTTTGGTGCTCGATCAGGGGAGATCGGGCCGGTTTAGTGAAAACCATAGTTTTTGGGATTTTCGGGGTTCGCAGAAAAACGGCAACCGTTCCTGGTCTAGTTAGTATCAAAATGACCGTTGGGATGTCTGGATCCCATTCATGCTAGTTTCTTGTCGATTGGTCGTCATTCGAGGCCGGTAGGAGTCCGGGAACCTCGGTGACCCGTTTAGGGTCGACTTATCTAAATCGCCCCGATCTCTTGTTTTAATGCATGCATGTGGGCTTTTTAACCTCCAGATGTTGTTTTTCATGGTTTGCCTTTATTTCCCCTGCGTTTCGGCATGAATGGGGCGTGGAACGGGCCGATTCAGCCTTCCCCTTGATTTTCCCGCCGTTCTCAGTTTTCCAAACTGATCGCGGTCCACCAGTAACCACGTTCATTTGGTCGCGGTCCTAGGAGAACCGCGTTTACCCGGCCGAGAGAGTCTGCAAGAGTCGCGGTCTTGCGACAGACCTCGTTAGTCTAGTCGCGGTCTTTAGGCGACCGTGACTGCGTGGTCGCGGTCCTCCGGTGACCGCTACCTTCATTTGGCGTCTGGTTCGTGTAACGCGTCTATGGTGGTGCGTTCGGTCCTGTTGTGGCCATGATGGCTGTTGGGCTTTTCGGTGTGCGGCTGTGTGTTTGTTAGTCTGTTTTAGGTGATGTTAGGGGCTGTTTAGAGGTAGATTTGTGGCGTGTCTGTGTGTGTGTCTATCTAAGTTAGGGTGATGTCTGTCGTTCCCGTGGTCTGGCCGCTTTCCCCGTGGACGTCGGTTGATGTTCCTATGAAGGCTAAGACTCGGTGGTGTATGGCATTCCCGTGGTCTGGCCACTTTCCCCGTGGATGTCGGTTGATGTTCCTATGAAGGTTAAGACTATGTTTCCGAGTCTGTCAGCAGTTTCTTGTGCTGCCTTCGGTGTTTGAGGTACGGGTGACAGTGCATGTCTGACTATCTGTACTTCAGCTCCGTATTTCGTGATCTTCTCATGCTGTTGCCTTTCGTCACAGACTCATTGTGACAGCTCGCGGAGCGGGGCACTTTCTGAGTGTACAGTTTGTAAGCTAGTCTCCGTCGGCTCCCGGCTGCACCGTAGCGTCCTACGGGGGGAGAAAACTAGCTAGAGGCCTGGCTCTAGGCAGGAGCCAGTGTGTGCACACGTGGTCAGGGGCAGAGGACTGGCGCCGATGGGCGTGACCCTGACTAGTACTTGTTACTGTGGTTCCGCGTGGGTCTGTGACTCGGCCGAGCTCGCGTAGATGCGATCGGTTGGTAGTCGAGACACTTGTGGTGTGTGTTGCGGTGCAGTGTAAGACGTCGCGGACGCATCTGGCCGTTCTCCTGGTGCGGGGGTTCTCCGGCGCGTGGCGCGCGACTCCCGTGCTTTTCCTGTGTTGTGACCTGCTCGAGTTAGCCTTCTCGTGGCTAGACTCGAGGTCTGTGTGTTGTCCTGTGCATGACGCTCCGGTCGTGTCGTCTGCGTCTGTCTAAGTCTTTTCTAGACTTTCTTTTGCACGTTGTTGCTAGGAGTAGTTGGGTGCCAAGGTTAGTTCGGCTTTCCTCTTTTTCCCTTTTCCTTGCTGCTCCCTACTCCTCTTTCCCTTTCTAGGCCTGCTTGCCTGTTCGGGTTATTCCCCTCGTCCTTACCTGTTCCCTACCCTTGCTTCCCTTTCTTTTACAGCTTTCTAGTGTGGTTTCCTACGGCTGTTCCTGTCGTTTCTGTTGATCCGTGTTACTACGTATTTTTCAGTGGGGATCCGCGTGACCCCTACTGAACCAGTGACACGAGGCTCACCCCTGCTTTTCAGGTGGGGTGACGTGTTCATTCTGCTACCGCGGATCCTAGAGTTCGAGTCATAGCTGCCAGCTAGGACCTCCGTCGGGCTTCCCCCGACTTCCCGGTACATCTTTCTTTTCTGTCGACTGTACTTGGTAGACTTGTTGTCTTTCCTTTGGACTTGACTCTGGGTATATAATTGTGTAAAATCTGTTAATAATAAAAAGTAATTTTATTTCTGCTACTTTAGCAAACCGATCTAATGAAATTTAATTGCTTGATGTTATATCTGTCAGTTCAATGTACTACACGACAGTCCTTTTTCCCTTCGGAGCTTTACCGCTCTTGGGAGGCCTCGCGGGTTCCAAGTGGTATCAGGTGTATTCGGTAGTCCTATCGGGTATATCTGGTATCCGGGATCCGAGTCGTCACATCTAGGAGCTTGCTTAAGACCATGGAGAGCTAGAGATTTTACATCCATCTTCTGGAGATTTATTCCTAGGGAGCATGCATAAGCCAATAAAATTCTAATTGCCTCTAACCTGGCTACAGGGGCAAAAGACTCTTCAAAATATATTCCAAATTCTTGGTTATACCCCTGAGCAACAAGTCTGGCCTTATTCTTAACTACATTCCCTAACTCATCAGTTTTATTCCTGAAGACCCATTTAGTCCCTATGACTGTCCCATGATCAGGAGGTGGGACCAAGTGCCACACCTTATTCCTGTCAAATTGACTGAGCTCCTCATGCATGGCATTAGTCCAATGCACATCCTTGAGAGCATAGTCAATGGACTTGGGTTCTACATGAGAAACAAGAGCATATGCATTCAGTTCATTTTGAATTCTGAAATGGCCTCTAGTCCTAGGAGGGTCATGCAAATTGCCAATCACATTATCTACAGGATGATCTTTCAGATATCTAATATTGATAACTTGATTATCATGATTTTCACTTACCTCCCCCTGAACTGTAGACTCTTCTCCATTAAGATCTTCATTTTCTTCCTCATCTTCCGATTTGTCTGCAGGGTTCCTTTCTTTCAGAATATCACCATTGTCTTCATTTCCGCATTGACCAATATTAGTCTTTACCAAAGATTCATCAAAAATAATATGTGGAGATTCTTCAACAGATTTGGAGTTTAGATTATACACTCTATATGCCCAGGTGTTTTCAGAGTAACCAAGAAAAATTCCTGGTTCCCCTATAGGTTCAAATTTATCAAGGTCTCTTTTATCATTTATATGAATAAAGCATTTGCAACCAAAAATCTTGAAATGAGCAATTGAATGTTTCTTACCCTTTATGATCTCATAAGGTGTTTTCTGGGTAGAAGGTCTTACCATAGCTCTGTTGATTACATAACAGGCAGTATTTATAGCTTCAGCCCAGAACTTCCTTGGCAGACCACCTTCAACCAAGAGTGTGCGACCCATCTCCACCAGGGTTCTGTTTCTCCTCTCCACAACTCCATTCTTCTCGAGTGTCCTTGGTGAGGAGAACTTGTGATGAATACCATTTGTCCTGCAGAAATCCTCAAATTGTGAGTTTTCAAACTCACCTCCATGATCAGTTAAAATATTTTCAATTTTCTGGTTTATCTTAAGACAGAACTCCTGAAATTTTGTGAATGCATCACTTTTCTGTGACATGAAGTATACCCAAGTGTACCTAGAGAAGTCATCTACCAGAACAAATCCATACTTCCTCCCTGATAAGCTGACAGACCTCGTTGGCCCAAAAAGGTCCATGTGTATCAACTCATAGGGTTTAGATGACAAATTTTCTGTTCTAGCTTTGAATGACTTTCTAGTTAACTTGGACTGAGTACATGCATCACAGAGTTTATTTTCTTTCTTAAAAGAGACCTCAGGAAGTCCTCTAACCATGCTGTGCCTATTCAATTTATGCAATACTGTGTAACTAGTATGGCCTAACCTACGATGCCACAAGAAGGCTAAATCTTCTTTGCTAGCAGTGAGGCATATGTTAGAATGTGATATGTCATCTAAATCTATCATGTATGTATTATTAATTCTTTTACCAGAAAACTTAACAAAGTCAGAATCAGGTTCAAACACTTTACAGCATTGAGAGTCAAAAAGAACTTTATACGCTTTATCACATAACTGGCTGATGCTAAGTAAATTATATGCAAAACCTTCAACCAGCATGACATCTTCAATGCAACAGGTAGTACACTTACCTACCTTACCTGACCCGACAATTCTACCTTTTGTGTTGCTACCAAAGGTGACAAGGCCTCCATGTTTCTCTGTTAGCATGCAGAACTTGGCCTTATCTCCTGTCATATGCCTGGAGCAGCCACTATCCAGGTACCACTGGTTGTTCTTGGCTGCTAGGCATACCTGCACACACAATTAGGTAGAGAATTTTGGAACCCAAGTCTGTTTGGGCTCCAGAGCAGATGAAATGCAGGTAAAGCATGAAAGCAAACTTTTTGGAATCCACATTTGTTTAAAAGAATTCTGTTCATTGGATTTTACAGATTTCTTTTTGTTGTTATTCCTCTTCTTTTTGTTGTTTTTCTTCTTGTTGGCACCAGCATAATTATTGACAGATTTGTTGCTTCTGTGCCAGTGCCTTGGACAGGGTGCATTCACGAAATTGTGGCCATAGTAGTTTCTGGGCTGGCTGACGAAATGCATGTTCCTAGGTGTCCAATTGCCATACCCACCAACCCAATTTCTGGTGCAAGGTCTGTGAGACTTAGTGGCCTTACCATGGGGTTTATATGCATGTGTAGGCTGACCCCTAACCTGAGACTGAGTTTTAGGATTTGGCTTGGATGTACCAGCTCTGCTATGCTCACCAATCTTTTGTTTGCCCTTCTCCTCAGCACTGGGCTTCCTCAGGTTCACAGTTTTATTTACAGAATTATATGAATTCATGTTTATGAGAGGTCTTTTCTCTTTCTGTGCAACAAATGATATAGTCTTCATTGCAAAACTTTTAGTTGCACTGGAATTAAATCCAAGACCCTCTCTCCTGAAGTTGACTTTTGACCCTAACAAAGCATTTAGGTTCTCTGAACCTTGGGTCATTTGCTCAATAGTTTTCAGCCTGTCCTCATTATCTTTCTGAATATCTTCAATGGATTTCTTCAGTTCGGTGTTCACACTTAAGACAGCTTCATATTTTTCACTCACAATTTTCATCTCACTCTCATATTTCTGTATTTTTAATTTCCATTCATCAGTTTCTTTTTCTAACCTCTCATTTTCTTCTTTAGAAGCTTTTAACTCATACTTGATTTCTTCTATTTCAGAGCATGTGAGTTTCAGCTTATTATTCTCAGATTCAAGGCATGCAATTTTATCAGTTAGAGTTGTGTCATTTTGCATGGAATTTATTTTTCTTCTTAGATGCCTATTTTCCTTTCTGATATCATCTGCTTTATCAGCTATTTCATGATAGGCATCTACCTAATCAGCAATAGTGAAATTATCGAATTGAGAGGATACCTCATCTGAGTCTTCCTCTCTATCTTCAGAGCTAGTTACCATAAGGCAAATAGGCTTTTCAGCTTCGACTTCACTGTCCGAGCTATTTCTCAAGGTACCTTCGCCCTCATCACTCCAGGTACTTACCATGGCTTTCCCTTTAGTGTTCTTTCTCTTGGACTTGTCCTTGTGCTTCTGATTCTCTAGACAATCAGCTTTCATATGACCGGATTTCCTGCATTGGTAACACACATTAGTTTCAGTTTTCTTTGCAGGATTATATTTGTACCTTGTATCCCATCGGCCACCACCATGGTTCCTTCGGCTGAATCGCCTTCCTTCTTTCCTGAGGAACTGCCTGAATTCTTTGGTGATCATTGCTATCTCATCACGTTCTATTTCTTCTCCAGTCAGGCTCTCCTCGGATGATGATCCACTGGAGCTGGATTGGCTGGATTTACTGGCACCAGCTTTCAGTGCAATAGGCTTTTTCTTCTTCTCAGCTTCCTCTATCTTCGGCAGATTAATTTCATAAGCCATCAGCGAACCAATTAACTCATCTGCCTTGGTGTTGTACAGATCCCTCGACTCTTCCATTACAGTAGCTTTAGTGTGCCAAACATGAGTCAGGGAACGCATAATTTTCCTTACACTATCATATTCTGTCGGTGTCTTCCCAAGACCTCGGAGACCGTTTGTGATGATTGTCAGTCGAGCATACATCTCCGTGATGGTCTCATTGGGCTTCATCTTGAAGGCTTCATACTCTGACACCAGGAGGTTTGCCTTCGTCTCTTTGACCTGAGAGGTCCCTTCGTAGATGACCTCCAGGTTATTCCACATCTCTTTAGTTGATGTGCAAGATGATATGCAAGAGAACTCTGTGGGGTGCAGTGCGCACTAAATTGCATTGATGGCGCTCCAGTTCAGAGTGGATCTTCGGATCTCTTCCTTGGTCCTGACATCCTCGTTCGGGGACAGCTCATAAGGTCCCTTACTAACCACTTTCCAAATCTCGTAGTCCTTCGCCCTCAAGAAGACTTGCATACGATTCTTCTAGTATGCATAATTCGATCCATCAAAGTAAGGGGGCTTGGTGGTTGAGTGTTCTTCAACAATCATTCCTCTAGCATCCATCTGTACCTTCCTCTTCGGGCTGTAAGTCCCTGTAGAAGAGTTAGGCTCTGATACCAACTGTTGTGTTAGATGGAAACACTCTGTCACCATGAAGTGTGGATCTAGAGGGGGGTGAATAGATCAATGGCCTAATTTAAAACCAAAATAAGGCTCTAATGCGGAATTTCAACAGATCTACAAGATTACTAACTAGAGCGTTGGATATGATCAGAAATGAAGTGATCTGAGAAGAGAATCAAGAGAAGCAACCACACACCAGTTCATAGGCAATCACACAAGCACATGACACACCAGATTTTTAGGTGGTTCGGTCCTCCAGACCTACGTCCACCCCACACTCAAACCCAAGTGTGGCTTACTGTTGCGCAACACAGCTTGCGTCTGCTAGGCAATACAGCTTAGCTTACAACCGCTGAGCTTCACAACTTGCTGTCCGAGACCAAGTCTCGCCCGCTGAGGAATTACAGCTTCACCTGTCCAGAGGCTACACCTCTGCAAACCGCTGGGGACTACAGCTTACCCGTCCAGTGGAATCCTCCACTACAAACCACTGACACACAGCTTGAAGATAAAGTTTCGGAAAGAAAAAATAGAATCAAACGAAAACAAGAAATCTCAAAAGAGAATATAGCTCGCAATGAGCAAACTCAACTCTGGTATCTGAACCAAGAGACTGAGGAACATTCAGACAAGCTCTCTCAACTCCTCTCTCTCAATATTCTCTTCTCTCTCTTTTTCTTCTCTGCTCTCGGTGGCTCTCTACTGCTTCACTTTCTCTGCTCTTTTTCTTCTCTGCTCTCGATGGCTCTTTGCTTTTCTTCTCTGTGGATCGTGCAGGCTGAAGTTCACTCTCTGCTCTTCTTCTTCGATCAGACTTCTTCTGAGGAAGAGGCTTCATATATATAGAGCAACAGATAGGGCGTGTGTCTTCCACATCTCCCGCCCAAAAGCTTGGACCACGTGGCAGCATCCAGGCTCGTTGTTGTACACGTGTCACGATCCTGGCACCTCCTCTTTCTTGGATCATGTGCCCTTCTTAATCTCCTCGAGCATAAGTACCTGTCAGTCAGTCGAAGAGAATTATCAATTTAAGACTATAGAACCTTGTACAGACTTTGTAGTGTGCAATGCAGTGTGTAGACTTTACAATGTATAGACTTTGCAATGCGACAGCAATGTATAGACTTTGCAATGCCTAGTGTTGAAACACGATAGCACAATGCACAAACTGAGTGTGTAATGCAGAATGCATCAAGCAAAGTATGAACATTACAAATGGATGCACTGTCATGCCAAATGAATGTGCAGACTCAACGTGCACCATTGTGCAGACTTACTAAATGATGTATAAGCATAGCAACACACAATGTGCAGACTTCATGCAATGCATGAAACAATGTATAGACTTAGAGCGAATGAGTGCACAAATGCAGATGGCAGGGTATATACATTACAAATGGATGCACTGTCATGCCAAATTAATATACAGACTCTGCATGCAACAATGTGTAGACTTAGTGTTTGTGCAGCTAGCCAATGTATAGACTTGGCGTTTGTGCAGCTAGCCGTTGTATAGACTTTGCATTATGAAGCACACAGGCTGTACAGACTTGTGCTAATGCTGCAAGTGAACAATGTACAGGCTTTGGACATGCGTGCATGCTATGCGATGTACAGACTTGAACGCGTGCATGCTACACGATGTATAGACTTGCTGACAAAGAGTTGTCCAGATTCTGCGTGCAACAAAGACGATGAGTGAGATGCAAAGTGAGACGGTCCAATGTATAGACTTTATGTCCAAATGAGACGCTAAGGGAGACGGACCTCACAGGCTGTACAGACTTGAGAGTGCACGATGTATAGACTTAATGATTGTGTGAGCATGCAGCAGCCAATGTATAGACTTGCAGGTGCAACGTAGGTAAAGATACCAATGTATAGACTTGCAGGTGCAACGTAGGTAAAGATACCAATGTATAGACTTGCGAGTGTAACATCGGTAAAGATATCAATGTATAGACTTCCTGTGCCTGCGTCAAATGCAATGTACAGACTTGCTATGTCTGCGACACATGCAATGTACAGACTTGCTGGTAACGAGTGTACAGACTATGCTGAGTGTGATGATGCATGGATGTATAGACTTGTGACTCATAATGATTGCTATCATCAAAACTACAGATCATCAAAACTTCAGGGGCACAACACTGACTTCATCACACATTGCACCGATGCCATCCAGATCTGCACCGACCCCAGACCCCAGGCCAAAACCTGCACAGACCTTGTCCTTCACTTGACCCCTCACTTGCACTGACATTGCCCTAGCTAGGCCAAACATTGCACGGACCTTTCCACACACGCCCCAGATGCAACTAAATGATAATAACAATAAAGTAATAATAACAATAGCAAACTAAAGAAAGGGGAGAAATAATAACAAACAATGATGATAATAAAAATAATAAACAATAATAAATACAAAAATGAATAAATAAATAAGAATAATAAAGAAATAAATAATAATAATAATAATAATAATAATAATAAGCTCAAACAAATAATAAATAGACAAATAATGATAGAATAAATAAATGACAATAATAACAAACTCAACAAGAATGATAAATAAATGAATGATAACAAAATAAAGAAATAATAATAACAAACTCAGCAAAAAGTGATAAGCAAATAAATGATAATAAAATGAATAAATAGTAATAACAAACCCAATAATAACAATAATAAATAAACAAACAATAATAACAAACTCACTCAAATATATATATAAACTAACAAATAATAATGGTAAAAATTTAAATAATAATAAAACGATGAGATCCGCTCTGCAGCCTCGTTCTCCTCAAGACCCGGTATAAAGGGAACCTTAACGCCGCCTCTCCAATTCGGGTTCGGACCTTGGAAGCCATTCCAATATGGCCGTAATCCGACATTGCCCTGGGCCGATAGTTTTTCAAACCGGACTCGTTCCCATTGGGATTCATTTCCGTTCTTTCATTGAGATTGTCGTAGACTCGGCATACATTTGTATGAGTTTATTTCCGCTTACGTCGTGCCTTCGATACGGACCTTTGTCCGAGCATAAAATGGTCCATGAATGACCAACAAAATTTGAATGGAACGAGAAGGCTCTCGTCATCCTCGGACCCTTTGCATGGGAATATTGATAAGACCTTCCTAGGTCATGCTTAGACCACGGGTTCGCCCTAATCATGGTCATTGCCCGACCCATATCCTAGGCCTACAGCCCGCTATCTTTGAATACGTCTTTGTTTTGGGATCTAGTCCCGGAACACCTTCCCGCCGCCCCTTGGCACTGGAAATATTAATGATGCCCGCGCAAGCCTCATTCAGACCGCGGGAGGCACCCCCGGTCCTTCCGCGACGATTACAATATTCTCAAGCTGGACACCCGTCCGAATATTAAACGGTCTCCTGAATGACCGATACGTTTCGAATGTTCGCTTCCCAAGGCATAGGGCTTTCCAGTTGATTCAAGGGATATTCCCCCATTGCCCCTTGGCACCGGAATATTAATGACGCTCATGTGAGCATGACTTCGATCGCGGGGGGCCCACCGCAGTATGGTCGCAGCTTGATCTTGCACCGGGCCAACAGACTTATTGGTTTCTGACCGCTCTAATCGAGATTTAGCCGAACGTTTTCCGTTCTTCTGAACAATAAATTTGCCATATCCCGGCATATATATGCTCCGGTTTTCCTGTGACAATCGCGCTTTTCTCGAGCTGGACATTCGTCCGAACATTAAATGGTCAGCACATGACCGACATGATCGTGAATGTTTTCTTCTCACCCTCGCGTGAGGATTTCAAGACATCCTAATAGGCATTTCTATGCAATTAATTCTCTGGCCATGAGGCCCTGATTCCTGGCGATTAATCAAGGGTGTTCCCTCGTATGGGGGATATAAATGACGCAGTGACCTTTATGGCGCGACGGGTTTTGGTCCCGACATGAACCACACAATCGTCTGACCGAAGTCAGATCGAGCGCACCATGGGCTCTTCAGAGCCCGAATAAATTGTCACTTTATGACTTGCACGCCCACGCACTTAATAGACGAATAAACCACATCTTAAATAAACAAACAAACGAATAAAACCATCGTGTCGAAAAGTGCGTCCACAAGTCTGGCACGCCCGGTGGGACAGGGCCACCCTTCATCTCTTCGCCGGGATTCAGGGCCTCATGGCCTCCTAATAAACGTTGTTTGCCTATTCTGATGAATTGCAGGTACTCTCTTCCCCAGCCCTATGGGGAGAAAAGCCGGACTAGGCAAAATTGTCTTTGTCGCCTCGAGGATGCTACTCCGAGGCGCCTACAGCTTCCAAGAATCATGGAGGCCACTAAGAAGAATGGAGGGGAAATCAAACCTCCCTTTTCCTCAAGAAGAAAGAGAAGAAGAGAAGAAATGAAGAAAAGAAGGAAAGGAGAAAAGAAGAAAAGTGAAAAAAAAAGAGAAGCAAAAAAAAAGAAGAGAAAGAGTCGGCGGGAGAGGGTTGTACGGCCACGTCCGTCGAGACCCGCGCTGAATAAAGATCACCATTGTGGGGTTGATGCGGTGGAGCGAACCACTCATCCCCTCCCTGAGGGGGTGAGCGCTCTCCTGCACCTCCACCCTGGTCAATCATACAAAAAAAAGAGAGAAAAAGGAAGGAAAGAAGAAAAGAAGAAAAAGCCGGCCAGCATCGCCGACCAAAAGAGTAAGAAGAATCCTGGCATCCCGCCCGACTCAAGGGGGCTCTGAGTCCGCGGTGCAATGACCCCGCCCGTTCCTCCTTCCTGCTGCCTCCATCCGGCATGAAACGGCCCCCCCGAGCGGTTGTTAAAAGACCCAGCAAGCCACAATTGTAGCTTGGTGAATGGTTGCCCGCTGTGGGGAATGCTTTATAGCGATGAGGCCAAGCACGGCCACCACTCCCGAAGGGAGCATGCACATACCTCGCCATGGGGGATAAGAAGAGGAGATATACCCTGCCATGGGGGCATAAGAAGCAACATACCCCACTACAGAGGGGGATGGAAGCTATGAAGAATTCGCCTCGGCTTAGGGGTATTCAAAAATTTACCCAGGTCCAGGGGCACTTGAAGAAGAACTACACCCCGGCTTAGGGGTATTTGAAGAAGAAACACACCTCGCCTGGGGGGGCATAGAAGCCACAAAAGATACACTCCACCACGAGTGCATATGAGACAAAGAATGCACCCCGGCTTAGTGGAATACAAAGAGAAATATACCCCACTCTGGGGCAGAAGAAGCAGAAGGATCTACCCCGTCCGGGGGCACAACAAGCAGTAGAGTTACACCCTCGTATGGGGGCGCATGAAGAGAAGTATATCCTGCCATAAGGGCATGTAAAAGGAAAGAGAGCAGAATATACCCTGCCTGGGGGCACAGAAGCAAAGAGACCCACACCCCGACCTAGGGGCATAAAGAGCAAAAGAAACATACCCCGCCATGGGGCATATGGAGAAAAGAGTACACCCCACCCTAGGGGCACGTGAAGAAAGAGACACACACGCCCTGCCTTGGGTGCACAAATAAAAAACACACACACACCCCGGCCTGGGGGCATGCAAGAAAAAAACACACACACTCCGCCTGGGGTGCACAAGAAGCAAATACACCTCGCCTGGGGGCACAGAAGCAAAGAAGTAGAATCCACCCCGTCATGTGGGGGCATAAGTATGAAGTTACGCCCCGACTCGGGGGTACGTAAAGAAGAGACACATCCTGCCTTGGGTGCACAAAAAAAAAACAAAACACACCCCGGCCTGGGGGCATACAAAAAAAAAACACACTCCGCCTGGGGTGCACAAGAAGCAAATACACCTCGCCTGGGGGCGCAGAAGTAAAGAAGCAGAATCCACCCCGACCCAGGGGCATAAGAAGTATGAAGTTACACCCCGACTCGGGGGGTACGTAAAGAAGAGACACATCCCGCCTCGGGTGCACAAGAAGCCAAGCTCACCCCGCAGGGGGGCATGTGAGACACAACTACACCCCGACTCAGGGACACTCGAAGAGAAGGACACCCCACCTTTGGGGTGCAAAAAGTAACATACACCCCACCTTGGGGGGGCACAAGAAGCAAAACATACCCCGCCTGGGGGCATATGAAGCCAAGAAACACGCCCTCGTCTTGGGGGTATTTGAAGAAGAAGCATACCTCGCCTCGAGAGCCTAAAAGCTATAAAGAACACGCCCTGACTCAGGGGCATAGGAAGAGAAGTCCACCCCGGCGTGGGGGCATGTGAAGAAGGAACAAACCCCGCGAGTGGGGGCATAGAAACCATGGAAAACATGCGCCGGCTTAGGGGCACTTGAAGAAGCTGCATCCCGCTTGGGGGAGCATATGAAGAGAGGAATACACCCCGATATGGGAGCACATGAGTAAAGAAGAAGAGTTCATCCCGCCTCGGGAGCGTAAGAAGAAAGAATTACACCCCGCCTTGGGGGCATTTGAAGGAGCAACGTACCTCGCCTCAGGGGCATGGAACCCATGAAGAATTCACCCCAGCTTAGGGGTGTTCGAAGGAAGTCTACCCCGCTTTAGGGGCATTTGAAGAAGCAACATACCCCGCCTTAGGGAAGAATAAGAAGAAGAGTCCACCCCGACCTAGGGGCACAACAAGTAACAAAGTTACACCCTGATCTAGGGGCATATGAATAAAAATATACTCTGCCACGGGGGCGTGTAAAAGAGAAGAGAGCAAGGATACACCCCGATCCGGGGATACAGAATTGAAGGAGAACTACACCCCGCTACGGGGACATGAGAAGTAAAGACTATACCCCGCCTGGGGGCACGCAAAGAGAGAAGCTCCCCCCAGCTTACGGGTATTTAAAAATCCACCCCAACTTAGGGGCATTTGAGGAAGAAATGTACCCCGCCATGGGGACATACGAAGCAACATACGCCTTATCCCGGGGGCATCTGAAGCACCACAAACAACGTTCCCTGAGTCTCAGGGGGATGTGAAGAAAGGGATGTACCCCGTCACGGGGGACATAGAAAAAAGACACATCCTGCCGTGGGTGTACAGGAAGCTAGAAACACACCCCGTGTGGGGGCATACGAAACAAAGCCTCACCCCGATTTGGGGGCACATGAAGATGTGCACCTCGACTCGGGGGCACATAAAGTAAAAGTTACACCCGGGCTTAGGGGCATTGGACAAAGAAATGTACCCCCGCTACGGGGGGCATAAGAAGCAACAAAGAATTCACTCCGACCTGGGGGCATACAGAGTAAGATAATGCACCCCGGCTCAGGGGCTTTTGAAGAAGAAACATACTCCACTCTTGGAGCATAAGAAGCAGAAGACATGCCCCGGCTTATGGGTACATGAAGAGAAGTGTACCCCGCTCTGGGGCATAAGAAGCAACAGAATGTACACTCCGCCTGGAGTACACGAGAAGCAAAACACACCCCGACTCCGGGGACATATGAGACAAAGAATACTCCCCGACTTAGGGGTATTTGAGGACATATACCTCGATATGGGGGCACATGAAGCATGCATCTACCCTGCCATGGGGGCGTATAAAAAAAAAACAAAGAGCACACCCCGATTGAGGGGTATCTGAAGAAGAAACTTGCCTCGCCATGGGGGGGCATATGAAGAAAGGAATACACCCCCGCCTTGGGGATAAAACCGGTAAAGGGCATTCCGCCTTTCAAGCATAAGAAGCCAAGAACATACCCCACCTGGGGGCATAAGAAGAAACAGAAGCACATCCCGACTTAGGGGCATATGAAGAGAAGAATACACCCCCACTTGGGGGCATGAGAAGAGGCAAGAGACTGCACCCCCGCCATAGGGGCATAGAAGCCATGAAGAATACGCCCCGGCTTAGGGGCATTTGAAGAAGTTACATCCCACCTCGGGAGCATAAGAAAGAGAAAAATTCACCCCCAGCTTAGGGGCATTTGAAGAAGAAGCACACCCCGCCTGGGGGCATAAAATCCATAAAAGAATACACCCCCCCTGGGGGGGCATCTGAAGTAGAATAGACAACATTCCCCGGCTCAGGGGGGGCATGTGAAGGAAGGAACACACCCCGCCTGGGGGCGTAAGAAGCAAAGACGCCACCCCGCTTCGGGGCATTAGCAACAAATAAGTCACACCCCGCCATGGGGGCATAAGAAGCAAAGACTATACCCCGGCTTAGGGGTATTTGAAGAAGAAACATACACTCCGCCTGGGGGCATAGAAGCCATAAAGAAGACACCCCGCCATGGGGGCATAAGAAGCAAAGACTATACCCCGGCTTAGGGGTATTTGAAGAAGAAACATACACCCCATCATGGGGGCAAAGAAGCCATAAAGAAGACACCCCGCCATGGGGGCATAAGAAGCAAAGACTATACCCCGGCTCAAGGGCTTTTGAAGAAGAAGCTATACCCCGTTCCGGGGGCATAAGAAGAGAAAAAAAAACCACCGCGGCTCAGGGGGGAATCTGACGGAGAAACATACGCCCCGCCAAGGGGGGACATAGAAGCCGTAAAGAAAATACCCCGCCTGGGGGGGAGCACAGAAGCAAAGAGGCATACCCTCCCGACCTAGTGGGCAGATGAAGAAAAAGCTACACCCTGGTTTGGGGGCACATTAAGAGAAATACACCCCAATCTGGGGGCATTAATGAGAAAAGAAGAGCAGAAAAGAAAAGAGCAGTCATCAGGCAGACGTGGGCTTTCCACTCGCCTCTCCCCACAAAAGAAGAAGAGAAGAAAAGAAAGTGAGCATTCAGATAGACATGGTCTTTCACCCGTCACCTTCAGCCATCGGGGCTTCAATTCGATAGATATCCAGCCATCGGTGCTCTAATCAAACAGATATTCAGCCATCGGGGCTTTAATCCGACAGATGTTCAGCCATCGGGTGATGGGAATCGACGCCGAGCATGTACATTTTATTTTGCATTTATGTCATTTAGTTTATTTGTATATCCACGGAAAAGTATATGCACAATTGTACGGCTTTATAAGCCAATGCGTCATTCCCACGGATTGTTTGGGTTTCTTTGTAATTTGTCAGTAGGACCAGCAAGGGGGCCCTCAGCCCTTTCCCATTGGTCCATGTCACTCATGTGGGGCTGGTCAACCATCCTAGGTGGCCATCTAGAAGGGTTGAATGTCAAATGCCACATAGGTAGACAAGTGGTTAAATTAGTCCAAGGTAGGTCACCTACCTTCACCTACCATACCCCTTGGTCAAGGGGGCGCCCCTCTCCCCTTATTATTGTATTAATTTTTGTGTGTGTTTCACACTTAATGCCAGCCCTTCAATCCCCACCCCTAGATCCAAGGGTTCACATTGCATTTGATGTGAACCATAAAAAAGATTGTATATTCATATGAATATTAATGAAAAATTCAGAAAATTTGTTGAAAGGCCAAAGGCTTCTTGCGCCCCCAGCTCCTCCCCTCTGGTTCATCTCCTCCAACCTCCAATTCTAGAGTGGTTTCTACCTCCTATCCCCTCCCCTCTATCTCCGGTGATCATCTGTGCCGCCGCTGCCGCCGTTCGTGCCGCCTTCGAGCCATCGCGGAGCCGTCTTCAAGTTTCTGTCCTGCTGGATAGAGGTGTAGTTCGTGACTTCTTGCTGCCAGCCACGAGCTCAGATGGATTTGAAATTTTGAGGGTGTATTCTTACCTTGAATCCCCACCTCCACCTAAATTTTCATGTCCAAACTCCTCCATTTAGTAATTTTCCATTTTCGTTCATTTTACATTCCCAGATCTGTTTTGTCTCTACCTACAGTGACAACAGCTCTGAGTTTCCCATCTCCGACCACCTTTTTGAATTTTTCAAACCCTCCCATTTTTACTGGGTATTCTGTCCATCATTCCCTACATCCACCATTTTTCCTGATTTTTGATTTGCTCTCTATCCATTTTTCACAATTCGTGTTCTATCTCTGCTACAGTGCCTTTAGTCAGATTCCAGATCCCACCCACTGTTAGTTAAAACATCCTATCAATTCGTAGCCACATCCAAACTTGTCCAAACTAGTTTTTCCATCTTTCTAGCTCAATTTGCTACAGCTTTGATGAAGACCTCAAGAGCTGAATCGGACATCTACCCTGCGGTCAATGACAGTTCTTAGAGGACAGCCCTGCAGATCTGAGAGTTAAGCCACTGTACAATAGTAACCTTCAAAATTCGCCAATTGGAAGTGCAGGCTTTGTTATTTTTCTGTAATCATAGAGAGTTGAAGCCCTTCGAAGCAGCTTTCCAACGGCGCCAGTTTCGTCGCATTCCGACGTCGGGGCTGATCGCAGCGTCCGTTCTCGCCGGAGCGCGCGCCGGAAAACAGAACCGGCAGATCCGTGGCCAGTCATTCCGACCGGTGCCGAACGGAGCCGCCCGGCCTCCGGCCGGAGAACCAGCGTGCCGCCAGCCCGGGGAGCGCTTCCCTAAGTGTCCCCACTACAACGGTGCCACCGGGTCCCACACGGCCCCTCCGGACAGCACGTGGGCCCCACCATCACTAGTTCGGGTGTTGCCGAATCAACGCGATAAGCCACCCGTCAACCCGAATTCGGTCCTCCCGGGCCCCATTGTGTAGCACTTTACCACCCTGCGTGGAGTGGGCAGCGACGTGTATTGCTGTAATATTGTGTATTATTGTTCCGGGAGTACGAGTTTCGGCCGGGTCCGACTTCCCCACGCCGAGCGCGTGGAGGTTTCGTTCTCGCTCCCTACACTCGGCATTTGCTTATTTTCATATATACTTGTTTATGCCACTGCTAGAGAGCATGTTCTAGGATCGTAGCTCACTTTATATTTATATCACCGCTGCTGCGAGAGAGAGCGTTACCGTCCCATGACCCGATCCGGGCACGAAAGTGTGAATTGACCACCCTAGCTCTAGTCGGTTTCTCAACTGTGCACGTCCGACGCTTCCCTCGTTAAGGGACGATTGCGAGCTTGTCGTGTCCGTGGTCTCGTCCCGCATCATTGGGGCTTTGAGCCGACAGATATCCAGCCATCGGGGCTTTAATCTGACAGATATCCAGCCATCGGGGCTTTAATACGACAGATGTTCAGCCATCGGGACTTCAAGCCGATAGATATTCAGCCATCGGGGCTTCAAGCCGACAGATATTCAGCCATCGGGGCTTTAATCCGACAGATGTTCAGCCATCGGGGCTTCAAGCCGACAGATGTTTTGCCAACAGGGTATTAAACCGGAAGATACTCCGCCAACGAGGCGTTAAATCGATAAAACCTTCCGCCGACGGGGCGTTAAACCGACTAAACCTTCCGCCAACGGGGCGTTAAACCGATAAAACCTTTCGCCGACGGGGCGTTAAACCGACTAAACCTTCCGCCAACGGGACGTTAAACTGATAAAACCTTCCGCCGACGAGACGTTAAACCGACTAAAAACCTTCCGCCGACGAGGCATTAAACCGACTAAAAACCTTCCGCCGACGGGACATTAAACCGACCGACATTCAGCCATCACGGCTCCAAGCCAACAGCTACTCCACCTTCGGCCTTTGGCCACCCAACAAAATAAAGAATAAACCCTTCACTTTGGTTCGGGTCCTTCCCCAGCTAGAGAAATAAAGAATAAACCCTTCACTTTGGTTCGAGTCCTTCCCCGACCAGAGAATCAAAGAATAAACCCTTCACTCTGGTTTGGGTCCTTCCCCGGCCAGAGAATAAAGAATAAACCCTTCACTTTGGTTCGGGTCCTTCCCCGGCTAGAGAATTAAAGAATAAACCCTTCAATTTGGTTCGGGTCCTTCCCCGGCCGGAGAATCAAAGAATAAACCCTTCACTCTGGTTTGGGTCCTTCCCCGGCCAGAGAATAAAGAATAAACCCTTCACTTTGGTTCGGGTCCTTCCCCGGCTAGAGAATCAAAAGAATCAACCTTTCACTTTGGTTCGGGTCTTCCCCCAGCCAGAGAATCAAAGAATCAACCTTTTACTTTGGTTCAGGTCTCCCCCGGCCAGAAAATCAAAAAGTCAATTTTTCACTTTGGCTCAGATCCTTTCCCGACCAGAGAATCAAAGTCAATTTTTCACTTTGACTCAGATCCTTTCCCGACCAGAGAACCAGAAATCAACTTTTCACTTTGGTTCGGATCCTTCCCCGGCTAGAGAATTGGCAAAGAGACCTTTCACTTTGGCTCAGATCCTTCATCTCGCCAGAAAGCGAAACAGGAGACCCTCCTCTTCGAATCTCCTATCTCGCTACCCAACACCTTTTGGCTCAGCCATTTCGGTCAGGGCCCGCTATCAAGATTAATCCATTCGTCCCACTGCGCTCTCCTATACCGTTCGGCTTTGTAGCGGACTTCTAACATCTTTTGGCCTTGCCGCCTGCTTCCCAATTCTGGCTCTTGTAGCCTACTTCCACTTGGCCTTTGTCGCCTGCTTCCCAACTCTGGCTCTCGTAGCCTGATTCCCCTTGGCCTTTGTCGCCTGCTTCCCAACTCTGGCTCTCGTAGCCTGCTTACCTTTGGCCTTTGTCGCCTACTTCCCAATTCTGGGCCTGTTAGCCCGCTTCCCAACTTCGGCTCTTGTAGCATGCTTCCCCTTTGGCTCTTGTAGCCCGGTTCCCTAATACCTTTACTACCACTATGCTTATACGTAATGACAATATGTTCTCACGCAAAAAAAAAAGAAGAAAAAGAAGAAAGAGAAGAGAAGAAAAAGAAGGAGAATTGTTTGGCTACCCTGCTTGCATGTTTGCTTAATATAGAATAATACACCAGCTTGAAACTTTCTAGGACCTTGTTTCCTTGCTAAATAATAATGCCCTGATTCCGGATGCGCGCACGTCACGGCATACGCTCGAAGGGAACCCAATTATAGCGGGTGCACACGTCAAGGGGAAGAGTGATGGCTGAATTGTTAAGCCCAACTCACAAAATGAACCTGAGGCAACACTCCCACACTTCAAATTTAATGGGTTCAATGGTCTTCAACCATAGGGATTACCCGACTTTCTTCTTAGCACTCTACGGAGACTTGAATTCCTACACTCGCGTGAAAGGCAATCGTGAGGAAAAAGCTGCCTGCCCCAAAAAAAAATAAGAAAAAAAATGATGCAAAAAAAAGGAGAAGCGTGAACCTGAGTAGCTAGGGATCCCCACTGAAACAAATGAGGAGACTCGCGCGAAGAGGTGAAGCAGATTTCAATAAGGATGAAGCCTAGTAGCCGGGAATCCCCATTGAGACATATGAGGAGACTCACGTCAAACGGTGAATTCCGTAATATAACTATAATAAGGATGAATCCTAGTAGCCGGGAATCCCCATTGAGACACATGAGGAGACTCGTGCCGAACGGTGAAATTCGCTACCAAAAGAAACAGATGGGGACTGTGCGAAGCTACCGAAATCGAGAGCCTGAAACCCATGTGTAGGCGCTAGAGTGATCCTCGAGTGTCACTAGGAAAACCTACATATCCCTATGGTTAGGGCCCTTTGTTCACACTTTTGCACTGCCATGCCACAGAGAATTACCTCGGGCAAAATGCGTGAATTTAAGCTGTGCATGCAAGACATGCGATATCCTCTTGACGGGTGCACCACCCCTCAGCTATGCCTTCTGGCCCGCACCGTGTCTGCGAATTATGGGCAATGTTCCTATCCCATCCCCTATGGAGGGAGCTACCTTATGTGTACTTATGTTACGCCTGCTGACGAATGCTTATATGCTTGAATAAAGAAATAAATAATAATAATTAAAAAATATAAGCTCAATTTTGGCTATAGTAGCCTGCCTTCCCAATTTTGGCTCGTGGAGCCCAATCTTGACCCCCATGGCCTACTTTCCGCCCTCGCGGCTCGTTAATTTCTCAACTTCGGCTCTTGCAGCCTGCTTCCCCAATTTTGGCTCGTGTAGCCTGCTTCCCGACTTCGGCTCTTCGCGGCCCTGTGGACGCACTTTTTATTTATTATAAATCGTTGTTTATTTATTTATTGGGGTTTATTAAGTGCGTGGGCGTGCCAGTCACAAAGTGACGATTTATTGTGCGCTCGATCTGACTAATCAGACGATTGTGTGGTTCGTGTCGGGACTGGAACCCGCCGCGCCATAAAGGTCACGGCGTCATTTGCATCCCCTCGGAGAGGGGAACACCCTTGATTAATCGCCGAGAAAAGGGGCCTCATGGCCAAGAAAATATATCGAGAGAAACAAGCCGATAGCGGTCTCGAATCAGTCGGAAAGCTCGATGTCTAGGGAAGCGAGCATTCGAAATATGTTGGTCACTCAAGGGACCATTTTGATATTCGAACGAGCGTCCGGCTTTAGAGAATCGTGATCATCACAGGGAAAACTGGAGTATATGTATGCCAGGGTACGAAAAGTTTATGTTCAAAGGGATAGGAGGCATTCGGTTGAATCCCGGTTAGAGCGGTCGGAAACCGGTAAGTTTGTTTGCCCGGTGCAAGACCAAGCTACGACCATACTGCGGTGGGCCCCCCCGCGGTCGAAGTCGGGCTCGCGTGGGCATCATTAACATTTCCGGTGCCGAAGGGCAGCAGGAAAGTGTCCCGGGACTAGATTCTGAAACAAAGATTCGTACAGAGATAGCCGACTATAGGCCTAGGATGTGGGTCAGGCGATGACCATGGTTGGGGCGAACCCGAGGTCCAAATGGTACTTACGAAGGTCTTATTGATATTCCCGCACGTAGGGTTCGGGGAAGACGAGAGCCGTCTCGTTCCATTCGGATTTTATCGGTCATACACGAACCATTTTATGTTCGGACAAAGGTCCGTATAGAAACCAAGACGGTGACGGGAGCGAATCCGTGTAAATGTCTACCGTGAGTACGGCAAGTTTAGTGCAAGTGCGGGGCTAGATCCCGATATATATGTCGGTCGCTAACGGACCATTCGTCGTTCGGACGAGAGTCCGCATTTGAAGCGCCGAAGACGATGACAAAGACATACAGATGTCTGTCATAGATATGGCAAGTTCAATGTGAGTGCGGGATTAGATCCCGATGAAGACGGGTCAAGCTGATGATCTATTGGCCCGAGGTGGTTGCGGACTATGGCCATATCGGGGTTTCCGAGGACCACGTCTGATGCCACGGGGCGCCATTATTTTCCTGTTCACGCATAGTCTTGGGAAATGAAGGTTCCAAGGTATACGTGCGTGTCAGTCACGGTCGGACCATTCATTGTTCGGACGCGAGTCCACGTTTGAAGCATCAAAGATGATGATGAAACCGTGCAAATGTCTGTCGTAGACACGACAAGTTTAATGTGGGGTTGCGGGATTAGATCCCGGGAGAAGCGGGTCGAGTTAACGAACTATTGGCCCGAGATGTGTTCGGATCATGACCATGTCGGAGGCTCCGAGGTCCACGTCCAATACCATAAGGCATCATTGATTTTTTCTTTGCACCCAGTCCGGGGGTGTGAATTGTTAAGTACGGAGCCCGAACTCGCCATCGTTCGCCCTCGCACGCGGATCGACCTTGCGGGGGTTTCCCGGCGCAGCGCCCCCGGAACAAAAATTTGATTATAGAAAGGTTATGGTGTTTGTTCTCATGAGAGTGGTTCATAGTCTTTTATTTCATTCATCTGTTTGGGTCCTTTCTTCTAATTTATTTATGAGTGTTAAGCTTTTCTTCCCCTTAGTTAATTGTGTTTTTTTTTAGAGGACGCACGCTGGATTAGGATGGCAGGGGGGGCGCGCCGGATATGGAACCTCAAGGGGGCGCCGTTTTAAGAGTGGGCAAAGGGGCGCGCCGTTTTAATTGTTGAACAAGGGGAGAGGGGCAAAGGGGCGTGCCGTTTTGATTGTTAAGCAAGGGGGGGGCGCCGGAATCGGGCCATTCAAGGGGAGAGGGGCGCGCCGATTTTAAGGGCGCCGGATTAGAATCGAAAGGGGTGCGCCGGGTGTAGGTTAAAACGGCGCGGGGGAATAGTAACCGCGCTGGGATAGGAGGAAAATGGAACTTTTGAGTGTGGATTTAAAACGGCGCGGCGGCATAGTAACCGCGCCGGGATAAACTCCTCCGAGGGTTGTTTCAAAGCAATTGACTGTGTGTTTCTCTCTTTTCTTTCACCTGCAGGTTGGGTTAATGACTGGTTTGTTCATCCATTTGGAAGATTAGGTTGATGAAAAGGGGGTTTAAACATTTTAGTCGTTTATTGAGGTGAATTAGCATGAATGCTTAAGTGTTCGTTCGAAGGGTTTGATTCACAGAGCTTACTGTGTGTTGTTCTTGTTCTCGGAGGTGGTTTGTTCGTTTGTTCCCGAGTGTTCTTGGCCATGGCGAGAATTGGGCAGCACCTCCCCCGGACCGGGACTTGTCGGAGATCAAGGAGAGTCACCAATCGCATTGCTCCGGGGTAAACTCTCAAAATGCGGAGCGGCCTCACGGCGGTCCGTTAGCCCAAGTGCGAGTGCGGAACGCTCGAGGGCCAGCCTACAAGAGCGCCCACGACTCACGGGCGATGTTTTCATAAGCGGGACGAATGTGTGCCACGAGAGGCCATGAATGTTCATCCCCTGACGGGCTCCTTCGAAGGCCATGCTATGGAGAAGCAAGCTTCGAAGGGCCTGGATGAGAAGAAGGCAGAGAGAAAGAGAGGGAAGCAGAAGAACACCGTATGTTGCAAAAAGGGCTTTTCTTTTATTCGTTTGCAAAGAGAAATACAGCTGGGAATCTACCCTAAAGCGAGAAAAGGAGAGAATACAGTAGAGGGAAAGGAGGGAATACATCGATGGGGGAGGGGGAACGGAGCACAAGCTCCTCCCCCTCCGAGCTCACCTCTCACTCTCACTCTCCTCTCTCTTTCTTTCTTCACCTCTCTAGCGTGGATGGGTGGAGCTTCCTTCTCTTCGGGTGGCCTTCTCCTCTTCTTTTTCTTTTTCTCTTCACTGCATACAGCCGAGGGGGTTCGAGCAGCTCTCTTTCTCTTCTTCAACAGTGGCGCATGCCTTTTATAGAACGGACAGTGGGGGAGAAAACTCCCGCCACCTCTGCCCTGTTCGCAACAACGTTGTTGTTGTGCTGGATGATGCTGGTTCGTGGAGTACACTGGCGTTCGTCCGAGGATGGGACATTTGCGGATTTGCCGGGAGGATCTGCCACTGCTGCCACCACTGCCGCTTTGCTGTCGAACGGGGTGAAGGCATGGCTTCAAAACATTAAATGCCCCCCTGCGCACCGCATTTAAACAAAAACAGAGCATCGGAGTTTTGATGGGATGGCATGAGGTTAAAACGGCGCGGTGGAATGGTGACCACGCCGGTTTAAACCCAAACACAATTTGCGCATAGTTTTAGCATTTGAAGGCAAAGCTTTTGAAAATGGGGGCACAATAGGTCCTATAGCGCGTCGGATTAAGTTGCCAAAATGGGGGTTCTTTGAAAGTGGCGCGCCGGATTAAGACATCAGCATGGGCGCGCCGTATTAGAGCATCAAAAGGGGGAAGGCCCCCTCGACAGGAGCGCGCCGGACAGCCAAAGAGAAAGGGGCGCGCCGTTTTAAGAGGGGGGGCGCGCCGTTTTAAGGCGCGCCGTTTTAAGGCTCCTTCGTGCCGTTTTAAGCACTAAACGGATTCTTCTCAGAGTCATGGCCGTTTATATGAATGTCGGCATTCCCAGAATGTTCCGGTTGCAATGTATGGCCTCCACAATTTTCCATTCGCAGCCTTCGGGACTCGGTCCCAGATTCTGCGTAACTTTCTGTGCATGCCGAGATTGTGCCAGAGTTCCCGACTTCTCTCTGACTCAGCTCTCGGCATGGCCGGTCGGAGCATTGTAGCTGTATCTTCTGCCTGGGGGGCTTCCTTAGCAGGTAGTGGACCACCAAGCGAGTTCTCGTCCTGATCGGGCGAGGCATGAGGTTTGTTCGGCATTTCCATCTTCGGCTTGCTCTCGAATGTCGAGACGTGCATGCCGTATGATCATCATTGATATTTTTTTGACGTCCACAGGCCCACTTCCCCAACTTCGGATCTTGCAGCCCGCTTCTCAACTTCGGCTCTTTGCAGCCCGCTTCTCGTCTTTGGCTCTCGTAGCCTACTTTCCTTAATCTCGGCTCTTGCAGCCTTCTTCACAACCCCGGCTCTTGCAGCCCGCTGCCCTTCGGCTTTGTAGCCAGCTTCCCGATTGCGGCTTCCGTAATCCACTTCCTTACCTTTGGGCTCTCATAGCCTGCTCCCCAATTTTGGCTTTTGCAGCCAACTTCCCGATTCCGGCTCTTGTAGCCGCTTCCCCGATTTCGGTCTTCACGGCCTACTTCTGCAACAGCGATTCTGGCCCTTGCGGTCCACTTTCTCGGGTTCGGATTTCGTAGCCAGTACTCCCGACGCATTGAAAGAACATCAGATTCTCTTCACTCTAGATCGGACCTCCCGTCCGACTAGAGAACGAAACATCCTCTCACTTTGGTTTGGACCTTCCGTCCAACCAGATAACAAAAGACCCTTCCAATCTAGATCGGACCTTTTGTCTGGCTAGAGAACAAAAAGACCCTTCCAATCTAGATCGGATCTTCCAGCCGGCTAGAGAACTAAAAAAGAATTCTCTCCACTCTGGTTCAGACCTTCCATCCAGCCAAAGAAATAAAACACCCGTCATACAGCTGGTACCCCCGGCGCATCAAAGAAGAAAACACCCTTCCACCTTGGCCCGAGCGCGCTGTTCGAGTGAGGAATCAACCCTCTTTCCCTGTGTTGACACTAGCCCGTGTCAATGACTTGACCATCTCTCCGTTCCCCTTCGGCGATGAACATCACCTCTTTTGGTTTGGACCTGCCATCCAGATCATTAAAGGAATGAATTCTTCTCTCCGTCTCCTCGGGCGATGAGTACCTCTTCTAAAGGAACAATCTCTCCTTCCGTCCCTTCGGGTGACGAATAACCCATCCGATTCGGACCTTCCGTCCAGACCGTTGAATTAACAAATTCTCCTCTCCGTCCCTCCGGGTGACGAACACTCCTTTTGAATCAACAAACTCTTCCCTCCGTCCCTTTGGGTGACGAATATTCCTTTGGAATCAACAAACTCTTCCCTCCGTCCCTTTACGCGACGAATATTCCTTTGGAATCAACAAACTCGTCCCTCCGTCCCTTCGAGCGACGAATATTCCTTTCGAATCAATGAACTCTTATCTCCGTCCCTTCAGGTGATGAATATCCCTTTGGCCATGACCTTCCATCTGGGTCATTGATTAAACAAACTCTTCTCTCCGTCCCTTCAGGCGGTGAATATCCCATCTTATTTGGACCTCCCGTCCAAGTCATTGATTAAACAAACCATTCTCTCCGCCCTCGTGGCTCGCCTACCAACATTCTTTGGCCCGCCTGGCCTGCTTTACAGACTTCAGTTCTCGTGGGCCTGCTCTCCCCATCATGTTGATGAATCGCTCAGTTGGGCTACACCCGCAGGCCCCGCTCTCTCGTCCCTCTCTCGCACTGTCCGCGGCTGGGGGGCATTTGTGGACACCAAAAATTTCTCACCCCATGTTTACGTGCAGGGGAATAAAAGGAGGAGAAAAGAGAAGAGAAGATGAGAAGAGGAAAAGAAGAAAAGGAAGCCCCTTTGGTGCCCCTCAACGCCTTCAACGGCACACCCTGCTGAACCCCCAGCGGTACACCCCTGCAAGGCTCTTCAGCGGCACAACTTTGCAGGTTCCCAGCGGCACAACCTTGGCCCCTCCCAGCGGCACACTTGCAAGTCTCTTCAGCGGCATGGTGTTCCAAGCCTCCAGCGGCACAACGCTACGTCTTCTTCACCCGTTGTAGCATTCCACCCTTTGGATCGGCACCAACCGACGGCAAACACGCTGGTCATTGCATGGGATCATTGGCGCGCAGCCCAGTCAACCTCGGAGACAGCTAACCTTGCCTTCGTGTCGACTCGTGATTCATGGGAAGGCCTGTCGATGGCAGACCGGTCAACCTCGGACGCCAGCGGCTTTGTCAACGCCGGTCCGAGGTATAAAAGGCTACGCCGAAGGCGATCCCAGAAGAGGCAGTCACTCACGGAGGCAGTCACTCACGGAGGGGAGGCATAACAAAAAAGAGAGGAAGACGCACGGAAAAAAAAGAAGAGGAGGAGGAGAGGCTCTTGCCTTGCCGTGCTGCTCCGTCACCACCGTCTGAGTGCAGAGAGAAGAGAGAAGAAAGAAGAGAAGAGAGAAGAGAATGAGCTATGGGAGGGGAGGAGCTAGCGCTCCGTTCCCCTCCCCATTGTATCTTGTTTTATTTCTCTCCATTTCCTTTTATTTTTGGTTTACCACGATGTATTATCCCCTCTTGGGCTGCTCCCTTTTAAAGGAATAAAAAGCTCGCTAGGTGTTTATGTTTTGTGCATGTGCATCCCCATGTGTTTGCATTCCTTGTCGTTTTACCCTTTTCACGGTCTTTTACCGATTATTTCTGAGTACCACAGTTTCCCTCAGGGGTTTCATCTCGTTGGCCACCTCTCCCTTGTAGGATAGTTCGGTGGCTACCCCCCTTTTCTTTGCATCACAAGTCTCCTCTCCACCAGTACGCTCTGGGCTTCCCCAAAGCCGGTGCACACCTTCTGGCCCTCACCCAGTGCACCCTCAGCCTGGCTTGGACGGCACACCCCCTGGCTATGCCTTGCTGACACACCCCTGGCCAGCCCCTGCCCGGTGCACCCCCAGCCCGTTATAGAAGAGTCTTCCGTTCGTTGATTCTCCCGAGCTTTCCAAAGTTTTCTCAAAGGTGTTGTTGCCCTTGGCACCCACCTCAAATTGTTGGGTCATGCCACTCCTTGTGGGTACGTCCCTTGTTATCCCCTTCCATCTAGGGTCAAAGGGAGATGCTGCCAAATTTTTGCCAGGAATGATAACAACAAGTCGAAAGACAAAAGGAAGTAACAAACAAATAAAAGAAACAGCAAGGCACTCCCGTGAGCTGCACAAACAAGGAAAGGATTTAACTAACACTTCTCACATGCATTGCATGAATAAAAGAAGAGATTAATGAACAAAAGAAATTCAGCAAATGTATTCCACGAATAAAAGAAAGCTAATGACCTGCACTTCAAGAATAGAAATAAAACCAAAACAAACTCCCCATATGCGTTTCATGAATAAAAGAAAAAAAAACCCCACCTGCATAGACCTTTCCCCTTGAGCCAGCCATAGCTACACAGACTTCATGCATTCCTGCACCGGCCTCCCTTCAGCCTAACCTTCACCCGATGCACCCCAGTTGGCTCTTCACCCAGTACACTTACACCCCCTTCTGGCTGTACACTCCTCAAGCCTCCAACGGTACACCCCCAGTCCCAACGGCACAGTACCCTGCACGGACCTTGTTCCCCAAACCTTACATTCACTTGCCTTTTGCCCCAGCCAGAAGCTGCACCGGTACAGCCTAGCACTGCACGGACTTTCCCCTTTGCCCAATACGCATTGCACCGAGGCAAACCGGCACTGCACCGACACAGCCTAGCATGGCATTAGCCTCCCCCTTTCCCGTCCAGAACCTGCACCGACTTCATCTCTTGCATGAACAAACACTGCACCGACTTCATCCCCCTAGCCAACCAGATTTGCCTCGACCTTCCTGGAGAGGGGGATTTCTGCAGCCCACTCAAAGAGCAGACCCAACTAGGCCCAACAAGGCCCAACGAGGCAAGCTCGCCCAAGTGACAGCCCATAGGGTCCACTCGGAAAAGCCCAATAAAACAATGCTCGAGGAAACAACTCTCCTAGGCGGCCCCAAGGCTCGGAGAGCCCGAGCCTCGGTCAGGTCACAGGAAGACCCGCGCACGAGCTACCCCTCCGCCCGAAGGGGGGAAGCGCTAGCCGGTCTATCCGACCCATCTCCTCACCGAGCTAGGCCTATCGCCCGATAGGGCCGGCCCCCTTAAGCTCGGGACGACCGATGAGATATTCATCATTGCAGCCGTTAAGAGTCCCCAACGGACAGGGAATCAAGAAGCCGCCGGACTTCGAGGCGATAACGTTCCCATGATAAGGCCATGAAAGCCCACGTTGAGGACGTAACTCCCGCCGAAAACCCCTCAGCTTACAGGACTCCTAAAGGCGGCGTACTATTTAAACCAGGGATACCCTCCGGTGGAAGGTAAGGGCCATCAAGGCACTCATACACCCAAACTCCTGAGCATAATCCGCTTCACCCCTCTGGTGGAGAGGAATCTCGCGCACTAGTTTTTCTCCTCCCCATTATTACTTCCACCACAGCTCTACTGACTTAACCATCGGAGGGTTTTTCCCCAGGAAAACCCCCTGGGCCCTCTGATACGTTTCCCTGTCTTACAGTTCATCTTCTGGTGATCCACAGCCCGCTCAGGACACAGCGCGAGATTTCATCTCTTTATCTGGCACCGTCTGTGGGAAACGCACGAAGAGCCAAGATGGTGAGAAGAAGCTCAGGGAGGAGGTCCGCCGTCGAGAGGGGTAAGGCCATGGTGGCGGCAGGAGATGGCCCCTCTAGGGCCTCATAGAACCCTCCCTCCAACGCCAGCGTCCCCACCAACGGGCCGCCGCCCCCTCCGACGGTGACAGGGGTACCCCCCAACGGTGACGACGAGGTCTTCCAGGCCCTCAATAAGAAGCTTGACGTCCTCGTGGAGCTCATGAGGGCCCAGGTGGCAAGGGATGCTAGGTCCCGCGCCCCGTCCGGGAGCCCCCCCCGTCGAAGTGCGTCCCAGCATACCGCCGGGGGCCGCTTCACCCTCCGCGGTCAGCAGCTCATCCGCAACAACGTTGGAGGACCCTCGCAAGCTCCGCCCCCAGAGCAAGAGGCTTCCTCCACGCCCAAAAAAGGGAAACAGGGGGCGAGGCCTCCGCGCCCGGGCGCTGACGTTCCTGAGGATCGCCACGACGCTCCCCCCAGTCCCACGGCACGACCGCAGCCGAAACTATCCCTCCGACTGAGGGATTTCGAAAGACATTTTGCAGAGCAAGAGCGCGCCCTCCGCACCCTGTAGAAAACCTCTTTCCCAGAGGACAAGGAGAAATCCCCTTTCTCCGAATACATCTTGAAGGCAGAGGTGTCTCCCAGAACCTCCATTCCGACCTTCAAGCTCTATGATGGCCAGGGCGACCCAGCCGACCACTACGACAGCTTCGACGCCCTGGTAACTCTACATGGAACGCCGGATCCTATCAAAAGCTGAGCCTTTGCGGCCACCCTGGTCCAAGGTGCTCAGGCATGGTTCCGGGCCCTCGCCCCTGGGTCCATCCGGGACTTCAGGCAATTCGGGCGAGTCTTCAAGGAGAGCTTCGCCGGGAGCGCCCCCCCAAGGTCAGTAGCGGGGCTCCTGGCCCTCAAACAGGCGCAAGGGGAAAGGCTCCGGGCTTGTGTCCACCGATTTAAATCGGAAGCCCTCAGAATTCCCCGCCTGGATGTGGCCTCGGCCACAACCTCTCTGACCGGGGGCACCCGGGACGAGAATCTCCGCCGCGAACTGGTCCTCCACCCTCCCTCGACCCTTGACGAGCTAGTGACTCTGGCACTGCGCCACGCCGAGTGCGAAGAAGTACTCAGCACTTGCCGAGACACAACCGGCTCGGGTCGGGAGGGGGACAAGAAGCGGGCCTCCGAGCCAAATCCTGGCTCGGGCAAGAAGCGCAATCAGGAAGGAGAGCGCAAACGGAAGTATGAGCGATACACCCCGTTGACCGCGCCAGTCTACGAGATCTATGAAGACATCAAAGACTCAGGACTCCTCCGCCAGTCCGAACCAATGAGATCGAAGAACCGCAAGCGCGACAGGCATTGCCTGTTCCACAGCGACCACTGGCACCACACCGGCGACTGTCACCAGCTCCAAGACGAGATCGAGCGTCTCATCCGTCAGGGGCACCTGGCCCGGTTTGCAGCCGGGCGCAAAGAAGACCGAGACGCCACCGAGGAGATCGACGACGCCCCCCGAGGGGTCCACATCAACGTCATCTCCGGAGGAACGGCATCGGGCGGCGACACCAGCCGAGGAAGGAAGCGTCATGCCGAACGGGCCAGCCAGGCCTTAGAGCCCTCTAGGGGCCCGCCGAGGGAGCCCCAGGTCATAGTCTTCTCCGACCAAGACCTGGAAGGGCTGAACACCCCGCATGATGATGCCCTCGTTATCTCGGCCACAATAAACCATTGTAACGTAGATAGAATTCTGGTTGACAATGGGAGCGCCCCCGATATATTATCTTATGACTGTTTCCTCAAGATGGGGGAAGACCCATCCAATCTCCGCCCGATCCGAACACCCCTTTGCGGGTTTAACGGCCTGGCCACCTACCCTGAGGGAGCCCTAAGCCTGTCAGTCACCATCAGCACCCCACCCAAAATCGTTTGTGTCATGGTGGACTTCATAGTGATTAAGGGTATGATAGCGTACAACGCCATTTTCGGCCGAAAAATCCTCAGCCGAATAAAGGCCGTACCATCTACCTATCACCAGAAAATGAAGTTTCCCACCAAAAACGGGTTGGGGGAAGTCCGAGGTAACCAGGCCACGGATAGAAGGTGCTACAACATCTCGGTGGAAGCCTCAAGGCCGGACGGGAAGGATAAGGGCCCCAAGTGAGTCGAAGGAAAGACCGTAACCACCGAGCCTGGTGGCGAATTGCTAACGGTATTCCTAAACGATGACCCGGCCCTCAGAGTAAGGATCGGAGCCGACCTACCACCTAAGGAATAGCAGCAATACAAGAAATTTCTTTCTGAGTACATTCAGGTCTTTGCTTGGTCCGATGATCAACTCCCTGGCATACCAGAGAAGATCGTGATGCACAAGCTCAACCTCGACCCCACCGTGAGGCCCGTACAGCAACGGAGAAGGAAGCATGCGCCCGAGAAGCAGGCGATCATCAAGGCACAGGTCACCAAGGGATAAGAGACTGGCCTCTTTAGACCAGTCCGGTACCCAACGTGGCTAGCCAACGTCGTCCTGGTGCCAAAAACCACAGGCAAATGGAGAATGTGCGTGGACTTCACCGTTCTGAATAAGGCTACCCCCAAGGACTGCTATCTGCTACCGAGCATCGACCAATTGGTTGATTCAACCTCGGGCAACGAGATACTCAGCTTCCTAGATGCCTATTCGGGTTATCACCAGATCAGAATGAACCCAGAAGACGTCGAGAAGACCGCCTTCATCACCGACTGCGGCGTGTATTGCTACACCCGGATGCCCTTCGGGTTGAAGAACGCTGGAGCCACATATCAGCGACTGGTAAATCACATGTTCGAGGGACAGCTAGGTCGGAACGTCAAGGCTTACATCGATGACATGCTCGTCAAGACCCCCAAGGCCCAAGACCACTTCACCGACCTTGCCGAGACCTTCGGCACCCTCCTGAAGTACAACATGAAGCTCAACCCCACCAAGTGCGCCTTTGGAGTAAAATCCAGGAAGTTCCTGGGTTTCCTGGTCACTCAGCGCGGGATCGAAGCCAACCCCGACAAAGTCCAGGCCATCCTGGACATGCCCCCGCCCACGTGTGCTAAAGACGTCCAGTGTCTGGCAGGGCGTGTCGCCGCTCTCAGCCGTTTCCTGTCCCGTGCGGCCGAACGATGCTTGCCCTTCTTCAAACTGATGAGGGGACCCAAGCTAGCATCTGCTACGTTCGCATGGGATGAGGAATGCTAGACAGTATTCGCCGAGCTTAAAAAGTTCCTGGCTTCGCCACCGGTGCTCTCCAAGCCCGTCCCAGGCGAAGTCTTGCTGCTTTACCTCTCGGCGACGCCATCCACGGTCAGCTCGGTCCTAGTCAGAAATGACTCGGGAATCGAAAGACCGGTCTACTACACCAGCAAGGTGCTCAATAAGGCCGAATGGAGGTACCCCGCAACCGAGAAACTCGTGCTAGCGTTGGTTACCTCTGCAAGGCGCCTCCGACCCTACTTCCAGGGGCACCCCATCACCGTGCTAACCGACGAGCCGTTGAAGAAGATTCTGGCCCACACCGAGGCCTCAGGGCGACTCGTCAAATGGGCCATTATGCTCGGGGCCTATGACATCTCGTACCGGCCACGATCAGCAATCAAAGGCCAAGCGCTCACCGACTTCATTGCCGAAAGCACCATCCCGACCGAAGACAGGCCTCCGACCACGACCGGGCCAACCTGGGAACTGTTCGTCGATGGATCGTCCAATTCGGCAGGCAATGGTGCGGGGATCCTCCTGAGGTCTCCCGAAGGGATAGAGCTACAGTACGCCTTGAAATTCAACTTTCAGGCATCCAACAATGCTTCCGAGTACGAGGCCCTTATCTCGGGAGCACGCATGGCCCGACGGTTGGGGGTCGAGCGAGTCAGGATCCACACCGACTCTCAGCTGGTCGCAGGTCAGGTCAACGGTGAGTACGAAGCTCGGGAGGCACCCATGATCAAATACCTTCAGTTGGTCCGGAGCCTGGCCCAACAGTTTGAGGAATTTGGGGTAGTCCAGATAGCTTGGGAACAAAACTCTCGGGCGGACGCCCTCTCTCGATTGGCCTCCTCCCTAGACCCGGAAGGTACACGATCGGTCCTCCTAGAAGAGCTAGAGCGCCCGAGCATCGACACGGAGCTCCTCGCTGTTGACTCGACCACTCCAAGTGACTGGCGCTCCCCCTACCTGTCCTGGCTACAGGACTCCCAAGAGCCCTCCGACCCTCGGGAAGCCCGCCGAATGAAGTATCAAGCTCGGCGCTTCGTCATCCTCGACAACACTCTCTACCGAAGATCGTTCTCTGGTCCCCTCCTGAAGTGCCTCGGTCCCGACGAAGCAAGCCGAGCCATCCAAGAGATTCACCAAGGCCTGTGCAGAGCGCATGCAAGAGGTCGGCCGCTAGCCAGGATCCTGCTATGGCAGGGGTACTGGTGGCCCACCCTGCAGCGTGACTGCACGGCTCACGCACGGCAGTGCGACTGTTGCCAGCGGTTCGACCATTTGGTCCATCAGCCAGCTACGGAACTTGTCACCCTAGCCGAGCCTTACCCTTTCGCTCGGTGGGGAATCGATATCCTTGGGCCACTCCCGACGGCCCAGTCCCAGAAGAAGTTCATCATCGTCGCCATCGACTACTTCACCAAGTGGATCGAGGCCGAGGCTACGGCAAGGATCACCAAGACAGTCGTTTGGGGCTTTGTTTGGAAATCGATCATTTGTCGCTTTGGCATCCCCCGAGTGATAGTAAGCGATAACGGTCGGCAATTCGACTCTCGGTATTTCCGAGACAGATGCGCCGACCTAAATATCCGCAACCACTTCACTTCAGTCACCCACCCTCAGGCCAATGGGCTGGTTGAAAATGCCAACAAGACTATCTTAAAAGGCATAAAAACCAGACTCGGCAAGGCTAAGGGTAGCTGGCTCGAGGAATTGCCTAGCGTACTATGGTCGCACCGAACGACCCCCAGGACGGCAACCGGTGAAAGCCCTTTTCAGTTGGTATATGGCACCGAAGCCGTCGTTCCATTAGAGATCGCCAATCCGTCTCTCCGAGTGATCAACTTCTCACCCGAGGCAAACGGGCAAAAGTTGCTCGAGAACCTCGACCTGGCAGACAAACTCCGAGAGATCGCGAACGTCCGAGCAATGGAGTACCAGCGCCGCCTCACTCGATACTACAACGCCAAGGTCCGAGACAGACGTTTCCAACCGGGGGACTTCATCCTCAGGAAGGCCGAAGCCTCTCGACCACTGGAGGCGGCGGGCAAGCTATCCCCCAACTGGGAAGGCCCCTACCGAGTGATCGAGAAGCTCGGGAAAGGTGCGTACAGGCTAGCTACAATGGAAGGGGAACCCATTCCCCGGACATGGAATGCGACCACACTACGTAGATTCTATTTCTAAAGTTGTATAGTAAGATTGAATGAAATAAAATTCCCTCTCCATTCATTCAAACAATTGTTGGTACATCAGATAGGCAAATGCCAGTACATCACAGAGCAAAAAGCAAAAATCCGTCTAACACCTCTTCAAGAGGCCATCGCTCGGCTGACTCGGTCTTGATCTCCTCGCGTCCAGCCACTGACTCTGCCTCGTGTGGAAACTGGCTCGGATAAGAGGTGGTCGAGCCAGTTGGCTCAGGTGGCCCGTGACAAAGGTGACAGAGGGACTGCAGAAGGAAGGCCACCTCTAAACGTTGAGGAAGGCTACCTCCCAAGTTGGCAACAACCAGGAAAAAGGAGCGCCGTGAAGGCCTCCCCTCTTCCAATCTGCCAACTCCTTGGAAGGAAGGAGAGAGCAAGCAGCCCCCGAAGAGTGAAAGAAATGAAGAGCAGAAGAGGAAAAAAGAGGCTGCAGACGGAGGAAGGCTTCGGTGAGGAGGGAACTTGATGCGCCTCCCCCCCCCCATACAGAGGGGGAGTGGCGGCAGGCTTCCCTGATACCCCCATCCATCCTATGCCTCGCCGCCCGCCCGGAAGCCTCGCCGGAGCTAAGAAGAGGCAAACGGCGTGCTTCCACACGCCGAAGCCCTCCCTAGATCCGCGTGGCGACCGTCGGACCCATCTCGTGCACGCGCGACGACCGTGGGATCCGTTCAACATTCCAAGACAGTAGGAGTCCGCCGCTCCCCGTCGTCGGCAGTGTCACCCTCCGCGGGACCCTCCATGCTTAGATTGCAGCGGCGTAACGTAGAGTGAAGAAGAAGGAGTAAGGACAGATCGTCGGGCGAGAATCCTTAGCGTTAAGGAGGAAGGAGCGCCCTTCGGTCTCTCTTATAGGCCAAGGGAGGCTGCACGCCTTAAATGACTCCCCCCTTTAAAACACGCCAAGGGATCCCCCTGAATGGTCACCTCCAACTCCTCGATCCCCGCCCTAGCGGGATTCACGAAGCGGCCTGGCATTCAAAGCGTGAAGGAACGAAAGGACGCCCCGTCAGAAGTCTACCAAATCAGCATGTGAAAACCGCGCAGAACATATCGGCACCTCCCAACTACTCCAGATACGCCAACCAAATCACGGCAAAGATGGTACTCAAACAGAATAAGTCGTTCATTATCACACAAAAAGGAAACTCTCTAAAAAGAGGAAAGAGAGACAAAAAGGGAAAGAGGCGAAACAAGGTAAAATACATCAGGTCTCGGGCCCACTTTGACGCTCAAGAACGGCGGAAGGGGACACGTCATCCCCGGCACCTTCGGTGACGGCCGGCTCGGACACTGACCTCGCCTGTGCGAGAACTGTCTCGGTCGTGAGCCCTCCCGAAACGCCCGGAGCCGGTGACCCCGATGGAGGCGACCCCTCCGAATCTTCCCCGACCGACGATGAGGAGCTAGAAACCGACTCATCCGAGTCATAGCGCTGGCCAAAGGGGAACTCGATCCTGGAGTTTTGCTCGTCGGCGTAGTTTATCACCCGGCGATAGCCCTGCTTGAACCCCTTTCGAGTCCCCCGGCGAAGTGCTACCTCGTAATAGGGTAGGGCGGCTTCCACCAGGTCAGTCGAGTAAGCATCCGAGCTCCTATAGCATTTGATCGCCTCCGCCTTGATCTGCCCCGCCCTTCCGACGAGCTCGGCCCGAGCCCGCTCCACCTCGGCCGCACGCTCCTCCGCCCACGCCAGACGCTCCTTTACCTCGACCATCCTCCGCTCGGCTTCGCTCGCACGCTCCTCCGCCCGGGCCCGGTCCACCTCAGCCTCAGAGCGGAGGTGCTCCGCCACCTCCGCCCGATCTAGCAGCTTGGCACGTTTGAGCTCCCAGTGATTATCTAGCTCGAGGCGACGCAGACGCTCCTCCTCCAGGGATCGGCTTGTCCTCTCAAGAGACTCTCGGGTCTTGGCGAGCTGTTCGATCAGCACCCCGGCTTCCAGTCGGCTCACCCGCGCCACCTCCCGGAACGCGAAAAACTCCTGCTGGAGCCCATCATGCTCCCCCTTGAGTCGGGCCAGTTTCCTCTAGCATCCCCCAAGGGCCCAGGCGAGGTTCGACCGCTCTGCCTCCGTCCGGGCATGCGCCTCCGACATCAAAGCCGCTGACCGAGCTATGACCAGGCCGCCCTCCATCAGAACATCAAGGATCCGGGGGGGGTATTGCGCCTTTCTCCCCCCTTCGTCCTTGCGGCGATCGACCGGCAGACCCGATACAGGTCGCCCGTAATACCGAGCCTTTCCAAGGGCTCCGGCAGAGGGAACCGCTCCGCCCTGGGCACCCCGCCAGAAGGCTCTGCTCAATCGACGGAGCTGAACGCCTCGCGCACCATGGTCGGTTGGGGTTGCAACGCCTCCCCGGGTGAACCCCCAACCTCGACCGGCGCCGCGGGATCGACCGCACCAGGAACTTCAAGCACTTGGGGCTGCAACGCCCTCGCGGGTGAACCCCCAGCCCTGCCTGCCTCGGCCCGTAGCTCGTCGACCGAGACATCACTGACTCTGACCGATCCCCCGGTCTCAGCGTCAACTACTTCAACATCGCCCCCCTCTACCCCCGTGGGGGGGAGAGCCGACGCATCGCCGCCCTCTGAAGGGCCCCCAGTCTCCTCGGCCCCCTCTCGCCTGGCAGGTGGGGGAGCTGGCCCTGAGGGGTTGGCCCCATCTTGCCCCCGAGAGGGGAGCGCCGCCGAGCCCGAGTCACCCCCGGCGGTAGTAGGAAGACCTGCCTTCTTGGCTCGCTTCCTGGCCTTCGCGTCCTCCCGCAACTTTCCCGCCGTGGGATCCTTGCGCTTCGTACCAGTTGGTCGTGAAGATCCCTCGGGGGCCACCCCCTTGCCCTTATCTCGGGCTTGGGCGCTGTGGACGCACTTTTCGGCACTTATCGTCCTCTCGTTGGTTTATTCGTTTTATTGGGTGCGTGGGCATGCCAGTCACCGGAGTGACAATTTGTTCGGGCTCCGAAGAGCACATGGTGCACTCGATCTGACTTCGTCAGACGATTGTATGGTTCGTGTCGGGACCGAATCCCGTCGCGCCATAAAGGTCACGACGTCATTTACATCCCCCATACGAGGGAATACCCTTGATTAATTGCCGAAATTAGGGGCCCCGCAGCCGAAAAGAATAGTACTAATTGTGCGAGAAAGAGGCAGGAGAAAACCACACCAAAGTACGCATTAGGATGCGAGCCACTGGCCATGTCGGTCACTCGCGGACCTTTTCATATTCGGACACGGGTCCGTGATGGAAACGCAACAGGAAAAGCCGAGACAAATCCGTTCAAGTGTTTGCCGAACACCCGGCGATCTTAGTGATGACTCGGAGGGTGTCCGGAACGAGGAGCAAACCCGGTCTGATCAAGATGTCGGCCCGAGGCCAGGTCGAGACCGGACCATATTGGGATGACTCCCGAGATCCGAGCCTGGCCTGAGAGGGCGGCATTATTGTTCCTTTTGCCCCAGGTCGCGGGGAGAGATGGGGGCTGCAGTGTGGGCCCTAACGTCTTTTATTTGGGGTTTTCTTGGTTATATGTTCTGATCTCTGATTTGATGTTTGTTGTTTATTTTTGCCTTCAAATCATTATTAAGGTTGCGCCTTCGGAGTCCTTCAATTAGCGTAATTTCTGTTACTTTATTTGATAGTGTTGGTGCCCTTATCGGGCCATATATGCATATATATATAGTGTACCGGCGAAGGAAACATGGTGTACCGCTGAGGGCGAGAGTGTGCCGCTGGGCGCTAAAGGGGCGTACCGTTGGGGACTGGAAAGGGGTGTACCGCTGGAGGCTACTTGGGGTGTGCCGCTGAAGGCTGCAATGGTGAGGGTGTACCGCTGGAGACTGAAGGGAGTGTGCCGCTGGAGGCAATAGGGGTGGTATAAAGTCTGTACGTTCCCCGGGCTCGAACTCTATACGTTGGCTGCTCGAAGTCTATACATTGGATGGCTCAAAGTCTGTACATTGTCCAAGTCTATACATTGCAGCGTGAAGTCTATACGTTGGCTGGCCCGAGTCTATACAATGGCCATCCTGAAGTCTGTACGTCAGCCAGCCTAAAGTCTGTACGTTACAGCCCAAAGCCTATACATTGGCCATGTCTATACATTACCCATCGTGAAGTCTATACGTTGCCAAGCCCAAAGTCTGTACGTTGTGACATGAAGTCTGTACGTTGGCTGGCCCCAAAGTCTATACACTGGCCATCATGAAGTCTATATGTTGGCTGGCCCAAGTCTATACACTGGCCACCATGAAGTCTATACGTTGGCTAGCCCAAGTCTATACGCTGCAACAGGAAGTTTGTACATTGACTGGCCCCTAAGTCTATACATTGGCCAAGACATGAAGTCTGTACGTTGGATCCTGTTGAGACGGTGGCTGAGGGTGTACTGGTGAAGGGAGGGAGTGTGCCGCTGAAAGGGGCCGGGGGGAGTGTGCCGTTGAAGGCCAATGGGAGCGTGCCGCTGAGGGCCAATAGAAGCGTGACGCTGAGGGCCAATCTGGGCGTGCCGCTGAGGGCCAATGGGGCGTGATGGTGGAGGTTTAATCAGTTTTCGATTATTTGTTTTAGGGCTTTTCTTTTCTTCTTATCTTAACTTTCGTGTAGTTTTATGTAAAATTCCTCCTTTTGTTCGTTCTCTTTGTTCGGTTCGGTCTCTTTTCTTGCGGGCCGGACGTTCGGGCTGCCGGGTGGTTACTTAGTTCGGTTCAGTTGTCGTTGTGGTGCCGGCAGTGATTTGATGAGTTGGAAGGTTTCATTAATTATCCTGTTCGTTTGTTGCTTCCTTTTGCCTCTTTTAATCGTTTATTAGTTTCTCACAAAAATTCGGCAGCATCTCCCCTTAACCCGGGGCGTAAGGGAGATAAAGGGAACGCGCCCACATGGAGTGGCGGAACCCGACAACTGGAGGTCGGCCCCCAGAGGAGCAACACCTTTATAGAGCCTCGAAAAACATGAAGGAGAGGGCTCGGGGGGCGAGGCCAAGGAGTGAGCTGCTGAGGGACTGAAGGGTGTGCCGCTGAAGGCCAAAAAAGGGGGTGTACCGGCCAAGGGGTGTGCCGGCCAGGGATGACAGGGTGGGTGTGTACCGCTGAGGGCAGGAAGGGGTGTACCGTTGAGGGCCAGAAATGTGTGTGCCGCTGATGGCCAGAATGGGTGTGCCGCCGAGGGGCGAAAAGGGTGCATCGCTGGGGGCTCAAATAGAGTGTACGAGCTGGGATACTTGGAGGCCATTCAGGAAAAGAGGGGGGGATTTGAGACCAAGGTAGGGCTGCTGGAAATGAGTGAATGGCTCACAAAGTCAGGCTTCACAGGGGAGGCCTCACGTTGATGTAGTGGCTCGAAAGAAATCGGAGGAACGGAGAAAACGGGCAACACACTACATGCATTGTGAAGGCGGGAGCAAACCAACAGAAATAGCAGGAAAGGCCCAAGGAGGGCGATTGTTTTCATTCATGGGAAGCAAAAGGGCGTGGCCCTACATACACCTTACAAGGGAAAAATGCCCAGGACGAGGCTGTGGGCGAGGGAACAACCAAAGAAAGATAGAACATAAACAGAAGGGAAAAACGGAATACAAGAAGACGGGGAGCATTGGGGACTTGGACGCCGGCCACTACCCCCAACTCTTTCCCCTATCACTTCAAGCTCTCTCTCCCTTACTCTTGCTTCTTCCCGATGGTCGTCGGAGGGGACTCACGCCGGGAGGGCCTCCCCTTCTCTTCTCTCTTCTCCTCTTTCTCCTATGTCTCCATGTCTTCCCCTGCCTGAGCCTCTCCCTTTCTATCTGTCCGTCCCCCCCTCTGTCGAAAGCAGAGGGTCTCTTTTATACCCCGGGCCGCCGGGGCCTTTGGAAGACGACCCTGAGGGCGGGAAGTGGCTTGCGATCATGGCGGTTGACCTGCCCCGTCCTTGGTGTCAGTGGGGTAGGCTACGTGGCCCAACGGTCGGCCGCCACCTCAGACGGCTCCACTGCGTGCCAAGGATGCGTAGAGTGTGGGCTGCACGTCGTCTTGCCGTTGAAAAGCTTCACGCTGTGTCGCTGGCGGGCTGAACAAGCGTGCCGTGGGTGAGCCAAAAGTGCGTGCCGCTGGAGCACAAAATAGCCGTGCCGCTGAACAACCCTGAGGGCGTGCCGCTGAACACCCAAAGGGGTGTGCCGCTGAAGAGCTTGAAGGGCGTGCCGCTGAACAGCCCTGAGGGCGTGCCGCTGAACAGCCCTGAGGGTGTGCCGCTGAACACCCAAAGGGGTGTGCCGCTGAAGAGCCCTGAGGGGCGTGCCGCTGAACAGCCCTGAGGGCGTGCCGCTGAGCAGCCCTGAGGGCGTGTCGCTGAATAGCCCTGAGGGGCGTGCCGCTGAACAGCCCTGGGTGTGCCGTTGAAGGCCAAATTGGGCGTGTTTCCGAGCCCTGTTCTGAGCCCGTTGTGGACACGAGTCATGTCCTATTTGGCTCTCTTTGAGGCCCACGAGCTGTGGGGCCTTTTGTGCTTAATTTCTCCGGGGTTTCTTCACTCGGCGCCGTTGCTGACGCGAGGCCGAGCAGGATATCAAGGCATGCATTTTTTTGGTGTCCACAAATGCCCCCCACCCATGGATAGTGCGGGCGAGGGATGAGCCGGGCGGTGCCCGTGGGTGTACTTATCTCTTTTCTCTTCGTCAGTGCCGGCGGGGTGTTGAGAGCCGACCTGGTTTGTTGATCTCTTTGTCTCTTCATCAGTGCCGACGGGGTGTCGGGGACTGAAGCAGTTTGTTGTCTCTTTGTCTCTTCATCAGTGCCGACTGGGTGTTGGGGACTGAAGCAGTTTGTTGTCTCTTTGTCTCTTTATCAGTGCCGACGGGGTGCCGGGAGCTGACCTGATTTGTTGATCTCTTAGTCTCTTCGCCAGTGCCAACGGGGTGTCGGGAACTGACATGCTTTGTTGGTCTCTTGGTCTCTTCGTCAGTGCCGACAGGATGCCGGGAACTGACTTGGTTTGTTGATCTCTTGGTATCTTCGCCAGTGCCGACAGGGTGTCGGGAGCTGGCCTGGTTTGTTGTCTCTTAGTCTCTTGGTCTCTTCGTCAGTGCCGACAGGACGTCGGGAACTGACCTGGTTTGTTGATCTCTTGGTCTCTTCGCCAGTGCCGACAGGGTGTCGGGAGCTAGGCTGGTTTGTTGTCTCTTAGTCTCTTGGTCTCTTCGTCAGTGCCGACAGGACGCCGGGAACTGACCTGGTTTGTTGATCTCTCGGTCTCTTCTCTTTCTCTCTCTTTTTTTTTGTACCACATTACCGATACAAGCGCCCTTTTGGGTTTTCGCCGGTACCGGCCCCCTCTTGCTTTTGCCCACGTGCCCTTTCGGGTTTTCACGTGGCGGGATACCCAATTTTGCCTGTAGCGCCCTTTCGGGTTTTCGCCACAGCCGGGTTGTTGCCATTTTTACCCTTGTCCCCGTGTAGGGGCAAGTCCGGCGGGGTATCTCTATTTTTAACCCCATTTTACTTTATCATTTTTTTTCTTTTTTTTTTGACAAGCGAGGAATATGCGAGTGTCGGCTAGGGCATGAAGCCTTGCGCCGGAAGGTAGGGCTCATTCGTTGGCAAGAAGACAATACCAGCGCAACGGGAGAATTCGTGCCGATTCGGACGTAGGGTCCGTAATGCAATATTGTGCGGAGTGGGTGGCTAGGGCACGGGGCCTTGCGCCGGAAAGGGACTTATTCATCGGCAAGGGACTAATGCCAACGCAAAGATAAAGATTCTGCCAATCCAGGCGTAAGGCCCGTGATGGCGATATTGTATGGAGTGGGAGGTGGCTGAGGCACGAGGGCACGTGCTAGGGACGGGCTTGTTCGGTGGTAGGGTAGTGGTATCATGACAAGGATTGAGCTGCAGGGGTAGAATCATCTTCACCCCTGCGGACGCCCATTTGCATAGGATCGTGGGGATAGAACGTCTCCCAGGGACATCTACTACGGCATGTTATCGACTTACCCCTCCCTATGTGTGGGCGGACGAGTAAGCAAATGTGTGTACGTATATGGGTATATATATACATACATATATATTTATTTATTTAATATCTTACATATATTTTTGCTTCCCCTCCTTTCATTTTCTTCTTTTATTTTCTCCTTTTATTTCCCTCATCTCCCTTTTTTTATCCCCTTTTTTTATCTCCTTCTTCTTTTCTCTCTTTTTTTTACGTCGTTTCCCTCCATTTTTTTCTCCCTTTTTTTGTTCTTCGCTTTTATTTTTTTTCTTTTTTTTTATTCTCTTTTTTTTCTTCTTTTTTTTCTTGCCTTCTTTCTCATTTTTTTCATTTTTTTTTATATAAAATGAGGCGGGGGGCGTTTCGAACGGTCACCCCGTTCGTACCCCTCCTCCGTTCCCTCTCTCTCTACTCTCTCTTCGGCGACCGAGCGAACGCCCCCCCCATTCCTCTTCTTCTCTTTCTTCTCCGGCACCGGACGTCAACGCCGTCGTCGTCGTCGTCTTCTCCGTCACCGGGGTGAGGAGGCCGCGGCGGGCGGCTCCCCGTCTTCTTCTTCTTCCCCATCCCCCTTCTTCTTCTTTTCCTCCTCCCTTTCGCTCGAGGATGGCGGGGCCCTATGCCCCTATTCCTTCTCTTCCGTCTTCCCTCTCCCTGTCTTTTCTCTTTTCTTCTTCCCCTCTGGCATGGCGTGTGGAGAGGCGGTCGCCGGTGGTGCCGTGGTGGAGGCCGCCGGTCGTGCCGTCGAAGGGGGCACAGGGCGTGTCGGCGAAGTAACGCGGGGCTGTGCCGGGGAAGACCTTCCAGGGCGTGCCGGCGAGGGGCTCTCGGAGCGTGCCGGGGAGTGGTCCCGCATAGGTGTGCCGGGGAAGGCGGGGCGCGGGTAGTGTGCCGGGGAGCGGTCCCGCGTAGGTGTACCGGTGAGCGGTAGCACAGGTGTACCGGGGGAGAGCCCTGAGTAGGTGTGCCGGGGAAGGTGGGCCACCATGTGTGCCGTTGAAGGTCCCCTCAAGGGCGTGCCGGGGAAGGGTTCCCCAAGGTGTGCCGGGGAACGGGCAGAAGGGCGTACCGGCGAGGGCCTTAGGCAGTGGCGTGCCGGGGAAGCCTTGAAGGGCTGCGCCGGCGAAGGGGGCACCAAGGTGTGCCGGAGAGGGCACTAGGCAGTGGGCCGGTAGGGAGGCCTTAGGCAGGGGAGGGTGACCTCTTTGCTCCGTGGACTTCTGGTGTTGCCTCTCGGGGCCCACCATGACTTTGTTGGGGCCGTCACTCCTTGTGGACGCGCACCCGTGTTTTTCCCCTTACGCCTTTGGCCTAGGGGAAACTCTGCCGAAATTTCGTCAGAAATTGGCAATATCTTATTCATTTGTCTTGTAGTAAAGCCCGTTTATAGTCTTTCATTTCCTTTTGCATGTAGCTCATTCTGATCTTTTAATTTCTGTATCTTTGCAGACAAATGGCTGCCCCACGTAGCTCGTCCGCCCCTGCTGCTGCCGTCGGTGCTGACCTTATCCCACGGGGTCCGGTGCCAGCAGTTACCTGGCTGAACGTAGAGGACTTGGATCGGGAGCATGCAGAAATAGCCGCTTTGGCAGAGTCATCTGAGTCTGACGGGGAGACCATGGACTTCAGCCGGCTTGCCAGAGTTGACAGCAGCTTCACATTTGACTGGGCCACCGGGGAGTTCAGGAAAGACTTCCCGAAGGATAGGCACCTCATTCGCTTTTTGAAGCACTTTCGCTCGCGGGAAGGGCGAGACTTTCGAGTCGTGAGGAAGGCTGAGCAGGCCATTCTGCAAGCCCGGGACAGCTTATTGTACAGCGTCCCCCAGAGTATTCCGATGTATCTGGTGGGAGAAGTCCGGGAGTGGAAGCCAGTTCTGGGGATTGAGGGGGTGCTGCCGACCGAAGACAAGCTGGTGCGGGCGCCTCAGTTTACTCCGGCAAGATGGGACCTGTCTGTCGGGAAGGTGCACAACGAGGCGCCTCGATTCGGCCTATTCTTGGCTCCCTTGAAGTGGGGCTATAGAGAAGAGCCGTTCATCTTGGACTGCTTGGCCGTCAGATTCAAGTATGAGCTGTCACTGGGTTGGTTTGGGGAGCTGAAGCTTCAGGATGTACACAGCTTCCGGGAGAGGGCGGTGGAGTTTACGGAGCACGTTCTGTTCAACTACGCTCCGCTGCTGGTCCGGGTCGGCATTTATCACAGCGTGTACGCCTCCCGCTATGGCTACCCCATTTCCAAGGGTCTCTGCTGCGGCATGATAGAGGTATTCAGCGTAGAGACCAACACCTTTTACACGGCCGAGGGCAAGACTTCACTTGATTTATGGAGTCTCAGTCAGCTGAGTGGCTTGCCCATTGACGGGGAGCCTTACGAAGAAGTGTGTCTCCCTGACTTGATCAAGGATGAGACCAACGGGGACGGCTATTATTCTCTGGGGTATTCATATCGGTACCTCATGAAGGCGTACCGGGAGCTGTACCAGGCATCGCATAAGGGAAAGCAGCCTGCCCGTGGGGACAGGAAGAGGGTACGCATGCCCCTATGGCTGGAATACTTTTATGACGGGCCGAAGCGGTACGAGGAATTCCCCTGTGTCGGTACCGCCGTGGCTCCCAAGAAGCGTGCGAAGCCGATGCTTGACGTGAAGATCCCCACCCGGGGGCGTCGGAGCGTGCCCAACCCGATGGGCTTGGATCCCCAGACCCACTGCGCCGCCTATCTCACGTACTGGCTGTGCTCATTCGCCATGCCGTATGGCGACGAGACAGTGATTCGGCCGGATGCCATCTACCCGGCATGTCAAATGGCATGGGGTATCAGGTTGTCGCTATGCCCGGCGACCCTTTGCTTGATTTACAAGGCCTTGGGGGACATCAGCACGCACCAGTTTCCGCGGCAGGCCCGGTATGTGTGCCCACTGCACTTATTCAACGCGTGGGTCTGTTCGTTGTTCCCGGAGTTTGCCCCGCGAGTTCTCCAGGACTGGGGGCTGGTGCCGAGGATGTTGGAATTTTCCAGTGCTGAGCCGGGCTCCACCTCCATATGGATGTATGATATTCGGGGCCGCTTGACAACGGTTCCCCGGGATGCGGCTGGGACTATTCATTTCTGGACATTGGCGGCACATTCGAGCCCTCTGGTGAACAACAAGAGGGAGTGCAAAGACGACCAGGTCGAGAAGTACGTCCATCCTATTAGCCAGGAGAATGTGATCCGCCCGCTGCTGGAGCCGGAGCTGAGGGACTGGGCGCTGTCGATTCGTCCGAGCGTGTTGGTGTTCAGGAAAGGGGAGAACGTGTTGCTGGAGCCGTATTACCCCTTCCGGTTCGGTCGCAATTTTGGGTATGACCAGCATATCCCTACTTATCATGCACAGTTCGGCCTGCCCTTGCGGAGTGTCCGGGGGAGCTCAGTTGCTGAACACGCCAGGAGCTGGTGGGACTTCTTCCACCGGGCGGACTCTGCCTCCTTCACAGTACCGGCCCCGGGTCGTGTTCCCCGAGTGACCCAGGATTATATCAAATGGTGGAATAGCCGGACGGCCTTCTATCGGCTACACAAGACCGATTGCTGGGATGGGGCCGAGAGGAGGTTCCTTAGTCGGCAGCCGGTGCCGGTTCTTGACATTGAGCCAGACCATCTTCTTCGGCTCAGGAATAAACAGGAAAAGGAGGTGACAGCATATATGGCGGCTCACCGGGAAGCCCGGGATAAGAGGCCGACGCCGAAGGTGGAGCTACCCCCGGTGGCCAAGGATCATTATCAGAAGACGCTGAGGGACCTGTGCCAAGTGGGGAACGACCGCCTGGACCTCATCAATTATCCATTCCCCATAGAGGAAGAGGGGACTCCTGCCAGGAGCTAGCGTCCAGAGAGGGATTTGGCCTACCCGTACCGCACGTTTATGAGGCGGGAGGAGAGGCAGCCCGAGAACTATAAGTATACCACGTGGCTATACGTCCTTCTTCGGGTGAATGGGATGAAGATCGAAGATCTGACGGCCTCCCTCCTGGGCAAGCGCCTGCACATCCCTTATTATTATGCTGACGGGTGGGGCATGGACCACTTTAACCTCTTCTATCACCTCTCCTCAAAGAAGCACGCGGATCTGGCCAACCTTACGGACCGGTGCCAAACGATTGAAGACGTTTGCTGGCTAGTCCGGGAGGCGGCGCGTCGGGACAAGGAGACATCCCTGAGCTACTGGACGATCACGCTGCGGCTGTACACTGGCCCTCATGGTATTCAGTCTCTTCTTGCTCTTCGGTTTTGTCTCTTAGCACTGCGGCCCTCGCGGTGAGTTGGGTACTAATCGTAAATGCATGTTCGTTCTTTCCCCTCTTTTCTTTGCAGACCATCCCGACAGCACACAGATGGCCACGTACCGAAACCTCCTCCGGCTGGTGAAGAAGCCTGCGTATTTTGAAGCTGCGCCGCTGGCCCCGACCACGGCTCCTTTGCCCAAGGGTGCGAAGAGGCCCTGGGCTAAATCGCCCGTGAAGAAGGCGGTGGACGCCGCCAAGGCGGCTAAGCAGCGGGACACAAAGCGGAGGAAGACGGAATCGTCTAAGGCTCCGACGACTGCTCCTCCGGCACCACGAGTCCCATCTTTCGAGGAATTTGAAGCTGCCTGTCCCGAGCCAGGCCAACCTGCCGGTCAGTGTTCCCGATCATTAGTGTGTCTCTTGAATCTCCCCCCCCCCCCTTTTTATTTTGGGAGTGGAGCCCTAACACCTGGATACTTTTTTTGTCTCAGCTCCTGTGGGAGAGCCCGTGCCCACGTTTGACATGGGTGAAGTCGCGGTCCCAGCAAAGGCGACCTCGGCGGTGGCTCCGGCTCCCTTGCCGTAGGCAACGGGAAGGCCCCGAACACAGTCGCCCGTTAAGAAGGCGTTGGCTGCTGCCAAGGTGGCCGGGCAATAGGCGGCAAAACGGGGGCAGACCGAGGCATCCCCGGCCCCGACGGCAGCCTCGCCGGTGGCCCCTGTCCTGTCCTTCGAGGAATTCGAAGCCACGCGGAACGAACCGAGCCACGAAGCTGGTGAGGTTCATCGGCCGCCTACGTCATCTACGGTCGACTGGCCTCCCGAGTTGGCCTTGGATTCGCGCACGGCGACGATGCGCTTCTATCTTACGGGTGGCACGGAGGAACCGGCGCCCGTGTTGCTCCCGGGCGAGAGCGGGGCTACGGCTCCCACGAAGGCTCTGTCCGTCGAAGAAGCCGGCGAGTCATCCCGGACCGTATGGGCCGAAGGGGGTAAATATTTTCGTCCATTCGGCTAGCTCCCCTTTTTTTTTTGTCCTGGGGGCTAGTAGGTTCAACATGACTTATCTTCTTTCGCATGACAGGCGTTGCCGCAGGCGGCCACCGAGTCATTGGGGCCTGATCCCGACCTCCCGACGACGCTGACATATGTGAGGAGGAAGAAGATCGGAGTGCGAGCCTCGCCTGGCCCGAGGGAGGACGTGCTGGACAGAGACTCTGAAGTGGAAGCCCCTCTGCCGGCCCAGGCCGAGCCGGCGGCGGTCGAGTCTCCGTCTGGGGAAGAGGTAGATTACAACTACTCTTCCGACGAAGCGGCTCCTGGGGATGCAACGTCTGGGGCATCGGGGCTGCCCGAGCTGGCTCCTAAGGCCTCTTCATTTGCTAGCTCGCTAGGCTTGACGGAGGAGGTAGCTGTAAGCGTGACTCCATTTGCGTGGGGCTACTTATGTGGTCGCCTACTGATATCGTCCTCCTTGCATCCGACCTTTTCAGGAATCAGCTGAGTCGGAGGCTGCGGAAGAGGCTGCTCCGGCTGCGTCGGTTGACCGCCCATCGGGGGTCGATGTCGGCATGGGCAAGCTAGCCCTTCTATTTGAAGCTCTTCGGGAGGAGGCGTCGAGGAGCCTTTGGCGGGCGAGCCTCTGGAGGAGGGGGAGATCACGCCCGAGAGCGGTACTGCCCCGGTGGCCGAGGTAAGGCCACGAGTCTCATAATCCTTCTCGCCTTTTGGGCCTCATCAGGTTTACTCCCGCTGGCAAGTGAGTAATCATGCTTTTTGTGGTCAGGTGGTGCCGACGCCAGAGAGGTCGTCTGGCCGTGCCCGGAAGGCCGTTGCCAAGCGGCGGCCAAATATTGGTCCGCTAGCGGTGGCGGGACTGGCTCCGGTCGCGGGCTTGGGAGCGGGGGGCCTTACGGCGCTCGTGGAGACGGGACGTCTACCCCGGCTAATGGTTCCGCTTCCGCCTTTTCCAAAGCTTCCGGCCCAGATGGAGGACCCCTTACTGAAGCAAATATTCGCGGAGCTCCGCGCACATCTGGAGGGATCGGAGCCGCAGAGGCGGAGTCGCCACTGATGGCAGCGGGCCCAGCCTTGCTTGAGGCCCCTCCTTTGACCGGAGCAGAGGCACCTACACCCCTGCCCCTTAAAGCAGTGCCGGCATCGCACCAGGCGGAGGCGGAGGAGGCAGGAGAACAGCTGATGATAGCGGCGTTGGATGCTTCGGCAATGATCTCAGCCACCTCCTCAACAGTAGTTGGCCAGGGGTCTTTAGTCGAGCCACGCCGGCCAGGCGACTTAACCCTTGCTCTCCCATCCTCTTCAGCCGCCGTGGATGCCGATCTGTGGGCGGAGGTGGACAGCGCCGTGGAATTCATCCCTCCGGTCGTGCCCTCAGTCAGTCACACGTCATCAGAGGCGCCAGTTCGTCAGATGCTGATCGCTTTACGGACGATGCTCCTCGCCGATGCTTCTCTGTCGTATCGGGAGGTGCATACCATAGTGACACAGTTAACTGGGGCGTTGCAAGTGCTTGGCTGTCCGCTGGGGGAATGGTCACGGCGGGTCTTGCTATTTTTGAAGTACGTCAAACGCCGTGAATTCCTGGAGACCCAAGCTCCTGACGAGCGCGCCGCTCTAGATGCCCAGGCGGACGAGTATCTACAGGCCTTGGAGGCCCGACGCTGTAACAAGGAATGCCACGAGAAAGCCTTAGAGGAGGGTGAAGGCAGCGTTCGCTCCCTCGAGAGGCGGATCGAGGAGCTGGAAGGCTACCTTGCAGCGGCTAAGTTCGACCTCGCCGAGGCGGGAAGGGCGGTTGCGGAGGAGAGGGAAGCTCTTGGCGTCACCGAAGTTGAAATGGCGTCTGTGGAAGCGGAACTCACCCGTCTCGAGGGATTAAGGGGCCGACTGCACGACAGGACAAACTTTCCTTGCGTCGGGATCCTCCCTCTCGAGGATATCTTCAGGGACGTCGACTAAGCGTTGCATCCCTTAATTCCTTTTTCTTTTCTTTCGAATGTAACACAGGGGTATGCCCCGCAGCACATGTAGTCTGGTCCCTTTTCTGAGTAAAGCAGAGCATTTATGATTCCACGCGTTCTTTGTGTATGCATTCGTCCCAGAGGGAGCTTTCTTACCCTCCTTTCTTTTCTGTGTACATTGTTTTCTTCTTCCCCTCCTTCCCCTCTTTTGTGCTGAACCACGTTAGCAGGGTATGGGTCTTTGCGAAGATTTGCTCCGGGAGAACCAGGCGGGGACCTACGTCAGGGTACAGGAGAGTGCTCGCCTTCCCAGGGGGAGGACGAGGGGACCACTCCACCATACCGAACGGGCGACTCCCTGGTTTCGCCGCAATATTGGAAGCACGTGCTGGCCTCAAGCGGGGGGCCTCGGTCAGGGACCGGACTTCTCGTCGGCCAGAGGGGACGGAGAGAAGAGTTTGTTTGGTCAAAGATCCGGATGGGAGGTCCGAGCCAAAGGGGTACTCACCGCCCGGGGAGGACGGAGAGAAGAGTTTGTTTAGTCGATGACCCGGACGGGAGGTCCGAGCCAAAGGGGTACTCACCGCCTGGGGAGGACGGAGAGAAGAGTTTTTTTAGTCAATGACCCGGACGGGAGGTCCGAGCCAAAGGGGTACTCACCGCCTGGGGAGGACGGAGAGAAGAGTTTGTTTAGTCAATGACCTGGACGGGAGGTCCGAGCCAAAGGGGTACTCACCGCCCGGGGAGGACGGAGAGAAGAGTTTGTTTAGTCGATGACCCGGACGGGAGGTCCGAGCCAAAGGGGTACTCACCGCCTGGGGAGGACGGAGAGAAGAGTTTGTTTAATCAACTTTTAGTACCTCCGCTGATGCGAGGCGGTGACTGGAAATGGGGGGCATTCCCCTTTTTGGGGGTTTTTTTTTTCTTTATATCCTCCTTTTGCTCTTTTCTTTCCCTTCTTTTTTTCTTCTTTCTCTTTTTTCTTTTCCCTTCTTTTCTCTTCTCTCTCTTTTTTTTTCTCTCTTTTTTTTCTTTTTTCTTTTCTCTTTTTTTTATTATATTTTTTTTCTTTCCTTTTTTTTATACATGTATTTTTGTTCTCTCAACTTTTCATTTTTTCACTTTTCTCTTCTTTCTTCTCTTTTTTTTTTGAAAACATGGATGGTAGCCAAGTTGTTTGGACATTAATCAGGCAAATCCGCCCAAAAATAGGGCGAGGAGTAATATTATTACCTGAATGGGGGCGCCTGAGCGTGGTACAATCTCAAGTGCCTTCCATTAAGAGGCGGGAACTGAACTTCTCCGCGATGGTTGACAATTACATAGGCCCCACCTTCGTAGACTTTTTGGACTACGTAGGGTCAGAGCCAGTTCTCATTCAGCTTACCCTTAGGGTTGGCAGCCATGAGGTCTCTTCTCTTGACCATGACGAGGTCGCCCTTCTTGAATTCGCGTTCCTTGACGAGCTTGTCAAAGGCGCGTACAATCCGGGCCTGGTAGACCTGGATATTCTGTTGGGCTTGAAGCCGCTTTCCTTCCAGACTGGAGAGTTCATCGAGCCTTCACTCGACGTTGGTCTGCCCTTCAGGGACGAGCCCATGCTGAATGGCGACTCTGAGGGAGGGTACCTCCAGCTCGACGGGGACGACCGCCTACGAGCCGTATACGAGAGAGAAGGGCGAGCAGCCCGTTGGAGTCTTGTATACGGTTCGGTATGCCCATAGTGCCTCGTACATCTTTTCTTCCCAGTCTTTCTTGTTAGAGTTGACAGTCTTGGCCAGGAGGGTGCAGAGTGTTTTGTTAAAAGCTTCGGCCAGTCCGTTGGCCTGTGGGTTGTAAGGAGTTGACGTCCTCCAATCAATTTTATTTTTTTCTGCTAGTCGGTAGACCTTCTGGTTGCGGAAGTGGCTGCCATTGTCTGACACAATTCGGTCGGGCACGCCGAACCGGAATATGATATTACGGAGGACAAACCTGGCCATGATCTCCCCGGTGACCTCGCGTAAAGCGACAGCCTCTGCCCAGCGGGAGAAGTAGTCGGTTGCCGCCAGGATGTACTTGCAGCTTGTGGAGGAGGCAGGCAGGGGACCCACGACGTCCGTTCCCCATTGGGCGAACGGCCAACTGGGCGCTATTGGGTGTAATGGTGCAGGAGGTCTTCTGGGTATGGTGGCGTGCTCCTGACATTTCTGACACGACTTAGCATACTTGCAGCAGTCATTGAACATTGTAGGCCAATAATAGCCAAGTTTCTTGATTTCAATTTTCATTTTCGGCCCCGCCTGGTGTGCACCAGCTGCCCCGGCATGGACCTCCTTCATGACCCTCCAAGCTTCTTCAGTGGACAAGCATCGGAGGAGTAGCTTCCGTTTGGCATCGGCCACAATCCGGAATAATATTCTGCTTCGGAGCTCATAGGAGTCCTTGGTTCTGACTAGCTTGATCTTTTCTTCTCTTCGGTCGGGTAGTTGCTGGTGTCTGAGCTACTGCATTAGGGGGTCTCTCCAGTTAGGCAGGCTGACGGCTTCTGCTGTAGCGACCTGTAGGTCCTCTTCTTCTGGCTCTTCTTCTATCATACTGGGCATCTGGCGCTGGTTCACCACCTGGATGTTGAGAGATCCGTTTGGAGGTACTGCCAGTGAGCTTGCCAGTTTTGCCAGGGCGTCGGCTTGCGCGTTCTCCCCTCTGGCGACATGGCCTATTTCGAGGAGGTAGAACCGCTCCATGAGCCCCTTGGCCTTAGTGTGGTAGGGGAGTAGCTCAGGTTTCCGGACGTCAAACTGTCCCTGGACCTGTTTGACGACTAGCAGCGAGTCGCCGAACACTTGGAGCATTTTGATCTCCAACTGGAGGGCCACCTGGAGGCCGATGATCAGAGCTTCATATTCTGCCTCATTATTTGTGCAGGGTTTGCTAATGCAGCAGGAAGTATGCATGACCTCTCCGTCTGGGGATTTGAGGACGATGCCAGCTCCGGCCCGCACCTTGGCATGCCCGGACGGGGTCGCTTCTGTTCTCGAGGCCCCGTCGAAGTATAGCTGCCAGATGGCTTGTTGTACTTGGTCTACCTCTAATGTTTCATCTTCAGGTAGTTCGGTGGCCAAAGGGGAGTCTTCGGGCACGGGGTGTGCTGCGAAGAAATCCGCGACGGCTTGTCCCTTAACGGCCTTCTGTGGCACGTAGGTGATGTCAAATTCCATGAGTAGCACGGCCCACTTGCCAAGGCGCCCCTTTTGGACTGGCTGGAAGAGGATGTGCTTAATGGGGTCGGCCCTGGATATTAAGCTGACTTCATGGGACAGCATGTAGTGCCTCATCTTCTTGACTGCGAAGACCAAGGCAAGGCAGATCTTCTCAATCGGGGTGTACTTAGCCTCTGCACCCACCAATCTCTGACTGAGATAGTAGAGAGCCTGCTCTTTTCCCTCATCATTGTTCTGGGCGAGCATTGCCCCCAGTGAATATTCGGTGGCCGCTATGTACAGAATCAGCGGTCTGCCTTTGACAGGTGCCCCCAGGACAGGCGGGGTCTTCAGGTACTCCTTTAGCTGGTCGAACGCGTGCTGGCATTCGTGGCCCCAGCTGAAGGGTGCATTCTTCATCATCAGTCTGTGGAAGGGTTGGCAGCGCCCTGACAGGTTGGAGATGAACCTGCGGATGTAAGGTAAACGCCCCTGCAGGGACCTCAGCTCTCCCAGACTCTTCGGAGGAGGCAGCTCCTGGATGGCCTTTATCTTCAGGGGGTCAATCTCGATCCCTCTGTGCCGGACAATAAAGCCGAGGAATTTCCCGCTGGACACGCCAAAGGCGCATTTCATGGGATTCATCTTCAGCTCGTACTGCCGGAGCCTTTGGAAGACGACCCTGAGGTCACCCAGGTGCTCGTCTCTTTTCTTTGTCTTGACGACCAGATCATCAATGTAGCACTCGACCTTGCTGTACAGCAGCTCATCGAAGATCTTGGTCATCGCCCGCTGATATGTGGCACCGGCATTCTTGAGGCCGAAGGGCATCCTCTTGTAGTGAAATATCCCTTTGGGTGACCGAAAAGCTGTATGGACCCGGTCGTGGTCGGCTATCCAGATTTGGTTATAGCCGGACGACCCATCCATGAAGGACAGGGCCTCGTGGCCAGTGGTTGCATCAATCATCACTTCGGTGATAGGCACCGGGAAATCATCTTTCGGGCAGGCTTTATTCAGGTCGCGGAAGTCCACGCAAATCCTGATCTGACCATTCTTCTTTTTCACTGGTACAATATTGGCCAGCCATGTGGTGTATTGATTTTTCGCCACGAAGCCGACATTTATGAGCTTGTCGACCTCTTTGCAGATCTGGCTGGTTAGCTCCGGCCTCATGCGCCGGGGAGGTTGCTTCACTAGTTCCACCTTGGGATCAATGGCCAGGATGTGCTGAGTCACTTCGGTGCTGAGCCCAGGCATTTCTTTGTAGTTCCAGGTGAAGCAATCCCGAAATTCCTGCAGCAGCTTCAGGTATTGTTCTCTCTCCTGTAGGGGCATAAGAGCACTGAGAAAAGTTGGCCTGGGGTCATCTTCTGTACCAAGGTTGACCTCAATCAATTCGTCGACCGTGACCTGGCCGCCATTTTCAATTTCCGGCAGGGTCGGCGTCAAGTCGACAAAATCTCGGTCTTCATTGCCCTCGGGCTCGAGGACGCCATCTCCCTCTTCTTGTTCATCATGACTGGGCATGGAGGCTGCACTCACCTCGCACTCCTCCTGGGCCGTAGCCGCCGGGTACGTGAGGTCCGCTGGCTCGGAGGGGCATAGGTCCATCTCGGGCTCTTCTGTGTATTCATCATAGACAGCACCTGCGGGGGCCGGGGTAGCCGCATCTTCCGGCACCTGGTATTGGATGGACACAGTGTAGGCTCCTGCCCTGGGGCTGTCTGCTACGTGGGGGCGTGGCGGGGCTACCACGTAGTCCCCCATTCTGAGCTCATCCCTGTCAATGAGGCTTTGAGCAATGTCTTTGAAGACATAGCAGTCTTCGATGGCGTGGCCCAGCATCTGGTGGTAGGGACAAAACAGCGGGTCCCCATTTCTTCGGATATCTTGCGGCCTCTTGGACCGTGGAAGGGAGACCTTGCCGTAATGGCAAGCCCAGTCGAAGATACCCCGGGTCTTCTCTCTCGGAAAGGAATAAGGCTTCTGTAGCTTCTCTTGGAGTGTCAGCCCTTGCCTGGTTGGCCGCTCGGTCAGCGAGCTTTCCGTGTCTCTCATTTCCCGCCTTGACAAGGCCGGGGTGTTGGGACTGGTGCCTCGGGGCTGAGGCATCCGGCCACCCCATGGGGGGAGGGAGCCCTGGATCAGGTCGGCGACTAGCGAGGTCAACTCAGCCAGTCGTACTTTTAGCGTCTCGATCTCCCGTTGCTGCCTATGGTACAAGGCGTACATGACGGGGTCGTATCGAGGGGATTTCGGAGCCTGGCCCATGCTTCTGCTCCTCGTTTCGCCGGCCGGTCGGGATGGAGGTGCCTCGCTGGTGTGCCCTCTCGAGGTCGACACTTCAGAGAAGGAGGGGGTCTTCTCCATGCAGCGGCGGCTGGGAGGCTTCCACAGAATACTTCTTCGTCTTGTGCCTCCTCGGCCGGGGCCCCGGGACATGTGTCTTGGTGGGTTTCCCGCGGATCTGCAGCTTCTGCGGGGTCATCGCCGGGCCATGTCGAGACCGATATGACATCAGTCTCGTAGTAATCTTCTAGTGAAAAGCCCAGACCGGGGTGCTTGGTGATTTTCAGCAACCGTCGATCCAGGTTTGGTGGGTTCCACATTCTTTCAAACATTTCCTTCCGGCTGGAGGGCTGGTAGGGAGGAATCTTCTGCTTTCTGACCATTCTGGTTGCCTGGTCAGTCATGTGGGGAAGTCCCGTAATGGGGGCGTGCGGGTCGTGCAACTCGTCAGGCAACCGGCAATCATCGTCTTCCCTGACTGGCTTCTCCCCGGCCACATAGAAGATAGTGGGCGGCCCCTCAGGGTTAGGCACCTCGAAGGTTCTCAGTTGTTCAGCTGCTTGGCATTCAATCTCCGCTATCGGCTTGACGATCCCTGGCGGGACCCTGACATCTTCTAGCAGGTCTTCGAGGCAGGGTGCCCCTGGTGTAGGGTAAATGGCGAGAGGGGCTGCCCTAAATACCCCTTCTTCTTGTGCGATAAATGGTACATGTGGGGGAGCCACATAGCCTGGGGGCGGCGGAGGAAACCAGCCTCCTGATTCCATTTTCTTCTTTCCTTTGTCTTGGATGACTTGAGGAGCTTGCTTCGCCTTTTCCAAGTACAGATTAGCATCTGACAAGTGACACTCGAACACCTCGAACGGGTGGAGGTCGGCGAAGATTCTGACTTCCTTTCCCTCGCAGGGGTACTTGATGCATTGATGCAGAGTGGAGGGTACCACCCTATTCTGGTGTAGCCAAGGCCGGCCAAGCAACACCTTGTAGGAAGTGCTGGAGTTGATGACGTGGAACTGGACCTTGGTGGTGAAGTCATCAAAGGTCAAGTTGAACTCTGCAACCCCCATGGGCACCTCACATTTCTGGTTAAAGCCAGCAATCTTGACATTTTTAACCTCAACCAGGTGTACGTCAAAATAGTGTTTCTGGTACACCCGGTAAGGGAGTATATTCACTGCTGCCCCTGGGTCGATCAGGACCCTGTTGATGGGCTGGCCATTCAATTGCCCCTTCATGTAGAGGGGTCTGTTGTGACTGCAGGTCGGCAGGAGCATGTCATCTTCCGTGAAGGCCACGGCCACTTCAGGTGACATCTCTGCCAGGCAAGCTTCAAGATGTGCTGGCGTCTGGAGGGCGGCTATGATGGCTTGCCGTGTTTCCTCGTTCAAGGACAACATCTCCCACACGGTGAACCGGGTCGGGATCTTCTTGAGGTGTCTAACTATCCGTTCGGCGGCCCGCACCTTGAGTAATTTCATCTCTTCGGGTTTGGCACGCCTTCCCCCATCCTGAAGTTGGGGTGCCTGATCGGGGGATGCCTGCTTTGTGGGCTCTGTTGCAGCCTGTTGAGCCGGCGGGGCCTGCTGGGCTTCCTCCGTCCCCCGCATGAATTCGGCGAGGTTTGGGATGTCACTGTTGTCCGCTTCTGGCTGAGGAAGAGTTGCCGCCGGTAGAGCTTGGGAGCTGCTTACTTTTTCGGTCGAAGGAGACCCCTGGGGGCGCGCCTTCCCGCCTGCTCGGGCTAACAGGAATTCGGCGAATGAAGGGGTGCCTCGGCTCCTAGCCCCTACGGGATAGAGACCCGCCGGAGGAGGGATCTCGGTGCCTCGGACCTCAGGGTCGGGAACCTGGTATGGTTGTTCCCCCCTGAGCATGATGTTAAGGTTATCCTGAGGAGGGCGCCCCCACTTCCTTCCCGACCTGGTGGCACGTTGGGAAGTGGAGACTTCAGCTTGATTCACCTCTGGCGGCTCATGGGGTGGCTCTTCTTCTGTTTCCTCCAGGGAAAGGGCAGTGTCGAATAACGCCGAGAGGGTGTTGCAGGCGACGACGACCTCCTTCTTATTCTTGCCCCTGGGTCTTCTCTTCTTCTTCTTCTTTCCTGCTGCGGCAGATGGCTGCTCTTGGGGAAGTTCAGCCCATAGGGGAGGCTCTTTTTCTGCTTCAGCTTCTGTCCCTGGAGCCAGTTCGAGTGATTCGAACTCCTCCCATGGGACATACTCCTTCAGCTCCACGGGCTGGATTTCGGGCTGTTCATAATCTTCGAGCCCATCAATAATAGCCTAGAGTCTTTCGACCGCCGGACTGGTCTTCTGACGCATCCGCAGCGGGACAGAGCTCTTTTTGTTATGAGTGGGCCGCCTCATGACCAGCCGAGGGGCCGTGTCATGGCGAACTGGGCTTGCCGGGGGCGGTGTAGGCAGGGGTGTCACATCCCTCAGACGAACTCCGGGGCTGGGTCGAGGGACGTGTGCTCTTCTATTCTTTCTAGTTGCAGTCTGCCAACCTCCTTGATCTTGAGCCGGGGCCAGGACAAAAGTCTCATAAGTGGCGCGGGCACAGGCTTCCGCCCACTCTTCTGGCAACTCTTGATATAGTGAGATCATATTGACGGAGGAGGCTATGCTGGGCAGCTCGTGTGGCTGCGGGGGGTCTACTTTATGCTCCCCCATGTCCAGCTCCCCGTTCTTGATTAAGGACTCAATGACGTCCTTGAAGACATAGCAGTCTTCAATAGTATGCCCGAGCACCCGGTGGTACATGCAGAAGCGCGGGTCATCCTTCTTCTTCAAGTCGCCAGGCCTTTTCGGCTCTAGCAGTGTGATTTTATTGTAGCTGGTTGCCCATTCGAACAGGAGCTTGGACTTGTCCCGGGAGAAGGAATATAACTTGTTTCTCATCTTCTCCCTTAGCGAGGGGCCTTCCCGCCGCTCTGTGGTTCTGGGCGGCGGAGGGTTGGCAGCTCCCTTGGCCTTTTCCTTCTGCTTTTCAAAAGCCTGGAAGTCTAGTGCATGCACCTCCGGGGGAGCCGGCTTCTTCTCCGCCTGCCTGGCTCTCTGGCTTGACATGCCTGGAGTGGAGGAGTATCGGGCCAAGAATGCCTCGATCTCCGCTACCACATTGTTCAGGCGGTCAAATGTCTTGACCTCAGTGCCGATCATCCTTTCCAGGATTTCTTTCTTTAAGTTTTGCTTGCAGATCTGCACGGCGTCCTCCTGATGCGGGGGGCGTTTGCACCTCATACTAAGGTTCCTCCATCTTTTAATGTAGTCGAGGGCCGACTCGTCAGCCCTCTGCCTTGTGGCGTAGAGTTCAGCCATGGTAACTTCTCTCTCGGCAACGTAGAACCTTTCCTTGAACTTCTTCTGCATGTCGGGCCAGTCCGCAACGGACCCGGGTGGCAGGCTGGAGTACCACTCGAAGGCGAGTCCGGTAAGTGTTGAGCCGAAGAACTTCAGAAGCTAAGCTTCATCTACAGCTAGATCCCCCATGACATTCACATAGTAGGCAATGTGTTCCCTAGGGGACCCTTGCCCGTTGAATTTTTCAAACTTCGGCAGCTTGGTGACGCCGACCGGCAGCTTCCTTGCGGGATAGTGGGCCGGGTAGGGTACCCGGTAGACGTCAAACGGCGTCTGATCCCCTTCGCTCCTCTCGGCCAGCTTCATATCTATCATCTGCTCCAGCATCAACCGGCTAACTGTTGCCGGGTCGACCGGATTCGGGTAGAAATGAGCGGGCTGCGCACTCGGGGTGATTACCACGGTCGCCTGGGGGGCCATGGGGGACCCCTGTGAGAGCGAGGCCTGAGGCGGGGCCGACGCTGTGCAATGTGCTTGTTGTGGGGGCGTGCCCCCGAGAGGGTTGGGAGTTGCTGGAGGAGCCGCTTCCGAAGATTGCCCCCTGTCCGTGGGTACTTCGGGCAAAGCCCCGGTCTGCTAGGTCATTGGGGGCGGGGTGGCCCGCTCATTGAGTTGCTTTTTGAGCGACTCGATTTCCTGCTGGAATCGCTGCATCATGAGCAGCATTGCCGGGTCAGCCATGGGGAGAGTGGGCATGCCCCCTGTCTCTCCGGCCGGGGCGTCCTCGGCTGATGTCGAGGGTTCGCCACTCGTGTCGCCGGTGGTGACCACATTGGCCGTGAGGGCCGCAAGGGGCTCTTCAGGTATGGTCCCTTCGGCGCCTGCGGGTGTCGCGCCGCCTGTCGCTCTCCCTCTTCTAGTAAGGGGTCCCGGTCTAACGGCTATTCTGGCCAATTCTTCCGGGTCGGTGGGTAAGGCCCCATACCGACCATGAACTCCTGCCATATTGCAGGTGAATGTCTGCCATTTCTTATTCTTATTTCTTTTTGTCGCCCTCCTGGACGATGCTCCTGGGAATGTCAGCCTATCGAAGACCGACCGTCGGGGCGGCGCTTCCTCCCGTACAGGGGACTGGCGCGGCTCCTCCGGGCGGGTCCTCGACTCCATGCTAGGTGCAGGTCCCCCCGTTTCTTCCTGGAAGGCGGAGGCCATTGCCCCCAGTAGTCTCTGGCGGCCAGCGGGGGTGCTACCCGGGCCTCGGAGGTAGTTCCTCATGGCCTGCTCGATCCCTTCCCACTCCTGGTCAGGGAGAGCGGCCTGGGGTTGCGCGTCGATGACAGCGGCAGGAGGGGAGTAGGCCGTGAGAGCCGGGCGGGCAGCATTGTGCCGGCGCCCTCGGCGACGGTGGTGAACATTCTCAGACGGCACCGGGATGACGGGTGACGGTCGGGGAGTGGGGGTCACTACCTCGGCCCTGTCATCGCGTCGAGCCCTCCTGGGGCGGAAAGTACTGGGCCCTGCCTGGGCGGGTGCAGTGGGCTGGGTCTCCTTAGGTACCCAGACTTGCTTCAGTTTAGCCGGCCCGTGGGCCGGCGCCCTCTTCGGTGCCACAGCTGGGGTCGCGGGCGCTGCCCTCTCTTTCAACTTCTCCAGTCCGTGGAAGGAGTTGCGGACTGGGATGGTTGGGACGGTGCGGTCCGGTGTTACCTGGGACCTCTGCCCGTCCAGGCGGACTCGGAGGGCCCCGACGGTCATTGACTTCCCGGAGTTGGAGGCGCGACGCCCTGAGCCGATGCTGGTGTTATTTCTCCGGAGCCTTCTCCGGTGGGATGTCGACCCTTGGCGGAGTGGGCCGGTAGTGTGGCGCGCGTGGTGCACGTTGCAGCTAAGCGTCGTTGTGAGGACGTTGTTGTTGCCTTCGGCCACAGCCCGGCCGGCAGCAGTTCCAATGGCCCCCGGGGCGGGAGCGTTGATCTGGGCGTCCTCGGGCGTCTCCACGTCGAGGATCTCGGCGAAGGCCACCCCCAAGAAGTTGGGGAAACCCACAGTGGGAGGGAAGCTCCCAAAGGTGAGGGGCACCGCCAGGTAGCCGCCTCGAACGTGGTTCTGGACGGGCTGAGGGCCGCAGACGACCGCCATGGTTGGTTCCATGATGCCTCTCTCTTTTTTATGCATTTAAGACAGTAGCACAATTAGTATTACAAGAAGGGGGCCGCGGGGCCCCTAATTTCGGCGAAAAGATGAAGGGTGGAAGGGTCCCACCGGGCATGCCAGAGTTGTGGACGCACTAAAATTCACTGGCTCAGGTAGTTCATCTATTAAGTGCGTGGGCGTGCCAGTCACAAAGGTGACGATTTATTCGGGCCCCGAAGAGCCCATGGTGCGCTCGATCTGACTTCGTCAGACGATTGTGTGGTTCGTGTCGGGACCGAATCCCGTCACGCCATAAAGGTCACGACGTCATTTACATCCCCCATACGAGGGAATACCCTTGATTAGTTGCCGAAATTAGAGACCCCGCGGCCGAAAAGAGTAATACTAATTATGCGAGAGAGATAGGGAGAGATCACACTAAAGGTTGTATTAAGGCCATAAACTGTCGGCCGTGTCGGCCACTCGTAGACCTTTTCGTATTCGGACACAGGTCCGTGGCAGAGTCACAATGAGAAAACCGAGGTAGATCCCTTCAAATGTCTGCCGAGCATGCGGCAATTTTAATGAAGATTCGGAAGGTATCCGGAACGAGAAAACAAATCCGATCCGATTAGGATGTCGGCCCGAGGTTAGATCAAAGCCTGGCCATATCGGGGTAATTCCCGAGACTCGGGCTCGACCTAAAAGGGCGGTGTTGTTATTCCCTTTTGCCCCGGGTCACGGGGAGAGATGGGGGGGCTGCGGTGTGGGCCTTAGCATTTTTTATCTGGGATTTTCTTAGTTATATCTTCTGGGATTTCCGATTTGATGTTTACTGTTTATTCGTGCCTTTGCCCGGGATGATTTCTCTTCTTTTATTCGTGATTATTCTTACTATTATCATTGGTTTGTTATTTATTTTTTTAATTACTCCTCCCACCTCTTTTATTGAGATTAATATTGCGCATTCGGAGTCCTTTAATTAGCGTAATTTTTATTAATTTATTTGCTATTGTTAATGCCCTTATCAGGTTGTCCCTTATGGGTATGTATATGGCGTGCCGGCGAAGGGAATAGGGTGTGCCGGGGAGCGAAAGAGGTGTGCCACTGAGTGCTGCAGAACGGGCGTGCCGTTGAGGGCTACAAGGGCGTACCGCTGGGGCTCAAGGGAGTGCATCGCTGGGCGATCAGGGTGTACCGCTGGGGGCTAAGGGGTGTACCGTTGGAGGCTGGAGGGGGCGTACCGCTGAGGGCTGGAGGGGTGATACAGAGTCTGTACATTCCCCAGGCTCGAAGTTTATACATAGCCAAGCCCAAAGTCTATACACTGGGGCAGAGTCTGTACGTTGCAATATGAAGTCTATGCGTTGACTGGCCCGGAGTCTATACACTGCAACATGAAGTCTGTACATTGGCTGGCCCAAAGTCTATACATTGGCCAAGTCTATACGCTGCAACGTGAAGTCTGTACATTGGCTGGCCCAAAGTCCATACATTGGCCAAGTCTATATGCTGTAACGTGAAGTCTGTACATTGCCCCTTTGGTTGTAGCTCGAAGTCTATACGCTGCCCAGCCCAAAGTCTGTACGTTGTAACATGAAGTCTGTACATTGTCTGGCCCAAAGTCTATACATTGGCCAAGTCTATACGCTGCAACGTGAAGTCTGTACATTGGCTGGCCCAAAGTCCTTACGTTGCCAAGCCCAAAGTCTGTACGTTGTAATATGAAGTCTGTACATTGGCTGGCCCAAAGTCTATACATTGGATCTCGTTGAGACGGTGGCTGAGGGTGTACCGGCGAAGGGAGGGAGCGTGCTGCTGAAAGGGCCAAGGGAGTGTGTGCCGCTGAAGGCCAATGGAAGCGTGCCGTTGAGGGCCAATGGGAGCGTGCCGCTGAGGGCCAAACGGGGTGTGCCGCTGAGGGCCAATGGGGGTGTGCCGGCCAAGGGCCAATTGAGGTGTGATGGTGGAGGTCCAGTCAATCTTCAATTTCCTACTTTAAGGTTTTTCTTTTCTTCTTGTCTTAATTTGTATGCGATTTTATATAAACTTTTCCCCTGCTTTGTTCTGTTCGGCCTCTCTGCCATCAGTCGGAAGTTTGGGTTGCCAGGCAGTTAATCAGTTCGGTTCAGTTCTCGTTATGATGCCGGCAGTGGTTCGATTAATTGGAAGGTTTCATTAATTATCCTGTTCGTTTGTCGCTTCCTTTTGCCTCTTTTAATGTTTTGTTATTTCCTCACAAAAATTCGGCAAAATCTCCCCTTAACCCGGGGCGTAAGGGAGATAAAGGGAACGCGCCCACATGGAGTGGCGGAACCCGAGAACTGGAGGTGGGCGCCCGGGGGAGCAACACCTTAATAGAGCCTCGGGAATCATGAAGGAAACAACGGTGGACTGAAGGCCTCCCAAGTCAGACAAGGTGGACTGGGGCTCAGAGGGACGTACCGCTGGGAAGGTGTACCGCTGGAGGGCCACCATGGGGTGTGCCGGCAAAAGAGCCAGAAGGGTCTGAGGGCCAATAGGGGTGTGCCGCTGAGGGCCAATAGGGGTGTGCCGGCCAAGGGGCGTGCCGGTCAAGGGTGGCAGGATGTGTGTGTGCCGCTGAGGGCCAGAAATGTGTGTGCCGCCCAGGGGCCAAAAGGGTACATCGCTGGGGACTCAAACAGAGTGTACAAGCTGGGATACTTGGAGGCCATTCAGGAAAAAAAGGGGGGGGATTTGAGGCCAAGGTGGGGCTGCTGGAAATGAGTGAAAGGCTCACAAAGTCAGGCTTCATAGGGGAGGCATCACGTTGATGTAGTGGCTCGAAAGAAACCGGAGGAACGGAGAAAACGGGCAACACACTACATGCATTGTGAAGGCGGGAGCAAACCAACAAAAATAGCAGGAAAGGCCCAAGGAGGGCGATTGTTTTCATTCATGGGAAGCAAAAGGGCGTGGCCCTACATACACCTTACAAGGGAAAAATGCCCAGGATGAGGCCGTGGGCGAGGAACAACCAAAGAAAGATAGAACATAAACAAAAGGGGAAAAAATGGAATACAAGAAGACAGGGAGCATTGGGGACTTGGACACCGGCCACTGCCCCCAACTCTCTCCCCTATCACTTCAAGCTCTCTCTCCCTTACTCTTGCTTCTTCCCGGTGGTCGTCGGAGGGGGCTCATGCCGGGAGGGCCTCCCCTTCTCTTTTCTCTTCTCCTCTTTCTCCTGTGTGTCTGTGTCTTCTCCTGCATGAGCCGCTCCTTTTCTCTCTGTCCGTCTCTCCCCTCTATCGAAAGCAGAGGGTCCCTTTTATACCCCGGGCCGCCGAAGCCTTTGGAAGACGACCCTGAGGGCGAGAAGTGGCTTGCGATCATGGCGGTTGACCTGCCCCGTCCTTGGTGTCAGTGGGGTAGGCTACGTGGCCCAACGATCTGCCGCCACCTCAGACGGCTCCACTGCGTGCCAAGGATGCGTAGAGTGTGGGCTGCACGTCGTCTTGCCGTTGAAAAGCTTCACGTTGTGCCGCTGGCGGGCTGAACAAGCGTGCCGTGGGGGAACCAAAAGTGCGTGCCGCTGGAGCACAAAATAGCCGTGCCGCTGAACAGCCCTGAGGGCGTGCCGCTGAACACCCAAAGGGGTGTGCCGCTGAAGAGCCCTGAGGGCGTGCCGCTGAACAGCCCTGAGGGCGTGCCGCTGAACAGCCCTGAGGGCGTGCCGCTGAACACCCAAAGGGGTGTGCCGCTGAAGAGCCCTGAGGGGCGTGCCGTTGAACAGCCCTGAAGGCGTGCCGCTGAACACCCAAAGGGGTGTGCCGCTGAAGAGCCCTGAGGGGCGTGCCGCTGAACAGCCCTGAGGGCGTGCCGCTGAACAGCCCTGAGGGCGTGCCGCTGAACACCCAAAGGGGTGTGCCGCTGAACCCCAAAAGGGGGTGTGCCGCTGAACCCCAAAGGGGTGTGCCACTGGGCAACCCTGGGTGTGCCGTTGACGGCCAAATTGGGCGTGTTTCTGAGCCATGTTCTGAGCCCGTTGTGGACACGAGTCATGTCCTATTTGGCTCTCTTTGAGGCCCACGAGCTGTGGGGCCTTTTGTGCTTAATTTCTCCGGGGTTTCTTCACTCGGCGCCGTTGCTGACGCGAGGCCGAGCAGGATATCAATGCATGCCTTTTTTGGTGTCCACACCTGGCCACAAATTCTGCGACATCTTTCTTCATGCCAGGCCACCAGAACTACCTTCAAAAGTTCCGATACATCTTTGTCGCACCCGAGTGTACGGTGTACCTGCTCCCATGAGGCTCGCGTAACACCGCCCGATGAATCTGCTCCTCCGCTGGGACATACAGCCTGTCACGAAACCTCGCAGCACCGTCCTCGTCGAGTTCCACATCAGCCATCGCCAGAATCTGGGGCAACTCAGGGTTCGCATGCTGAGCCTCTGTCACCTCACGACGGATAGCAGGAGTGACAGTCAGACTCGCAAGCACTGCCAACCCTGGCTCCTGGGAAATCTTGAGCCTGAAAGATACTTCGGGCACTTGTTCCCAGAGCCTCCACTTCCTCAACATCAAGGCACTGACCGTGACCTTCCGACTCAGGGCATCGGCGACGACATTCATCCTGCCCGGCTGATAAGACAGGGTGAAGTCATAATCCTTCATAAATTCCATCCAACGCCTTTGCCTGAGGTTCAGGTCCCTCTGCGAGAACACGTACCTCAAACTCTGATGGTCAGTGAACACCTCAAACTTCTCGCCGTACAGATAATGCCTCCAGATCTTCAGTGCGAAGATCACCGCCGCCAACTCAAGGTCATGGGTAGGGTAGTTCTCCTCGTGGGGCTTTAGCTGTCGAGATGCATAAGCCACCACTCTACCATGCTGCATCAACACAGCACCCAATCCAACACCGGAAGCATCTGTACACACCACGGAACCTCCTGATCCAGAAGGCAAAACCAACACCGGAGCCGTGGTGAGCAATCTCTTCAGTTCCCTGAAGCTCTGCTCACACTCCTCAGACCAGACAAAAGGCACCTCCTTCCGCGTGAGTCTAGTCATCGGGGCAGCAATGCGAGAAAAATCCTAGATAAATCGGCGGTAATAGCCTGCAAGCCCCAAGAAACTCCGGATCTCCGTCGCCGACCTCGACATCGGCCACTGCATTACTGCCTTGACCTTGGAGGGGTCCACGAAAATGCCATCACCAGAAATCACGTGCCCTAGAAAGTGCACCTCACCGAGCCAAAACTCACACTTGCTGAGCTTCGCATACAACTGGTGATCTCGCAATGTCTGCAGCACCACACCCAAATGGTATGCGTGCTCTTCGGCAGACTGCGAATAAATAAGGATGTCATCCATGAAGATGACCATGAACTGGTCCAAGTACGGATGAAACACACTCTGCATCAAATCCATTAAGGCTGCAGGGACATTGGTGAGCCCAAACGGCATCACCAGAAACTCATAATGCCCGTACCTCGTACTGAATGCAGTCTTCTCCACATCGGACTCGCGAATTCTCAGCTGATAGTAACCGGACCGCAGATCAATCTGTGAGAACACTCGCGCAGACTGAAGCTGGTCGAACAAATCATCAATCCGTGGTAACGGATACTTGTTTATAATGGTCACTTCATTCAGCTGCCGATAGTCAATGCATAGCCGCAGACTACCGTCCTTCTTCTTCACAAACAACACGGGCGCACCCCAAGGGGAAAAGCTAGGACGAACATACCCCTTGGCCAACAGCTCCTGCAACTGCGCCCTCAACTCTCTCAACTCAGCGGGGGCCATACGGTAGGGAGCCTTTGCCAAAGGTCCCGTACCAGGCACAACCTCGATCACAAAATCGATCTCCCGCTAGGGAGGTAATCCAGGCAACTCCTCGGGAAAAAAATGTCGGGAAACTCGCACACCACCGGAATGTCCTCGACATTCGGCTCCATCCGGTCAGACACAACCACGGATGCGAGAAAACCCTGACAACCAGAATCAAGCAATCGACGGGCTCGAATAGCAGAGATGAGGAATCGAGAAGAGGTGGAACGGATACCTTGGAAATAGAAGGTCCGCTTGCTTGGATGCTGGAAGTAGACCCTCTTCATTCCACAATCCACCACCGCTCCATGAGTCTCGAGCCAATCCATGCCTAGAATCACATCATAATCCCGAAGCTGCAATGCGTACAACCTGCCTGGCATACTCCATCCATCAATCCAAACCGGAACTTGATCGAAGTAATACGGAGTGATCATGAAATCACCCGAAGGCAACTCCACTGCCAAATCACAGGACAACTAGGTCACCGGCTCCTCGATGCTCAACGCGAAATCCTCTAAAATAAACTAATGAGACGCGCCAGAATCAAACAAAACCCGAGCCGCACAACCCAAAATCTGAACGGTACCTTCCACGAGCTGCGACGCCACTGCCTCTGCCCTGGTCATGTGCGTGATCTGGCCTCGAGCTCTCTGCCTGCCTCCCACACTAGCTGACTTGGGTAGCGGCGGATACTGTCCCTGCTGCTGCTGCCTCTGCTGCTGGGGAACCTGCTGCTGCGGCGGCCTCTGAGGACAGTCACGCGCCATGTGCCCTGGCTGGTCACACCGAAAATAGATAATCGGCGCCGTGCACTGCCTGCCTGGGTGGAACCCACTACACCGTGCACACGGTCCTCGCGACCCACCCACTGATCCCTGACGCTGCAAAGGGATCGGCTGCTGTACACTGCCCGATGAAGCTTGCCCCTGATCCTTGGACTTCTTCTTGCCGAACCCTTTCTTGAAAAACTTCTTGACCTTCGTGCCAAAGGACGCAGATCCTGTCGCTGACGCTGCCTGTGCCGGCACTCTTGAACCACTCATCGCATGCTGGAAAGAACCCTGCTGTTGGGTAGCCGACTGCTGGCTGCGACCTGACAAAGACTGCCCCTGGCTGATCGGTCCTCGGGTCCTCTGCATATCCATCTCCAAGGAAGCCGCAACACGAGACGCTGTCTCAAGATCAGTGGCCCCGTTCGCTATCAGATGGTGCCTCAGCTCCTGCCTTAAGCCCTGAACAAACTGCGCGGTCTTCACCCTCTCATGCTCCATGATGTGAGGTGCATACCGACCCAGCTCGACAAATCGGGCCATGTACTGCAACATGGACATGTCACCCTGCACCAGCTCCAGAAACTCCCGCATCCACTGCGTAGCAACAAAATCTGGACAGTACGTACGCTCGAAAGTACTAACGAAATCGTCCCACTTGACCTGCTCAAGTGGACGAAGCTGAAAGGATGTCTTCCACTCGGAAGACCACCACTTCCGAGCCGTACCCTGCAACTAGTTGTAATCCAACATCACTCTGTCCTCGGCAGCACTCTTCGCAGAACTGAACACCTGCTCCATCTCATCAAGCCAATCACGAGCCGCATTAGGGTCTGCCTGGCCGCTTAAGTAAGGCGGATGGAACTGCAGAAAGTCCCTCACTACTCGGCCTGGCCCACCCCTAGCTGACGAGCCCTCACCAGCCTCTCCACCGAACTGCTGAGACATAAGCTGGTACAAGCCACGGAAGAAATCCTCGGCCCCCGGAACTCTCACGGTATCCGCGGCCTCGGTAGCTCCTGGTGGCACTCTACTATGCTCCTCCTGGTCCCCCTGGACCCCCTACTGGATCTCCTGACCTCCAGCCGACTGCCCCTACTGAGAGCGAGAGCTCCTCCTGGGCGCCATACTCGCTCCTGAAGCAAAAGATAGAAAACACAAAAACGGTAAGGTCAAGAAAACGCGCGATGCCCAATGCCAGCGTCACCTGTACATCGTCGCTGTGGACTAGTGGACCATTATAATTATCTATGATTCTCATGTAATTCCACAACTGCGCTCGGATACCAGCTGTAACGACCCGAGAATCCGATTACCGGGAAGGCCCGCCCGAGACTCGCATCGCCACCCACGAGTCCGAAGACTCGGAAGGGTTAGAAGGATGGTGTGGAAACTACATAAGTATCACAAATAATTGCAGAAATTAAACAGTTATAATATGAAGCAAGAAATAAATTAGCATTTTACATGGTCCACAATTGAAAATAACAACAACAGTAGTAGTCCACAACTAGTACAAAGACAAGAAAGAAAAGCACAGCTACACGAGGCATACCCCGACTCTGACCTCTGGCACTACCTCTGGGCACTCGCACCTCGCTGCACCCTAGACGCGCTCCCCCGGGGCGGCGTCTCACCTGAAACACGGTGAAAACATGCAAGGAATGAGTCTCGGAACAAGACTCAGTAGGGACCACTCGAACCCTACCTCGTAAAACGAGAAACCACTACACTAGCGGTAAGAGAGTACCTCAGAAAGGAAAGCCCTCCACTCTACCAAACAAAGGTCCTACGACACGTAAACCGGCACACGTGCCACGGTGAGACAACCAAAGCTCAACGGTCGACCCGACAAAACCCGAAGGTCGGAAACACACGACTGACAGTCTGTCACTCCGTACTCGACAGGAGTTGCTCCCACTAGAAGCACATCCGGTAGCGTCCCCTGACGTCTTACACCGCGCCGCAGGTGATCCGCCTGGCGTGGTAGCTCCTACCAAAGGCGCGAACACCGAACAAGTAACCACAAACAAGTGACTAGCTGGGGTCACGCCCGTCGACGTGGGTCCAACCGCCCCCAACCACGTGTGCACACACAGACCGCGCGTCCCTGGTCTGGCCCTCTGACCGGTTTTCCCCTCAGCCGGACTCTGGCTGCAAGACATGGGGCCCGACGGCAACCGGTCCACAAACCACCTCTAAGGGTAAGCCCGTACACCACTCCTTGGTGCGACCGGTACCGCGTACTGGTAGGCTATGACTAGTGGAGGGTCACTGAAGGAGTAGACTTCTCAAGTCACGAAAAATGACGCCCGCATTCGACGACGCACGGGGACCACCCCACGCACCGGCCCCGTCGCACGGTGGCCACAGTCAGACTAAAAACGGGGTTGCAGCCCTCTCGGGGCAACCAGGCGCCTGACGGCCCACCCCGGGACTGTCACAAGGCTGTAACGGTCTAGGCGAGACCGTTACACACACCTGGCGGTCTAACGCAGGCCGTTACACAGCCTGAGGAACGCAGAGGGTAACGCGCCTGGTCCAGCGCGTTACACGAATGTAACGCACCTGGCCTAGCGCGTTAAGCAAATGTAACGCGCCCGCCCTGGCGCGTTACACGCGCCTCACACTCCCCTCGTGAAATCAAGATGTAACGCGCCTGCCCCAGCGCGTTACACGAATGTAACGCGCTTGGCCCAGCTCGTTACGCGCCCCTCACACCTGGGGTAACCGAGGGAGTAACGCGCTCGCCCCAGCGCGTCACTCGGATGTAACGCGCTCGCCCTGGCGCGTTACACACGCAGACCGCCAACGGTCAAAACCAACGGTCGGAAAGCCCCTGACGGCCCAGACCAGGCGCGTCATATACAAGTGGCGGTCAATCGTGGGACCGTCACAGTCCCTGACCCCTGAAGGCTAACCAAATGGCATGTGACGGCCCCCCCGAGGCGCGTCACATCATGTGACGGTCCCTGGAAGGACCGTCACACGCGCCCGACGTCGAGAACGGCGGGAAAGCCCAAAAACTTCAACCACGCCCCCATGCCTCCACCGGAGAGGGGGAAATCAAAGGGGAAGACCCCTGGGGACCCCTAGCATGATTCTAGGCCATCAAAACGTGAAATCATGTATCAAATCCATAGATCGGGCGAGCTCTCCCCAAATCATGGAAAAACCCCAACATGCTCAATCACACCCCTCTCGGCCTCCCCTCGACCTATAAACCACGGAAATGAACGGTGGGGAGCTAAGGAACGTCACCCTACTTCAATGGAGCGAATGCTCCACCGGATCGTCCGTGAATCACGAAGAATGCTTTTAGAACCCCGCCTCCCCACGCTTCCCACGCTTGCCGCACGCCCGCACGATCGTCTCGACGTCACCCACATCCTTGCCACGTCGCACCGCCGCCGTCTGCAGTCGAAACGGTGGTCGCCGTGCTCGAACGGGAGAGAGGGAGAGGGCGGCCACGGTTGGGGAAGGAAGGAAGGAAGAAGAAGAAGAAAGAGAAAGGGGAAAAGAAAAAGAAAAGAAAAGGGAATATATAGAAAATCTGATTTTTTGAAAAAATACCGAAAATTAAATATTTATATTTTCGGAATCCTCGGGACGCACCGATCGCAACGGTACCACTCGTGCCCAAGTGAACGGCCCGGTTCACCCGCAGCGAGGTTCCGAAGGAATTGCCGAAACACACACCGGAAACCGGAAAACACGCGCGGAAAAGCCGCGGAACGCCTCCGGGCCTCCGAAACAACTCTGGATCGCACCGATCCGAACACGAAAGGTGTCCGAAATGAAATTTCGAACACAACAGTGCCGGACGCTCTGAGAAACAAGATCCGGGACCAACGAAGAAGGATCCGAAAGGTCTGGGATATTACAAGGAGCGTGCCGGGGAAACTGGGCTGGGGGCGCGCCGGTGAAGAGCGACTGCAGGGAGTACCGGCGAAGGGCCTGGCAAGGTGTGTCGGTCTAGGAGCGTGCCGAGGAAGGCCAAGGCAAGCAGGCGTATCGGATGAGGGTGAGGACGGGGCCTACTCGGCTCCCACTCTTATATCTTTTACTTTTCTCTCCCCCCCTTGTTTTTTATTCGGTTTTCATGGGTTTCTTCTCTCCTTCTCTTGATTATCTTCCATTCTTTCTCCCATGAGGATGAATGTTTAAGTTTCTTAGTTGTCGTTCGATTAGGCTCTCTTTGTGTTGATTGCGGTTCCCTTCTCTTGGTTAAAGTGTTTTATCGTTGTTCTTTTCATTTGTTTGTTGCTTTCTTTTTGCCTTTTAATATGTTATCACTTCTAACAAAAATTTGACAGCATCTCCCCTTGACCCGAGCGTAAGGGAGATACAGGGAACGCGCCCACATGGAGTGGCGGAACCCGACAACTGGAGGTGGGCACCCGAGAGCGGTAACACCTTAACAAAACCTCGGAAAACTCAGAGGCAACGGTGGAAAAAAGGGAGGGAGCCTCTCTAGAACCGGTCAGGGGCGCGTCGGGCTTGGGAGACCAAGGGTGTGCCGGTGAAGGCCATTAGGACCGTGCCGGAAAAAGGGGGCGTGTCGGCGAAGGCCATCATAGGCGTGTCGGCGAAGAGTTGCTGGGTGTGCCGCTGAAGGCCCCATAGGGGCATGCCGGCGAAGGGCGTCAAAGGGTGTACCGGCGAAGGGTCCAAGGAAGGGTGCACCGGCGAAGGGTGTTGTAAGGTGCACCGGTGAGGGCCCAATGGACTGTGCTGTTGGAGGGCTGGTTGGGGTGTGCCACAGAAGGCACAGTCGGGATGTGAACGAAGGCGAAAATGCCCAGGAGGAGGCAAACCCTAAAGAAGGGATGAAAAGAAAGGGGGACAAAGAAAGAAGGAAAGAAGATGCCGTGGGGGGGGGGGGACGGAGCACAGACTCCTCCCCTCCCGGACCTCACTCCCTCTCTCCACCCACTCTTCTTCTCTTCTCCTTCTTCTCTTTCTCTTTACGCGGACGACGGTGGACGGAGCAGCAGGAGGGAGAGGCGGAGCCTCCCCTCCTCTTCTTCTCTTCTTCTCTTCTCTGTCTTCTCTTCTTCTTCTTCTCTTTCTCTTTGCCCGGACGATGGTGGACGGAGCAGCAGGAGGGGGTGGTGGAGCCTCCCTCCTCTTCTTCTCTTCTTCTCTTCTCTTCTTCTTCTCCTCTTCGCACGGACGGCGGTGGACGGAGCAGCAGGAGGGGGAGGCAGAGCCTTCCCTCCTCTTCTTCTTCTCTTCTTCTCTTCTCCGTCTGTGTATGTGTGTCTGCCTCTTCCCCCCTTTTATTCGCAGCGAAGAAGAGGTGTTTTATACCCCCAGTGGCGGGAGGGTCCGAAGGCGGGAAGCGTCCGGCGGGCATTTAATGGGAGTTGACTCCCTTGTCCTGGGTGGCAGGAGGAGTAGGCAGCGTGGCCCTCTCCCCGAGCGACACCTCAGCAACCCCATTGCGCGCCAAGGATCTATAAGGGATGGCATTAAGATTGCTTCCCGGCCGAAGTGTGCCGCTGAACGGGCGAAAACCCGTGCCGCTGGCAGACCGTAAAAACGTGCCGCTGGAAGCCTGCAAAAGTGTGCCGCTGGAAGGGCAGGATGGGTGTGCCGCTGAAGAGCCCAGAGGGCGTGCCGTTGAAGAGCCCAAGGGCGTGCCGCTGAAGGGCTGGCAAGCGTGCCGCTGAAGAGGGCAAAGGGTGTGTCGCTGAAGGGCTGCCAAGGCGTGCCGCTGAGGGGCTACCAGGGCGTGCCGCTGAATGGGCTTGAGGGTGTACCGCTAAATGGGCGTGCCGCTGAAGGGGCCTGAGGGGCGTGCCGCTGAAGGGCCCGAAGGGCGTCCCGCTGAAGGGGCGTGCCGTTGAAGGGGCGTGCCGTTGAAGGGGCCTGAGGGGCGTGCCGCTGAAGGGCGCCAGGGGCGTGCCGCTGAAGGGGCGACGTGGGCAGTTCTGAGCCCGTTGAGAGTGCGGGTTATGGCCCATTCATTTTTCTTCGAGGCCCACAGGTTGGAGTGTATTCTGGTAGTTGATATCTCTTCGCTGTCGTGACTCCGGAGACGACTTCACTGCAGTGTGTGCGTTTGTTTGGAGAGTCCGGACGGCCCATCTCCTCCGTAATTTCTCTAGTTGGAGTCGTTGTTGATGCTAGACTAGTTGGGACGTATGGGCGTGCAATTTTGCATGTCCACACCTGCGCACTCCGACGAGATCGGCCTCCACGACCAGCCCTAACGTCGGATTGAAGCGAGACCAGCGCCGTTGCAAAGAGGACTTGAAGAACTTCTAACTATGGGAGTTTCAGATCGATCTAAAAGTGGAACTGGAGGTGAGAAAATTATTCTACCACCGGCTATCACACTGGTCTGCTCGCAGGTAGATTGTGGGGTGAAGAACAGCAGACTAGGAAGGGGCCTAAACGACTTCTGATCTGGGTGAAAATTGAACTGAGAATGGCCTATGATGGGGGGAACCTACCCTCAAAGTTTCATCACGATCCAACGGTCGGATCTCCCGTACTAGCCCGAAAACCGAGCTGCTGTCCAGGATCTCTGAATTACAGGGCAGCAAAGAGAGTGGAGACTACGGTGGCTTGATGGCGGCACGAACGGCGGCGGAGGCGGCGGTGAACGTTGGCAGCAGCAAGAGGAGGAGTAGAGGAGGGAGATACACCAGGGATCTTAGGGTTTCAGCCCTAGATCTGAAAGAGCGGAGAGGGAGGAAGAAGGAGGAGGAAGATGAACTAGAAAGGGGGAGAGAGAGGGGATGCACCCATGGCCATATTCTCCATAATAATTCTTCATTAGTTCCACCAAAATACAACAAGAGGCTATATATATTAAAACCCTAGATCTAGACCCAAGGACATCCACTAACACCAAAGGACATCCACTAACTCCAAAGGACATCCACTAACATTGGTCAAGGGTAGGAGGGGGACAAGCAAGGGGGACAAGGAGGGGGCATCCTCTACCTTTGTCTCCTTGGTCCAATGGTCCAAATCTTCTAGAAGCCCATCTTGGGCCTTGGACCAGCCTTTTGGGCCCACATGTGTAGAAGCCCACAAATGAGAGAGAGGCCCAATTGGGCTCCTAAAAGTTTGGAGGCCCAATTTAAAAATTGGACTCCTTACATGAAGTGTAACCTATTTTACAACCTTGACCCATTACATGCATAAATACTCAAATAAATACACACCAATACACTCATAATAAACATAAAGAAAGTATCAACACTCAGGTAGGGACTCCATACTGTCACCCAGCCACAACGATGTCGATGCCGACTGAGTCGTGCTACGGGTCCGGTACCGACGGCTCACTGAGTCGGGCCGTACTCGTGCTCTGGTGTCCTCACCAATTCTCCCTGGGTAGGAGAAGCTCGACCCCATCTAGTAAGGGTCCGGGTCGCTCTGGTACCGATCCAGCAGATCTGGATCTATCCTCTGTAGCTCTGCCCGGGTGATCCAGGTGTCATCAGACGCGGGCCGTCCCCTCCAACGCACCAAGTTGCACTGGTACACTCCGCCTTGAGTAGTCGTCACCTGCTCGTCTAGTATACATTCTATCTGCTCTCGCTGCTGAGGTAACAAGGCTGGAGGTGGACACTCTAGGGTGGTGTCACTCACAATGGGTGGAGACAGCTCAAAGGGCTCACTGGGTATCACCGTTGGGTCCCTATAAGTGACGAGATCCGAGACGTTGAAAATCAAGTTGATCCCGTAATCCTCTGGCAAGTCCACAACATATGCATTCGATCCGACTCGCCTCACTACCCGAAAGGGACTGGCACCGCGAGCATGCAACTTCTTCACAGCTCCTGAGGGAAACCGTTCAGGTCTAACCCTGATCATGATAGAATCGCCCTCTTGGAACTCATGATGGTGCCTGTGAGCGTTAGCCAAGTCCATATATCGTGCGTTGCTGGACTCAAGGTGGTGATGATGATGCAGACTCTGAGATAGCTGTGTGGACTCATACCTACGCAAATGCAGGGGTGGTCCTGGACATCCAAACATGGACCTAGCATGTCTGTGACGTCTGCCTGACTAGACAACATGGGGAGAACCTAGACATCTAGAGTTGTACCTATCATGCACAAGTGTCTGACTAAATGTGGTAGACTCTGGGGGACCAGTGTGTCCAAACTCACTCATTACATAACTCCTATATGATGGGGGACACGATGAAGCATAGGAGAGAGACCAATGTTCCTTACCTTCCAATATCTGGGGTGTGGATGCATGCAGGGTGAGATATTGACCGGCTTGTGTGGAAGGGGTATGATAGTGGACCTTTTTGACAACGTGAAGTGATGACAATGGGTTAAGAGGCTCACTTGGGAGGGGATCAAAAGGGTCAAAGAAATGAAGACTCCTCTTGACCGGCCCCTTCACTATACTTGCCCATGTCTGATATTTGCCACGGTGCAGTGGATCACCTTCAGGCACACTGATAGGTGAGACAAGGGGCTCATGTGGAAGGGAAGGTTCCTCCCTCGGGATAGTAGCACCATAAAATGGGAGAGAGTCAAACTCCTCGAGTATGGGAAAGAGCAAGAGGACCTCAAAGGTAATAAAACGATGGTGTACGTCGAGGTGACGGACCCCAAGGCAGGGTGTGTGAAGCTATGACTATAGGGTTGGTCAGACCCTAAGGCCAACATATATGTCAACTTCCATTGGCAGTCTAATCCTTGGAGAAGGTCTTCCAAGGTATCTATGTGGTGACTAGACTGGAGTGTTGTGTGGAAGGAGTTGACGGGCACTACTTGTAGTGTGGGGTCCATGGATGGGTAGTATGGGGTGTCTCGAACCAAGCCCTTCCTAAGCCAGCTAAGAAGCAGCTCATCTATGTATAGCTTCCCCGTTAGAGGTACGGGTAGCCCTGGCCGTGGTGGCTCCAAATGAGGTGGCTCCGAATGGAGATCGAAAGGTGAAGGTGGTAAAGGAGCTCTAAGGGAAGGGTTCCCCGACTATGGTGGGTGAGGTTGCGGGGTAGGAGCGTCTTGCCTCGTGGGCTCATGTGGAGAGGTAGATGCTTGTCGTAGGGCAGCATCAAACCATGACTTGAATGGCTCGACCTCTAGAGCAACCTGATAAGACTGCTCCAGAGTGACCGCGTAACGACAAAGACATTCAAACAGGTAGTGAGGCCGCAAACCTCTCCGGAACTAAAATCCGGCCGTGGTGCTCTCTTTCCCGACTCCACATCCTAACCGGTACACTTCGAAGTCCCTAATGTACTCGGCCACAGACTGGTTGCCTTGGATGGGTCTGATGTAGGGATTGGCCATAGGTGCGAAGAAATGGGAATTGATTCCCCTAGGAGTGGGCAGGCATTGGAACACCTTTTTTATTTTATTTTATTTCTTTTCTTTTTTTAATGCAAGACTAATGCAAGCACCTAGACACTCTACATGGCAATGTTGGAATGTAGACTCGACTACAAACCTAGACTTAACCCAATTTCCAGTACATGGCGGAGGCTATAATTCGAAGATCCGACTCGATGCGAGAGGCTACCTTCCGGATAGGCGTAACCTAACCTTTCGGTAATGTCTTTTGATATACTGGAGTGTTGGGATGCAATGCAATTTTAAACACTTTCTCTTTTTTTTCTTTTGAAAAATAATGACTATCATAGACTCAAACTGGATCTGATACCAATTTGATGCGGGACGACTACGAGACTCGACACGGACGGGTTGCGACCTTGGACTCTAAAGATTGACGCGGCTAGTAAGACGATGCGACCAGCAATGACACTATAACGCGGCACCAAACGAGCTCCAGAAGAGGCGATATGCTCCAAACAAGGAGCACTAACTCACGGTCGTCCCCATCGAGGGAGGCGCGATGATCTGCACGGTTGAGTAACCGACTTTGAGTCTCAGGTGATCGGCTCGCTCTCGTGCTCGGAACGAGTCGCGGGATGGGTCTCGCACTCACAACTCACAGCGGTGATGTATCGCGCGCTAGATAAGAAAGTAACCTACTCACAAGCAGTGGCATTAAGAGTGTATACTAACTAAGAAAAGTGACAAAAAGGGCGGGGGCGGGTGTACCTCCACGCTCGGGGCCTGGGGAAGACGTCTCGGCCGTGATCCGTGACTCCCGGTACAATAATGATTATTAATTACAAAGTGTTTCAATAGCCCACTCCACGCAGGGAGGTAATAGGCAACACGTGGGGTCCGGGAGCACCAATCTCGGGTTGACGGGTCAGCAAGGCGGCGGTTCTGGGCGGCAGTGGGGCGGCGACTCCGAATCTGTAGTTTCCGACCAGTAGGACAGCGCGCACGGGTGTCCAAAGGGACGCCGGTCTCCTGGAGGCTTCTGGATGCAGCGGTTCACAGGGACATTGGAGGAGGGTCCCAGATCGACCCTTGGGAGCGGCGGTTGCTGATTATTCTCCGACGTATTTTTGCTGGCTTTTATCGTTGACCCCTGTTTGTAGGCCAACCTCGGGACAGATCTGGATAGTCCTGCGCACTCCGGCGAGATCGGCCGCCATGACCATCCCTGACGTCGGATTGAAGTTAGACCAGCGCCGTTGCGAAGAGGACTTGAAGAAATTCGAACTATGGGAGTTTCAGATCTGTCCAACGGTGGCACTGGAAATGACATCTTCTGCAAAAGGACTGAGTTCACTGGGCCGAAATATAGAACACACAGGGCAGAATAGAAGCTGCATGTTTAAGGGGATGGACCGAAGACCAGATAGAGGTTCTAGGGCTTGGGGATTTTTGTGGAGTATTTGTGGAGGTAGAGGGGAGAGTGGTGGTCACGCACATAGGTCTTTTGTAGAATTTTGACCACGTTTGGGGGGTGAGAAAATTCTTCTACCACCGGCTATCACACTGGTCTGCTCGCAGGCAGATTGTGGGGGTGAAGAACAGTGGACTGGGAAGGGGCCTAAACGAGTTCTGATCTGCGTGAAAATTGAACTAAGAATGGCCTATGATGGGGGAAACCTACCCTCAAAGTTTCGTCACGATCCAACGGTCGGATCTCCTGTACTAGCCCGAACACCGAGCTGCTGTCTAGGAATTTTGAATTGCAGGGCAGCAAAGAGAGTGGAGACTACGGTGGCTTGATGGCGGCACGGACGGCGGCGGAGGCGGTGGTGAACGTTGGCAGCAGCAAGAGGAGTAGAGGAGGGAGATACACCAGGGATCTTAGGGTTTCAGCCCTAGATCAGAAAGAGAGGAGAGAGAGGAAGAAGGAGGAGGAAGATGAACTAGAAAGGGGGAGAGAGAGGGGATGCACCCATGGCCATATTCTCCATAATAATTCTTCATTAGTTCCACCAAAATACAACATGAGGCTATATATATTAAAACCCTAGATCTAGACCCAAGGACATCCACTAACATCAAAGGACATCCACTAACTCAAAGGACATCCACTAACATTGGTCAAGGGTAGGTGGGGGACAAGCATGGGAGACAAGGAGGGGGCATCCTCTACCTTTGTCTCCTTGGTCCAATGGTCCAAATCTTCTAGAAGCCCATCTTGAGCCTTGGACCAGCCTTTTGGGCCCACATGTGTAGAAGCCCACAAGGGAGAGAGAGGCCCAATTGGGCTCCTAAAAGTTTGGAGGCCCAATTTAAAAATTGGGCTCCTTACATGAAGTGTAACCTATTTTACAACCTTGACCCATTACATGCATAAATACTCAAATAAATACACACCAATACACTCATAATAAAAATAAAGAAAGTATCAACACTCAGGTAGGGACTCCATACTGTCACCCAGCCACAACGATGTCGATGTCGACTGAGTCGTGCTGCGGGTCCGATACCGACGGCTCACTGAGTCGGGCCGTACTCGTGCTCTGGTGTCCTCACCAACCACAGACAGACAGACACCACCCTAAGCACATACCTAAGACAGACGGACTGATGGGGTCATCACCATCTATCCTAACACTCTCGACCATTCTCGTCACCCCGGAGGCGTACATCATGGTCTAGTCATTTATTTTGAGTCATATGTATGTTTCTTTATTTTATTTGAGTCATATCATTGTAATTTTCCTTTTATTTGAGTCATGTCCCTAGGTCTTGTGCTTATTTCCCTGGGTTTGTGTGTCATTAGGTTTATTAGTTAGCTATTGGACCCAATTCATTGGGCTTGGCCCATGGGCGCCCCTATCTTGTTGGTTATTAGTCAATGTGTCAAAAGTCAGAGTCTTATTGTAAATTGTGGGATCCCTATAAATAGGACCCCACTCTCTCCATTTTGAGGTAATGAATGATTGAAATAAAATTTGAAATTCCACTACAATTGTGAGAATCTCTCTCTCTCTCTCTCTAAGGGGTGGATTCCCCTCTCTCTCTCTCTTCTCTCTGTCTCTAAAGTGGGCGAACCCCATTCTCTCTCCTTCCCACCCCCAATTTCAAAAATTTTCTCTCTCCTCCCTTCCCAACCACCTCCACTCCCCACCTACCCCATTAAAGCCTCTTCCCATTCCCCACAACCCTCATCAATACTCCACCCCTTCCCAAGACCCCCTCCACCAATCCTCTCCTCACCACCCAACCCCCAACTACCCCTCCCATTTTCCCAAGCACCCTTCCCACTACCCCAAGCACCCCTCTGTGAGCGACGTCACGCGGTTCGGAGAAGAGCTGGATGCGGGGAAGAGGAAGAGGCGGAGAGCGCGCGGGCTCCTTCTTTTTGTTTGTTTTGTTTGCTGCAACACAGAAATGAGAGGAAAGAGAGAAGGGGCCACCACGGGAGATTGCTCCGGCGGGGCGAGCGGGACAAGTATGATATAGCAAAATATGGGGATTAAACGGCCATAGCGGGAAGTGACTCGCCGCGACCTCGGGGGGACGGGAATGATGCAAAAATTAAATAACAAGAATTGAAACGGCCATTGGGGAAGTTACTCGCCGCGGCCTCGAGAATATGAACAGAATATAACAGAATATAGAGAAAATATGAGAACAGAAATTTAAACGGCCATTGGGGAAGTGACTCGCCGCGGCCTCGATGATATGAGCAGAATATAACAGAATATAAAGAAAATATAAGAGCGGAAATTTAAACGGCCATTGGGGATGTGACTCGCCGCGGCCTCGATGATATAAGCAGAATATAACAAAGCATAAAGAGATCGTAGGAATAGAAAATTAAACGGCCATTGGGGAAGTGACTCGCCGCGGCCTCGATGATATAAGCAGAATATATAACAAAATATAAAGAGAATATAGGAAACAGAAATTTAAA